>JAJHZJ010000367.1:1800000-2310000 GCA_023548195.1 Bettongia penicillata ogilbyi | reverse complement strand
CTGTATTCCAACATTCACATCCTTCATCCCAGGAGGTAAGCCATTGTAACAGTAAGCACCCCAACATACATAGGGGGGGCATGCTACCACAGATTCTTTGATATGCTTCTCTAAAAGGAAAGGCAACTTTTGATGGGCTAACAATCACTTTAATCAAGCACAAGTATCAGAGAAACCAAAATAAAAATTTCAAAGAAAATACCGAGAAATCAAAAGTCAACAGACAGAGCTTCCAAAACTGTCTGACCATTACATATATATATATACATATACATGTATATGTAATATACATGTATATGTATATATACAGTTACCAGAGAGGGAAGCACCAACACCTGCATTTTCAAAACTGGAGGGCTCTCACAGGTGATATGGCCACATCTATCGAAGACTCAAAAGAAAATTTCTGTTACCAAAGTCCTTGGCACCTTCAAATGGAACTGCTATGGTTTTATTAATAGAAATGACATTGGAAACTGCTATGGTTTTATTAATAGAAATGACATTAAGGAACATCTGCTTTGTCACTCTACCCTATGTACCATGGGACCATTCCATGAAGCTAAAACCTTCCATATGTCTTTCCTTCCCTCTTAAAACGTTAGCTCCTTGAGAGGAGGGATACTGTTTTGCATATAGTAATCACTTAATAACAGCTTCATTTCTTCATTCAATCATTTGTGCAGACAAAATAAAATATATGAAGTGGAAAAGGAGGTGGGCCAGTCATGTAGGAAAAGTGAAGTATAGTCATAGAGACTGTTCCTGACATTTGCACTGATATTCACAAAATACATAAAGGAAGCTTTCACGTTGAGGCAATGTTCTAGGGAGCATATATGACAGGCTATAGACAAAAAGCACACTGGATAAGAAAGAATGTGTGGGATGTAGATGATTTACATTGATAAAGGCAATGGGAGGCAGCTAGGTAGCACAGTGGATAAAATTTTGGACCTGGAATCAGGAAGATCTTAGTCCAAACCCAGCATCAGACACTTACTAGCTGTGTGAACCTAGCAAATCACTTAATCTCGTTTGTCTGCTTCCTTATCTGTATAATGGTGATTGTAATAGCTCCTACCTCCCCGGGCTGTTGTGAGAACCAAATGAGATAATAATTGCAAAATGCTTAGCACAGTTCCTGGCACATAGTAAGCTCTATATAACTCTTAGCCATTATTATAATTATATTTATGTTGATGAAATAATAAGAACACTAACATTTAAGTATCATTCTTCCCTATTAGATGTTAAGCATCGTGAGATTGAGGTATGTGTCATGTCTATTTTTGTATCCTCAGCAGCTAGCATGGAGCATTACATACAGTAATCTCTTATTTTAAATGAGTCTTCAATTGAAATGGAAACCCCCTACATTGGTCATTACACTACATTAATTTGTTTCTATTGTCATGCTGTTTTATAATTGGTCTTGTGTTAGGATCATGTTTGTTCTTTCTCCACAAATAAACTGTGAATGCCTTGAGGGCAGCTGATTTGCCTTCTTTTTCTTACCAATCAACAAGACTTTATCTAGTGCTCTAAACACAGAGAGGACCCCAAAAATATTTTTGACTGCTTACCTGAGACCTTTGTTTCCCGAACATTGGACCAGCTAGGTGACCCCGGGCAAGTCTCTCTCTTGCTCAGGTTCCACATCTATAGAAGATGTTATGGAGAGACAGCATACTTGGAAACAACTTTCAGAGTAAAAATACTAGAAAATGCCACGCATTTTTGTTATTATCAGTATCAAACTGTTTCAGTAAAGTTTAAATTAATGAAATCTCCAACCTCAGAACTTTTAGGGGAAATCTTTTTAATACTTTCTGATACAATGCAAAATTATCCAGACCTTGACTAAAAAAGAATAAATGCTTTCTTCCTCCCCAAAAAATAGGAATTAAATGATTTTTAAAGGAAATAATAATTTCTCATTGTCTTTTATATTTATTACAGGGATATATTCCCAAATTTCCTGGCAGTGCTCTTTTGTCCTAATATTAACAAGTGAGAAGAGATGATATGATGGGATGCACCTTCCTTGGTTAACAGAGGCTTTCCCTAATCTTTTGCACTGAGCCCTCACTCTTCTAATTTTTTCTTGATAATTGTATCTTATTGCAGCAATGCTGCTTATGTTCTCAGAGAATTCAATTAAAACAAATCTCCTGAGTTCATACATCTCATTTGTTCCTTACTTTTCTAATGGCATTATGGTGAATTTCTTCATAATGGAACAAACCTTTTTATATAGCATCACAATATCCTAGACTTAGAGTCAAAAGGGACCTCAGAAATTATTTATCCCTAACTCCTTCATTTTACAGAGAATATATGGAGACCCAAATAAATTAAGGGACCTTAGGATCATACATGTAGTATGTAGCCAACCTGGGATTTGAACCAAAGTTCTTTGACTCTTTAGAGCCAGTACTTCATGCTGCCTACAGCTGCAAGGATACACAATTTCCTCCCTTTGTACAAGATTTCCCTGTACCAACAAGGGTCATTTCTCTTTCCCTTAGTCCATAGTTTCAAGAGTTAATTTGTTCATAAAAATTCATCATCTGGTAGCTACCTCTGTGTTAAGCCAATCAGAGCTTACTTGGGCTGGCCCTCTGATAATAGATGTGCAGTCAATCATCAAGGTCATATTCAAAATCGTTCCAGCTTGATAAGACCTACAAGAATTTGTACTCCAACATAGATTTTGAGAATCCCTGGTTTCCCCTGGACCATGAGGAGGCACCAAACTAAATCTTCAAGGGAGGATTTACATTATTAAAGAGCTATGATTTTATATGTATGTACATATATATATATATATATATATATATATATATATATATATATATGTGTGTGTGTGTGTGTGTGTGTACAAACATGTATACATATACCTGTGTGTTTATCACACAAGGATAGGGACTAGACCTATGATTTATTTCATTGATAAAAGGGTTACTGGTGATAAACATATTCTATCAAAGCAGGTCAGAACTTCTTTTCTTCAGTTTATAGTCTTTAGAGTTGCCTTAAAACTCAGAGAGGTTTGATGGCTTTTCTAGGGTCACAGAGACAGTATGGACCACAAGTGGGGCTAAACTCATCTTTCTGACTTTCACACCTCTCTATCTACTATGCCACACTGCCATCCTTTTCATACTACACATAATTATTTACCCAGTTCATGTAAAGACCTGTCATAGGCTAGTGAGAAATGATGATATCACTTATTTTACTACCTGCATATCAGTCAGTCAGTAAACATTTATTAAGCATCTACCATATACCAGATATTATACTAAGTGCTGGGAATGCAAAAAAGAGGTAAAGGTTAAATAAACTCTGACCTCAAATACTTGTAATCTAATGGGGTATCTAAAATAGAAGACATTCAGTAGCTTAGTACATGCTGGGATACAGTTTTATGGTACAAAATTTGGGTACTATGTGGAGTGCCAGTCAAGGGAATGCCAATATCTACAAAGCACTGTGATTTGTAGCCCTTTAGGAGGTATTTCTGGCCACGATACAGCTGGGGGCACAGTGGATAGAAAGGTGAGCTTAATCTGATTGGGTGGCTATGGACAACTGGCTTAACTCTTGGGTACCTCAATTTCCTCTTTAACATGAGAATGGTAATGGCACCTACTTCCCAGGGTTGTTGTGAGAATCAAATGTGGCAATTGTCATATAGTTCATTGTATCTTAATGTAATTTTATTATAGTATAATTATACTGTAATATAATAATAATAACTGTAAAGCATGGTAAGACATATTGCCTAGCGCATAGCACTATATAGATGTTAACAATGATGATGATGGTGTCTGCCTCAACGGGAAGCCTATCAATACTAGCAAAACTGTGACATTTGCACTAGACTGAAGAATGATCAAGAAATCTGATGAGAAACTAGAGTTAATGATTTCTTCCACACCAGAATTGTACAATAAGTTAGCCAGAAATAACCTGAGGGCAGTAGGAAAGAATAGCAGCCTGCAAAGCTGAATATAATCCAAAATTAGGGAAAAAAATAGACCCTTTAGAGGACTTTCAAGCATATCTAATGATCAGAACTGAGTAGGAGCTTTGAAATACAAATACAGGATTCTGAAGAAACCTCGAAAAAATGTAAATAAAAATAAATGTATTTGTACAATTGGAAAGAAATGTTTGAAGAAGTAGTTCTAATATTCTGAGAGCAGAAGAAACATAGTCTCTTCAGAACCTTATTGTCTTCAAAGGTTATTGAGGGAATTAAATATGAAAAAAAAAAAAACAAACCCTGGAAGTCTTGGGAGTGGATTATTTCTTTTCTGAGAGTTTCAAGAAGGAAAAAGGAAGAGTAAAAAGAGGAATACACTTGGGTGAAAGAAGAAGAAGGGGTGAAACTTGCTATTTTTCGTAAGTGAAATCTGACTATGCAAGCATAAAAGTAGGAATTCAAGAAATAACAATTAGATTTGCAGAGATACGTTAGTAAGTGGATTTCCATTAAAATATATTAAAACACATTTCAAAGTTTAATTTACAGTGTTAATATATTTGCTGCCACTTTCTTAATTCTAGACAGTTAACAGAACAATAAATCAAACCATACTTTTTAGTACTTACTGATTTCTACTCTAAATACTCACCTTGAAAATTGAACAGTCAGTTCTCCCAAGTCATTCAGTGCTGGCTCCAACATCTCCCTGGGGCTTTCCTCTTATCTCAAATGGAAGGAGGACTGGCAGCAAGCCAAGTCAAGAAACATTTGTTTGGCAGTTACCATGTGCCAGGCATTGTGCTAAATGCTGGGTTTACAAGTGTAAACAGAAAGACCAATCCTGTTCTCAAGGTACTTACATTCTAATGGTAGAGGGTATCATATAAAATATTGTATGTTTGTCCTTCATTACCGAAGAAGACCATGCCATTAGAGAAATGATGACATGACTTGCACTTGACTTTGTTTTGAGTGAGGGAGGGCTGTGCAGTTCACCAGCCTCACTTCTCATTCAGAGCCATCTGAATCCAGTGACCAGATATTCATCAGAATGACTGGAAATGACCCAGCATGAGGCAATTAGGGTTAAGTGACTTGCCCAAGGACACACAGCTAGTGAGTGTCAAGAGTTTGAAGTGAGATTTGAACTCAGGTCCTACACTGGTGCTCTATCCACTGCACTATGTAGATGTCCCTAAAGTATTAAAAAAAGACTAAAAAGGAAGTAGGAAAGAGATAAAAGTTCCTTGAGAAGGGGTATTGTCAAGATGGTCCAAGAGAATCAAGAGTGTACCTGGAAAGATTTGACACAGACACACATGCGCGTGCGCGCGCACACACACACACACACATACACACTCTGTTTTGTGTAGAGAAATACATCAAACTACAAAGCAAAATACATGATCTTAAAGAGGGAAAGTGAAAAAGAAAAGAAAAACTAACAACCTAGAATCCAAGGTGCTGTCTTGGGTTATCTGTTAGACAATTACCCAATGAAATTGTGGCATGTGAATGTAATCCAATATTACTGAATCATAAGGAATGACAAAACCTAACTCAAGGAAACACTGGGCTGTATGAACTGATGGAGAGGGAAATGAGGACAATTTAGACAAAGATAACAGTATGAAGTAAAACAACGTTGATAGACAATACGATGGTTAATGATCTTCTCTTAGGATCCACAATGCAGAATATCACCCACCTTCTGACAGAGACGTGATTGGTGTGGTACAGAAAGAGATATATTTTTTTGAACATAGCCACTGTGTGAATATAATTTTTACTTGACTATTTATTTGTTTAGAAGTCATTTTTAATTATTAATCTCAGTTAATAGAGGTTGAGGTTAACAAGAGCTATGCTTAAAAAAAGAAGACCCTTGAAATACTTTTTATAAGGTACAGAAGAAACTAGAAGGAAATTCAGAAGGAAGAACTGATAAGCAGGACATATTTTGAATTTATTATATACTTAAAAATCCAATTGATATAAAATACTCACAGTTCCAAAGAGCATCTTTTTTGCATGTGTATGTGTGAAAATGGTTTTTTCAGGAGGTGGGATGAGAAGGAATGCAGGTGGTTAAGTTCTGAATAATTCATGTTCACATACATGTACAAAGGCCAAGTGTCCTTTTTATGTCCTTGAGAGATTCCTTTCTTGGTTTCCTTGCTGTCTGTGTGATCTTCCCCTGCTAGCTGGAAGATATCTTAGGTCTTCATAGTG
Source organism: Bettongia penicillata ogilbyi (assembly GCA_023548195.1). NCBI lineage: Eukaryota > Metazoa > Chordata > Mammalia > Diprotodontia > Potoroidae > Bettongia > Bettongia penicillata. The sequence goes on along the minus strand of JAJHZJ010000367.1, from coordinate 2,303,771 downwards.
CTAGTGCTTAGTTCTAGAAAAAGTATTATGAAACATATTCAACTTTTATTTATTTGTTTGTTTGCTTCCCTTTAATTTCAGGTGACAATGCAGCATTTAAAGAGCAGGAATACCCTAAACTTTGTGGCAAACAAGTGGTTATCTAGGATCCAAGGAGATGGAGATATTGTCTGTGAGCTCCCTGTAGAAGAAGATGGAAAAGCCATTTTCCCAAGTGTGTAGTTAAACTTCAACAGTGCCTTCTGCATTTCGGTTTTTTAATAGCTATTTTATTTATTTCTGAAATAATTAGTTACATGATGTTAGTTGTCCCAGTGAGGAAGGCAGTTATTTTTGTATCAAGTTGAAAGTTGTACAGTATGAGAGGTAAATGTTCCACCGATTGTGCCTGAGTCATTGGCCATTCTAGGATCAGAGCTAATTAGAGTTCCTGAGTGTTGAACCTTTTCTTATCCATTGGCAGCAATGGTGAAAGGTGGAAGGTGGAAATTTCATGACATTACTTTTCATACCTCAAGTGGGTCACCATGCTGTTAGGTTATCCCTTACTTGAAATATCTCATTATAACTAAAATCACTGTAAACTTTAAATAGTTCACATAATAACAGTGCTGCTCTCACTTTTAGAGGATTATAAAAGTGGCATGTAATTATCATTCATTCATTCATTTATTAATTCTATTTCTAAGATGTAAACCCAGCAGGGGCATTTTTTCTTATATATTAAAGTCCAATGTATAAATTAGGTTAATGCTTCAAGACTTTCTTTCCCTTACACATTAATCAATTATATCAGTGGGATATATGAAATGTTCAAAGTAGACTAGCACCTCTGATATGAGGACTTGACAAGTAATTTTCAGGGCTATTCATCCACCTTTAGTGTCCACCTGCCACTCAATTCTCACCTCTGGCTCCAAGAAACTGTAGCATGCACAGTGGCCACACTGATAAGACTGTCTTGGCATATGGGCTAAATCAGGTTGAGAGGACAGAGTTCTCAAACCCATCAGTGAGTTAGGGGGATGTCTACCCTATGCACATGAAGTCTTCTGTAGGAATGGGTAGATGAGAACAATTTACTCCAGTGGTCGTAATGGCAGATGCCAAGGTCATCCAGTACATCCCAGGCCATCACTTGATTTTTATCTTGCCGCTGAATGTCAATAATTCTGCAAAAGACAGAGAGAAGCTGATGACTCCACAAATCTGCCTCATTTAAATCTAATTCATGCACAAGTTAAAACATCACCTGTGATGTTATTAGCAGAATGAATATATAGAGATTTATTTATAAAGAAAGTTTTTCCTGTATATGTTTTTAAGAAAATTAATTTTAATTCAGGTAGATTGTGAGGATAAGGGAACTCCAGATGAGGAATCTGTATACACAATGCTTTCATAGAAGTCTGAGAATATAGAGTGGGCCTCTAATCAGTTCTCTTCAGTTTGTATAAGTTACTAAGCAGATCGTTTTTGCCTTTTCTCTGTTTTGGGTTAATAGTAATAAAATACCATGTTTATGTCTACACGGGCCAATTGAAGGAAGCAGAAACTACATCTGCAGTTTACCTGTGTCTATATGGAGAAAGAGGTGACTCTGGTGTTAGACTTCTCCACAAATCAGATATGCCAATAAAATTCCAACGAGGTCAGGTAAGTCTACATAATAATTTTCTCACCATCTCAGCAATATTTCTGAAAGAGACCACTTTCCAAATGTCAGTAATTGATGCAGTGCTTTGCTTTGGTTTTCCGGTTAAAGCTTCTTTTCAATATAGGTTTTCCCTTACATGACTTTCTAACTCACTCTGTCTGAAGATTGTTCTTGAAAGAGCAATGAAATGCATTAAAGCATTAATTAATAATAGGACAAAGAAAATAAGAGCCATAAAAATTAGTGTTAATGATGAGAAAGGGGGGAAAAAAGGGGAAAGGGCTCTAGGGAATCATAGTATGAACATGCTCAGTCAAGACTGAAAGACACAAAAATTGTTCCAAAACTTCTAGTCTCAGGAGGACCATTTGCAGTAGCCTATTTTTAAAAAAAGCAATTTGAACAGAAGTTATATTTTCAGTGCTTAAAGTGACTTACCATTCCACTTTTCTCCTTTTATATGACCACAAGTCATTCCTAAATATATTTTCTGAGATATTACAGAGGAGTCAATGATAATCTAATAAGAAAAAAATACTTTCTTTTGTCTTGGTATTGATTGAGAAAAGGCTTTGTTCATTCATACATGCTAAAATTGAGAACATGGATTAATCTTCCCAAAGAAATAATTTTTAAAGGGAAGAACAGCCAAGTTTAGGTTAGAACCCTGGTTCTCAATCTTGTGGGATCCATGACCTATCATTCGGTGGTGTTCAGAAAACTATCTACCTCTTTCATTTACATCCCAAAATAAAACAACTCATTAGAATAAGAGGAAGATGGCTACTTGGATGAGATTCAAACTAATGTCCATATTCTATATAATCTATATTTAAATCTGACATCATTTATCATAATGCAAGTATGGAGCTACTCCACATCAGAGCCAATAAATTACATTAAAACATATGTACAGTATATGAAGATTTACAAGATTTATATATGTATATCACATATGTAAATATACACACATATGTGGATAAATATATGCTTATTCCTTTCCCCACTTTTGTTAAATAATACTTTTAAGTACATATTGGGGAGGAGAGAAGAATAGACATTTATAGAATACTTTCTCTGAGCCATACACTATGATAAGCACTTTACAAATATAATCCCATTTGATCCACACAACCACTTTAGGAGATAGGTGCCACTATTATTATCATCCCCACTTTACAGCTGAGGATACTGAGGCAAGACAGAGGTTAAATAATTGCCAGGATCATGGAACTAATTAAGTGTCTAAGGCTAGATTTGAACTCAGATATTCCTGACTACAGACCCAGTGTTCTGTTGTCTGTGGTGCCACTTGTACAATCACACTCGTTTTCCAGAAGGTAAAACAGAATTCAAGAAGGGACTTGCCCAGTATGATATGGCTAGTGTTGGACCTAGTCAAATTTCTTCACTCTTAATCTCTAGGACTCTTTTCCATGCTGCTGTTTTTATGTTTGCTCAAATAAAGCTGGTTCCACTGAATTTTCATCTTCCCTATTGCCCATTTATGATCTTATGGGATCCAATTTGTTATTTGGACAGGCCATCTATTGTCTTTCATCCTTGGTATATGACCTGCCCGGTGCCTTTTTACATGATATACTACCTTGAACACATCTTTCATTCCTGACCTTCTGCAGGGTTCCTCATTTGTCAAGTGGCTATTCAGAAAGGGACCAATGTGCTCCCCTCCTATCCATTCCCCTGCCAAATCCTTTACATATTTTCTTCCTATTACATAGTAGGTGATGAGAAGCTTCTGTTCTTAATTTATTGTGGACTCGTATTTTGATGCAAATATGATTATGGGCAGTACTATGGTCATCAAGCATTTCTGCCCAAATCAGTATGGATTTCTTATTTACTGATCAACATTATTCAGATATGTGTGAAATTAATTCAGGTGGCTTTACTTCTGGTTCATTCTCCAACCATACTATTGTGGTTGGTGAATAAATAAGATACCTGTGTTCAGTCAGTCATAAATGTTTATTAAGTATCTACTATGTGCCGGGCACTGTGCTAAACACTGGGAATGCAAGAAAGGCAAAAGTCAGTGTATTGATAATATATTTTTGCTTATTGCTAATGTAATTGTGCTTTTGAATGGGAAAGTCTTTCCCATCCATTAATAGGCCTGTGTGACCTGCTTAAGTCACATGAAAACATGAATCTAAGTTACATGGAACAGGAAGGTGTGGAGCAGGAAGGGTAGAACGGGAAGAGGCAGAGCTAGAGCACAGCTGAGAGGAAATTGGTCAGAGTAGTTAGAACTGTGGGAGAGAGAGGAGGCAGATAACTAGACTGTGAGTGTTTGCTTGAGGGAATGCTCTAGCATGGGGCATGTTGTCTTCTGCATTGTTATTATGTATTGATTTTTGTTACTATGTTGGATTTGGCTTTCTGTTGTCTGAATATGTGTTTTAGTTCTGTCTTCCATGTGGAGAGTCTATGGCATTTCATAATTCAGAACTGTGCTGGCATATTCCTAGCTGCTGTGGGTGCTATCAGTTTTGCAGTGCTGCTGCAGTTAGTCTCTACCCACAAGGTACTCACAATCTAACGGCGAAATCCCCAAGCAAACAAATATGTACAAACAAGCTATATACAAGGTACATAGGAAATAATTAAGAGAGGGAAGACACTAGAATTAATAGGGATTTGGAAAGGCTTCCTGAAGGAGGTAGGAGTTTAGTTGGGACTTGAAGGAAGTCAGGGAAGCCAGTAGGCAGAGCTGAGGAAGGAGAGCATTTCAGGCATGAGAAGAGAAAAAATACTTGGAGCTGAAAGAATATCTTATATGAGAAACAACCAGGAACCCAGTCACTGGATTAAAGAGTACATGACTAGGGGGAGGGGGAGGGTGTAAGGTGTAAGAAGACTGGCTTTGAATGCCAAAGAGAAGACTTTATATTTGGCCCTGGGCATGATAGGGAGCCCCTGGACTTTATTCAGTAAGTATGGAGGTGACAAGTTTGCATACGTGCTTTAGGAAAATCACTTTGGTAGCTGAATGAAGGATGAATCAGAGTGAGGAAAGACTTGTGGCAGGCAGACCACCAGCCAACTATTGTGACAATCCAGGATTGAGGTAAGGAGGATTGCACCAGAGTGGAAAGAGGTAAAAGCAAAGGTAAAAGCAATAGGCCTTGGCAACAGATTGGATACAGGGATAGTGATGAGAGACATGAAAAGAAGATGACACATCACAAGTCTGCAGGTCTGGAAGAAGAGTGGTGCACATGATGGTGATGGGGAAGTTTATTCTACTACTTATTTGTTCTCTCCAAGATGTTTAGTTTTCATTAGTTATCACAAGTCAGTTATGCATTCAGGCCAGAAATGTCTGATATTATTAATGTGACTATTGTGAAAGGCAGTTCACCGGCATTTATTAAGGACTTACTATGTTCTAGGTCAGGGGTGGGGAACCTGTGACTTCAAAGCCACATGGTGGTACAGCCTTTTGACTAATTCCAAGTTTAACAGAACAAATCCTTTTATTATGGTGATCTATTCTGTGAATTTTGGCTTTAGTCAAAGGCTATGCCAAGAATTTGAAAGAATAGTTTCAATACCATCTAAAGACTCATATTGGGTATCAAAGGTACCAGACTATCCTTTGAGAACCAGTTTTTTAGCAAATCATTATGAATTTTAAGACATGTCTTTAGTGAAAAGCTAATGATAAAGAAAATGAGCAGATCCTTTTTTTCCCCTTTAAGCAATTAGTAGTTAAAGGTAATTGGTTTTTGTGTTCAACCACATGTCAGTGTGATGTCAGTTTCATTGTCCACGTTTAAGTGTAGTTGGTACAATCAATAGCAACCAGCCTTGATGTTTTGTATATTTTTGAAAATAAGCATGCATACTGACTTTCAGGAGGGTGTGGATGGTAGATACTTGTTTGTAATGCTGGAAAGACATGAATTCAAGACCCACTCCTAACATATTCTGGCTTTGAGCAGCTCATTTAACAATTCAGTGTTCCAGGTAACTTTCTGACACTCTGACTTGCCCAGGAGGGGCAACAAGTTGCGTTAGTAGAAGGAATGTTCTTACCTGGGAGTTTCATATTCCAATTAAATTATATTTCCAGTCCTCTGCCTTCTCTTTGATTTACCCTTAGGCTAGGGTCCTAAGTATGCTTCTCCAGCTCTGATTCTTCTCCTCCAGCTTAATTTGTCAGATTCTGTTGTGCACCTTTTGGCAGCAATGCCTTTTTAGCTAGTTTTCCCTTTGTGTTTCTATGCAGCATTTTGTTCATTTATCCCTTTTGTGACTGACTAATTTACCATTATATAGTAGATAGATTGCCCTAGTGTAAGGGGAAGTGATTTATATAGATTTGGTAAAAACTTTGTAGAGAGCTGGTGCTGTAGAAAACAAATGATGTACCCATGGGACTTGATGGTAGATCTTTTGAGATTTAGAATCAAGGAGAAGAAAAACTCCTTTGGCATTTAGGGATGCTTTTATTTGATTTATGTAATGCAAAGAAAATGGCTTATAAGTCTCAAGATCATATGCTATCTTAAAGCAAGAAATCAAGAAAATCATTTGTGGGGACCATCAAGGCATCTCACTGCTCTTTTACCAGAAGGATGTTGGCCTAGATTGCATTGGACCAACTGCTTTTCAGCATTATTTATTTATTTATTATTTATTTTCAGCATTATTGCTTCTGAAGCAGCAGTGTGATTTTAGGCTACAAAATGTTCACGTGGATGTCATCAATAGATCTGAATTCTAGAAGACTCAATTCAGCTCCTCTGAGAAGTCCACCAGTATCTCTGGCCTACTATGTCTAGTTGTGTCTATAAATTAACAGAAGTTAATGAGAATAGTTACCTTATCCAAGGAGAACAGAGGTAAACATTTCATGAATCAGTTAGTGTAGTCTGATCTATGCAACAGCTGAGTGAAACGTAACAGGTTCTATCTAGTAGTTAAATCCCCAAGTGGCAAACACAGAATAAAGTCAGTTTAATTCAGTCTTTAAAGTCAGGAACACTTAGAAATTTGACTGCAGTTGTTCAGCTATAGTTTTGGAGCTCCAGCACACCTTTCAACTGCCCAGGCTTTATACATCCCCAGAAGCACTCAGTAACACCCTGCTGGGGCTACCATTTGTGTTTCCAGGACCCTAGCTATGGTAATGAAGGAGCGCAAGAAAGGGGCATGGTTAGCCTGCTGGCATCATAAATGAACATTGTTGTTAGTGAAATTGTGGGAGACAGGTCATCACATTATCAACAGTGACTCCTTCTCTTCATAGTGTATTTTTCTTCATTCTGTTCAGATGTATCTAGTTTTATTCCACTGCTGCAAGTTCTATTTTTCTTTTTTCTGCCTAGCTGTTTGCTTTTATTATCCTCTTAACTCTGGGTCACAGCATCCAGTTTGCTCTCTGAATCCACATCCTAGAACCCAGAAAGATTCTTTCCCAGGGCTCTTTTAATACATTTCTAATCCCAAACCAAAGCAACCCATTCCCCTTTCTTTTGTCCAGATATGGCCAAGCTGTCTTCTGTCTACAAGCCACTCAGGTAAAGCCCCTACAGACCGCAATTATGCTACAACAATTAGAACCTACTCTCTTCATACAAGTGAGCTGTGTACACTCTGGGGGTTATCTGAGGCCTTGCAGACAACAAAGAAGTGGCTCTGGAAGTGGGTGTCCCCTTGTATCCACATCATTTCCCCACAGTCACGATCCCAGTTCCGACCCTCTTTTCCCTTCACTTGCATTATTGGATAATCCTGATAGTTTCCTGTCCTCTCTTCAGTTTGTCCTTCACATAGCTTCCAAAACTATTTTCCTCAGGCAGAGGAAAGATCAATGTATTTGGAGCCAGAAGCCCTGGTTCACATCCAATCTCTTGATGCTTACTGTGTGACCTTGGTCAAATGATTTCACCTTTTGCAGTCTCAGTTTCTTCGTCTGAAAATGAGGGACTTGTACAAGATGCCATTGAATATCCTTTCAAGTTTTAAATCTATAATTATATGGTTCAACAAATCCATGTATACCTTCATTAATTTTGGATGGACAAGAGTGGTGAGGCAACTCTATTTGTGAGGCAGGGTAAATAAAGATAGGGGCTGAGGCAGATAGTTACTAAGATCTTTGAATAGACCTTTTGCATTTGGCAGTCACTGAAAAGTACTAGGAATGACCTCATTATGTTCAAAGTAAAGGACATGGAAACCAGAGTTTATTGTGCTTCCCCAGAGTTGGTAGAGGCTTTCTTCAATGCTGGTCTACTAAGTCCTGGGAATTTGAGTTCCAGAGACCTATCCTAGTGGAGGAGATTGGTTTCTAAAATCTAGGTAACTCCTCAAGACAAACAAGTTTTATGTGGCAAACCATTGTCTTAGGGGATCAAATACCGAAGTTAACATCAGGATGATTTGAGCTTGTCTTAGACATTTGATAGCTGTCTAACTCTGGACAAAGAACTCAACCTTTCTGTGTCTTTGTTTCTTCATACATAAAATGTGGAGGATGGATTTAATGGCTTCCTTTCCAGCTCTAAGTGATTCCATGCTCTTGTGACCCACGTACTTCCTTTTAACACTCTGAAGAAAAAAAAATATGAAAAGGCAAACCCAAGTCCTGTTGTAAGCCCAAGTCCTATCCAAGTCTTGTGTATACAAAGAAGAGAATAGCAGGTATTATAATCATGTTTAGGCTCTGGGTTGTTCTGGTGATATGATGAGATAATTTAACTAATACTTTTTGCAAATCTTAAAGCTCTAATGTATATTAATGTGAGTTATTATTATACCTGACTCCAAGACTGGTCCTCCATGCACCATGCTTTGTTGTCTCTTTTTAATGTTATAACCAGTGCATTATGGCTTCTCAGGAATCATCTAATAGAAAAAAAATTCTTGATAACATCCCTCGCTCATCAGGATTTAGGAGCTACAAAAATGGAGTGTGCCTCCACGCACACACACATACACGTAAAATTTCCTGTTCATAGCTAAAATGTACACCTAGCACTAACTGTAAACTCTGAGGACTGTTCAGAAAAGTATTTCCTGGACCTCTTCCTAGGAATCATTTTAAGGTAGTCATTTTTTTTTTGTCAAAAGATTATAAAGAAGTAACATATGAGAGAATTCCTTTCATTAAAAATCAGGATAACTTTTACTGCAGACCCTCATAGTTCTACGTGCGACCTCTGTAGAAATGTCCATGGATATTTGATGTGTCATTGAAGACTGAAGATGGAAGTGTCCTTTTTATACAGAAAACTGAAGAATATACTATAGGGTTATTTACAGAGAAAAGTAAGAACCAGTTCCTTTTTTATAAAAAAAAAAAAATGTTCCCACATCCTTTGACTTGTAGTAGTTTTCATGGAAATTGAATTGTGGGCTTTCTCCTTTTTAAGTCAGATTGTGGTCAGCCTGACAAACTCTAATAAGCTGCTTGTTTCTGTTAAAATGGTTTTTGTCACTGGAGGCAGAAGTCCAAAAAAGGGAGAAGCCATCCATGGTCTTCACTTCAACTTTTTCACACTGAATGAGAAAAATGGGAAAAATCTGGCCAAATAAATAAGTGAGCAAATGAATAAACAAATTTTATATGTACGTATATGTAAAATATATACGTACATATAAATATAAAATATGGAAATACATGCATATATAAAATATACTATATAAACATACATACACACAGCTATATATGCACACATATTGTGTGTGTGTTTGATGAAAATGTAATTTGCTTATTTTTCCTTTGTTATTGCCACACTTTGTTAACCTTAATGACATGAGCTTCTGTGTTCCTTGGGCTATTGTTATTGCTTGCATTTGTCATATGCTTGACCTTTGCTGTTTCTGGGGGACTTTTTGGCACCTCTTGTCCAGGTTGATAAGTTTCAAGTGGAAGCCGTATCCCTTGGGAAACTGAAGAAGGCGCTGTTGCTTTGTGAGGCCACTGAACTGTCTCAGTACTGGTACTGTGAGAAAGTCATTGTCAGAGAGCCAATGAAGGAATCAGAGTCCATATTCAACTGTGAAAGGTAAGGTTGACCTTATAGTATGATTCGTAATCTTTCTCTTCTGAGACATGTCACTCTCTTAGAATTACATTCACATCATAACTGGTAACAATCCACAAAACTGTTTGATTTGTAAGGGGAAAGGTATCTTTTACATTTTCCATGATTTAATATTTTGATGTAAATAATAAAATAATGATTTAATATTCTGCCACTGATAATTTAAATTAGTGATCTCCTGGTAATTATTGAAAAGAGGGTAGAGAATATCCCTTCATATCTTCTTGATGGAACAGTGCACAATGTGCTTCAATGCTGTAGGAACAGTGTCGCTTAAAGCCTGAAATCTACAGAGCAAATAGTGAGGATAAATCACAGAAATACGTTTTTAAATGAAAACCTAATTCATTATCAGAAGAGTCAGTGGACTCCAATTTTAAAAGAGGATTGTATTATTGGTGTTCTTTCAAAAGAGGTCATCGGCAGGAAGGAAATGAGACCAGCACAGGAAAAACAGACTTGGAAAAAAGTCAGGAAGACAGACTCAGTAAACAAGGACAGCAGCAGTTGAAGACCTAAGCAGGAATGGGTGCAACAATGCAACAGGGACTGAGGGAAGTCCATTATAAAAAACCAAACCTAGACAGCAGGAAAGAGAATTCTGATTGGCTCATCACTCCTTATGGGCACCAAATGGCATCTTCACTTTTCTCAGCATCTTCCTCAAATCTAATTCTTCCTTTGTATTCTTGCTGCCATTACACTAATTCAGATTATTATTCTAGTTATACTATATATATAATTATACTATGTAGCATATATATAATATACATATGTAGACTATAAATAATACTATTCTAAATCAGATCCTTATTTTGAGATTATTGTTTTTACTGTTCTCATCATCACTGTAGTCACTGTTATATATCTTCAGTCTGGGTTCCTTGTCCCCAATTTCTACCTTTTAATCTCTTACGTGACTGCCAGATTATTCTTGAAAAAGAATTGCTTTGAACTCCCTTGCTCTGAAATTTCTAGTGGTTCTTCCTATCTATAGGATAATGTCTAAATTTTTCTACCTGGCATTCAAAGCACTCCACATTCTGGCCTGATTCTCCACATTACCCTTAATAATATAGACAATTATTGGATATGCAGGGTAATAGAAAATGAACAGTCAAGGATGACTTTGAGGTTAAGACCTTGGGTGATGTGAAGGATGGTATTGTCCTTGACAGAAAGAGAGGGAAGCAGTGTGGGCTTGGGAGAAAAGATGATACATTCTGATTAAGATATTAAGTCATTCATCAGAATGACTGGAAATGGCTCAGATTGCAGTGGGAGACCCTGACCCTTTTAGACTAAGATTTTTTCAGATTCTCACTATGAGTGAGGTGGCGTCCATTCAGTGAATAGGCCTCCATTGAATGAGACAAGGAATGGCCCCTTTAATGAAACCTGGGAGGGGAAGACCCTAAGGGTTGCTGATCAAATGAGAAACAGTTATTATTTACATTTACTCTGAGCTAGGAGGGCAAGGATCTTTCATTGATCAATCTATGAACTCCAGAGTGAATTGGGTTTAAGGCTTGGTCTTTGAGAAAGAAATCTAACCAGTAAACCCTACCTTAAGCAGGCAACTTTCAGTCACTAAAATGTACTTACTTTGGGCAGAGGTGAGGGTGTTTGTGGTCTAGACAACATAAAAGAAAATTCTTATCCTGGATGATCAATTGAGATAATATTTGTAAAAAGTGGGAGCATAATGCCTGGCACAGAGTAGGTAATATAAAAATGCTTATTCCCTTCTCTTCCTTTCCCTTGTCCATAGAAGGCAGAGAGGTAAAAGTTCCAAATGGTTCTGAAGTCTTACTTCAGGGTTGCCCACTGCTTCTGAAGACCTCTGGGAATCTTTTCATTTCCTTAAAGCCAATTCCTACCATGTAATGATATTGGAGAATGAGTAATTGTGCATCAAGAACAGCTGGTGGAAGGGCAGGGCAGGGCAGGCAGGCTGTATACTCCCTGTATTAGCTCTGAACCAAGTGCTGTCTCGACCTTAGTATCTCTCTTGAACATCACTTCTACCCAGGAACATTAGTACAACCCAAGGTGAGGTTGATTTAGAAATTAGGTGATGAGAAACCCTCAGGTTCTGGCACTGTCACCAGGACTGACTATACTCTGATGATATACACTGAGGGGATGATCAACTTAGAGTTCACTTTTCATAGGACAAAATAAAAAGTTAAATTACTGGTATTCAGGAGAATCTTCTCAATTCTGAACCACCTTCATCCTCATAGCTAGTGTTCCTGCTACTTGAAAGGGAACTGCTGATGCCAAAGCTTTGAGTCCTTCTTTTCTCCCCTTACCAGAGCCACCACTGATACCATGGGAATCCCCATTTTCCAGGTTGGGAAAGATGTTTTCCTGCAATCCTGAACTGGAGTACAGAATGCATTTTCCATAAGAAAAAAAAAATTTGTAGCTTGGATAGGTATAGTTGAAATTTCTGTTATTACTTTGCTTAAGAGATCAAACATTTTAGAGCAGGAAGGCACCTAACAGATTATAAATTTGTGGAATCATTGAAATAGAAGGCATCATGATACAGTGGAAAGAACACTGACTTTGGACTTAGAGAACCTGGATTAAATTTTACCTTTAATACTGTGTGAACTTGGGGGGAGACATTTGAATTCCATGGGCCTGAATTTCATCATCTGTAAAATGGGGTTGGACTAGGCCTTCCAACTGTAGACTCTGATCTCCAATCTTCTGAGTTCCAGCCTCAGAGGCCATCTAATTCTATCCATACCTGCCTGAGAAACTGATCTATAGCATTCCCAACAAGTGATTATATCCAGCCTATGCTTAAAGGTCTTTAGGAAGGGAAACTCACTATCTCCCAAGGTGACCTATTCCACTTTGGATAGCTCTAATTGTTAGGAAATTTTTCTTTTCATCAAGTCTAATTCTGACTCTCTGGGAGCCAAGTAGAACAAGAATTATGCCTCTTCAAATACTTAAAGAGAACTATCTGTTCTTCCTCCACTCCAGTTTTCTTTTTTCTCAAGTTGAATATCCCCATTTCCTTCTATGATTGTTTATGTATCATGAATGACTCTAATATTCAGTTCATATATCCATTTTGTGTTTATTGTAGAATATGATTTAAGATGTTAATCTCAATCTAATTTCTGCAAAACTACTGTCCAGATCTCCCCATAATTCCTGTCAAATAGGGAGTTCCTCCTCAAGTAATCCATGTTCTCTTGTTTATTAAACAATATGTTATTCAATTCGATTGTTTGCGATTTTTCTTTAATCTAAGTCTCTTACATTGATATGCTTTTCTGATTTTTTAAACTGATTTTTAAAGCTAGTATTTTTATCTTAGTCAAATAAATTTATTTTTGAAAGTGTACACAACAATGTTGAGCCATTTCATGTATTTTTAGCAGCTAGAGCGCCTCCACTCTTGGTGTTCCTATTCTTTATCTCTATCTCAATATCTCTATCATTTTTGCTCTTCTTGGAAACTAGCTTAATCAAACCTTTACTAAGCAGTTTCAGGAAGTCCACCTGGGCTAGAGAACCCTGGGTCTTCAGTCTCTCTGAGACTGGTGGAGTGGTGGTAAGTTTATAGTTGGGAACCTCCTTGCGGAGTTTATCATACATTGCTTTATCAAACAGAACCAGATGGTTGAGCGTGTCTCACACTTTTGTCTGGGACCGCTTCTCCTTATATTTGCCCCCAGACTTGTTCACAGGATCTTTGTCCTCCTTGGTTGAGTTGCCAACATTTTTCTCCTTCTTATCTCCTTGGGCAGCATGGTGAGATTTCATGAACTCCTGTGGCTGCCATCTCAAAGCTAAGATGGAAGATCTATCAGCTAGTTTTGATGATTATTTCTTTAGAGTATGACTTGTGGACTAGACATGCTATTTCCCTTTCATCATTTGTGACTGCAGATATTTTGTTCCTCCAAAGGCACTTTGTTACTATTCTTCTACTTCTATAAAATATTTCTTTCATAGTTTTGATTGTTATAGCATCCAAATTTGTAAATTAATTTGAGTATTATCAGCGTTTTTCATTATGCTGGAATGGATCAACCATTACTTTTGAATATTCTTCCAGTTAAATTATTTTTTAAAAAGAGATTTCTGCATTTGTATCTTTACATGAAGGTCTTGAGTGTGACTTAAGATAGACTCCCAGGTATTTTATACGTTTTAATATGCCTTATTAATATGTAATATTGTTCTCTGTCACCTTGATTGCATCTATTCTGTTCCTTTTGCATAAGATAAGTCTTTCCTGAGCTGGATTCTTGATGGATCCTATCCCACAAAGGCTGAGTGATACTTAGGAAGCCAATTTTGCCTCCTTGTATTAGGATCTTTTGTTCACCTTGCTCATAACCTATGCTTTGTGCTTTTGTATCTAGACATCTGAGGATGTGGATTTTACTACTAGCTTCTTTCTTGATTTTTTACTCCTGTGAATTACAGATTTTCTTCTTCCTATATTTTAACTACTTTCTATGATACCTTGCTTGGTACATATAAAAGCAAGTTTTCTCCTCTCCTTTTCTTTTTATTTGAAGTATCTTTTGATCAGATTTATAACATTCATAGTCAGAGTATTAATTCTTATTAGTTGTGTAAGCTGTGATCCAGAAATCCAAATCCTATTCTTAACCATCTGTCCACTTACCAAATATGTCTCTCTGGCCTAAGGTCCTTATCTTAAATTGACAATAAGGAAGACAATGTCACCTATACTGTCTAAGTTTTTCAATTTTTTGAATAATACTTTACATTCATTAGAAATATTTTCTAGATTCCTTCTGTTAACATTATCTGTCCCATGCCAATCACCAGAAGTGACTGATGGGTATCAGGTCTGACAGTTCTCAAAAGATTTTCTGTAATGCTCTAAAAGTATATTATACCTTTTCATTGTTAACATGAATTCAATTGGCACTTCAGTATCCCTCAGGGCACCACAAGTCAACCAATTTCATCTTGTCTTCCTCTTCCTTTTACTGGTTTATTCTCCACCAGATGTCACATATGGAAGATTTGCGCTTGGTTGATATATAAACAACTATTTCCTTTTTAGAAGTTTCAGCTTTCTCCTTTACATTATGAACTTCATATTGAATATATCCTCTCTTGCCTCTTTATAGAGATGGGAGCTTATGGTGTGGAAAATTGGATATAATGTGAAACTCTTTTGGTATCTTAGCTAGTTTTGATAAACTATGCCTTCCCCCAATTTTAAAATACTTTGTTATAAAAGTATTATAAAAGTTATAAAAAACTGTTCTTTAAAAAGGGAGTGGAGGAAGAACAGGAATTGATAGAAAATCTGAGATATGCTGGGTGTTGTGGGGGATGTTTGTGGTCTCCACTACTAGGAAAGCTAAAGATAGAAAACTCTGAGCAGCAATAGGCTAAGGCCTTTTGGGTCCATACTAGGGCCAGCACCAATATGGGGAACTTCCTGAAGTGCTTGAGGCAGGGTGAGGGGAGGCACACCAGGCTGCTTGAGAAAGATTGAACTGACCCAGGCCAGAAATGGAACAGGTCAAAGGTGACATAGAACAAAGGCTTTGGGGTTGACCTATGAATAGCACTTCTATCCTGAGTGAGATAGGGAGATCCAATGTCAAAATTTGCTGTTGTTCAGTCATTTTAGTTGTGTCTGACTCTTTGTGACCTCATTTAGGATTTCTTTGGCAAAGATACTGGAGTGGTTTGCTATTTTCTTCTCTAACTCATTTTTAGATGAGGAAACTGAAGCAAACAGAGTTAAGTGACTTGCCCAGGGTCACATAGCTAGTAAGTGTCTGAGGCCATGGTTGAACTCAGAAAGATGAATCTTCCTGACTTTGGACCTGGAATTCTATCACATTTTCTTCTCAGAGAGATGAAAATCTTCACTTTGAATAAAGAGAGATATGATTTAGGAGGAGTTGAAGCATTAACTCTGTAGAGGTTATGGCAACATTGTCTTGTCCTCCATACTTAGTGAAATCATTCCCCTGTTCTTGTCTGTACCTCTTCCATCTAAATACATCAGATATCTTCATTTTACAAATTCAGAAACTAAAGTTAAAAGAGAAGAGACTGGCCTAAGGTTACACAGGTTATAAGTGGTAGAATCAGAATTCAAAACCCCATTCATTCAACTCTCAGTGATTTCTATACCATGTGCTTTACTTTATCAATGGATTAAATAATACTATTTGAGGTGATTTGGTAACCTTTCTCATTTTTAGCATTTCTTTTTCTATGGGATAGTATATTTTGAGTTGTAAGCAATTATATTAGGAGACTTTTGGACTTTCTTAACTTCTGAGCATAAATTTTTTGTGTGTGTGTTTGTGGATATATGTATGTTCATGTATGTATATGTATCAACAACTAGAAATAATAGATGGAAATCATCTTTCTAGCAACCTCAAATATATAGAACACATCTTCCTCAGAAGTTAGCAGAAAGTTCTCTGAGCAGTCAAAACAGACATTAATAGGGTATATGCCACCAGGGACACTGGAGAGGAACTCACTTATGATCACTTAGGAGTGTGACTTTCCCTTTAGCTGTAGCCCACCTCATGTCTGACTCCAAGAAAGTGAAATAGCTGTGCTCTGCCCAATTGAAGGCTGAGGCTTATCATTATTTCAGGAGGAATCTGGACCAGTCTATTGCCTGTCTCCCTCTTAATTGCACTCTAAACTCAGATAGGTGGCTTTCAAATTCCCAGCTAGTCTGCACTATTAAATCCAAATTGGTTTTTATAAAAACTTCAGTTACTTAAATCTGCTTCCCTTCTAGGTCTGTTCTTAACACTCATATTCAAGTAAGTAAAAGTAGCACAGATTTGAAGAGCTACCTGGCTATTTTAAATATGTTGTCACACATATACAGAAAAACTCTTGAAACAATACCAATTACAGAGATTTTTTAAAATAGATTTTTTTATCTGTTGTTCATAGATCACCTAGTTTCAGCTTAAATTTTTCCCTTTATTCTTCCAAGAAATTCATCCTTTGTAATAAAATATTTTTTTCAAAAAAAGAGAATTTTTTTTTAGCAAAATTGATCAATACAAAACAAAACAAAACAAACAAACCCCTGACATTATTTGTAATGCTTCTCATCAGTCAACTCTGTAGCTCTTCAAAGGAACAGAGAGAATTGTCTTCTCGTAGCTATTTATTTGAGGCCAAGCTTCATGTTTGTAATTTTTCAAGATTCATTTTTAATTGTTTTGTAGCTGTTCTTTTCTTTTACGATATTTTAGTCAGGCAGCTAAGTGATTCAGTAGATAGAGTGATGGCCTGAACGTCAGGAAGACCTAAGTTCAAATTTGGCCTCTGATGCTTACTAGCTATATAACCCTGGGCAAATCACTTAACTTCTTTACCTTAGTCTAATGGAGAATGATATGGCAAACCATTCCAGTATCTTCGCCAAGAAAACTCCAGGAATAGTTTGGTCCATAGGACCATGAAAAGTTGGGTACAACTGAACAATAGCAATGACAAGTCACATATATTGCTTTCTTGGCTTTGTTTACTTCTCCTGAGTGAAGTCTTCCATGCCTTTGTGCATTTACCGTATTTGTCCTTTCTTAAAGCACAGCAGTTACTTTCATGTGTCACAATTTGTTTGGACATTTCTATTAATGTGCAGTAATGGTCAGCTACTACAGGAATACCTTGATGGTCCTCAGTCAAAGCTTATTTAAAGTGTCAATAAGAATTATTTCCATTTTTTCACTTTTATTACCTACTTTTTGGGATTGCTGTGAAAAACAAGTAAGAGACCATATAGGTGAAAATGATTTTAGTAAACCCTCAATGATTACACAAATGTCAGTTTTCATTATTATTTTCAAAAACCAAAAAAGTATACCAGTGTGTTTGGGGTAGAGGTAGGGGAGTGACATTTGGTGTTGGAATAAACTGACCTATACATCACAGTATTCTTCAGGATACTATTGTTCAGTTGTTTCAGTCATGTTTTGACCCTTCATGATCCCATTTGGGATTTTCTTGGCAAAGATACTGGAGTGATTTACCATTTCCTTCCCTAGTGGTTCTATATTGTCAGACATTCAGAGGTTAAGTGACTTGCCCAGGGTCACACAGTGTTAACCCAAAACAATATCACAAGTCCATGAGATATTATATTGCAACTAGGTTTATTACAAGAGAAATGAACATGCATGTAGAACTCTAAGTAAAGGCATAGACTTCACAATCCAAGTTTGCATATTTATGACAGTACAACAAAGGAAAGAAGAGAAAACAGATATCTCCTCCTAAAGAGGAGTGGCATGGGAGGGGAAAAGGTGCAGTACAGGTGGAAAAGGACAAAAATCTCTCTCAAAGAGGAGGATCAAGGCAACGACAAAAGGTCCCTTGGGAACTGTTAGACCATGAAGATATGATGGCTTTCCTACAAGGTCCAACTGCACAGAGAGTTTCCTAGCCTAGCGCAGACTGACTGGCTCCTTCTTGATTCCCAGTGATATACAGAGAATCCATCTTAAGATGCAAACAACAAATTATATAAGCCTGGGGGTTGGGGTGGGAGTGGCTTCATCCTTGACACATCAGGACCTTCTGCATACTCTGGGCCCAGTGTTTCTGAAAAATATGGCAACTCTAAAATAAAAAATCAGAGGATTCCCTTGACAACAGCTAAGAAATGTCTGAGCCTGGTTTTGAACTCGGATCTTTGTGACTCCAGGTCCAGAGTGCTATCCACTGAGCCATCAGCTACCCTTACATAACCACTACAGCATATATTACTTGATATTTACTTTTCTGGTTTTCTTCTCATCATTAAAATGGGACCAGGTGATTTTAAAAGTCCCTTTCAGTTCCAAATTAAATGATTTCATGTTTATATTGATGAACTTTTGATAAAATATCTCCTACTATTCTTGTAGAAAGGATGGGTAAATATGTATTACACTAACATGCAATCAGATTGATTTGGAACTTTTTAGGTGGTTCACTCACTGTCAACATGACAAGAAGTCTCTAATGGCATGTTCCAGAGATGTGCTTGTTTCTGTGTTATTTTAACCTTTTTTTCATGCTTTTGATAAAAGTATAAATGATATATGAAATTTATAAATAACAAAAATCTGGGAGAGATATCTAACATGCTGGTAATGGAGTCAGCATCCAAGAGGATATTGACAGACGAGCACTAGGTTGAATCTCATGATATGAAACGCAAACAGGATAAATGTAAAATCTTGCACTTGGGTATAAAAAGTCAGCTATATAAGTGGAAGAATGGATAGAGAGCAGTTCTGAAAAAGATCAGGAAATTTTAGTTGACTAAAATTTCAATATGAGTCAGTAATACGATGTGGCAGTTTAAAATGCTGATGTGATCTTGAGTTTTATTATAAGAGGCAAAAACTCTAAAAATAGAGAGGTTATAGTCCCACTGTACTCTGCCCTCATCTGACCTCATTTAAAGTACTACGTTCAGTTCTGAGCATCATGTTTTCAGAAGAACATTAATATACTCAAGTGTTCTCAGGAAGGTAACCAGGATAATGAAGGGACTGGCATTCAGATGGTATGAAAATTGAGTAAAGGAATTGAGTGTGTTGAGCTTAGAGAAGAGAACACGCAGAGGGTACATGATCCTTGAGAGATATTAGGTTTTCTTCATAGGAGCTTGTAAGCAGAGACTGAAAGACCACTTATCAGGGTTATTATAGTGTTGGACCTCTGAGATCTCCTCTGATTTTTCTAATTCTATAATCAAAAAATGGGCAAATTATACTCTTCCTACCTTAGTTCAGAAGGAAGTAAAAAATCTAATAGAGAAATACTTCCATCCTAAATAGAAACCAAATAGATTTTGGCGCTTAAAGTACTAAACTCTCC
Source organism: Bettongia penicillata ogilbyi (assembly GCA_023548195.1). Taxonomy (NCBI): domain Eukaryota; kingdom Metazoa; phylum Chordata; class Mammalia; order Diprotodontia; family Potoroidae; genus Bettongia; species Bettongia penicillata. The sequence goes on along the minus strand of JAJHZJ010000367.1, from coordinate 2,284,151 downwards.
TGTAGATAGGAAATTGGAACATAGAATTATTTGCTCTTTAGAGATTCTGGGTAGCTGAAATTTCATTGTACATATTTCATCTCTTTAGCTTGTCCATACTCCTACCAAGTTTTATTAGTCCTTTTATCCCTGTCTCTTGCACCTACATATTCTTTGATTATATCGGTCATTTTAACTATAATAATTGTATATACTAAAGTACTCTGAATACTTTGAAAAGGGAGATGATCAAGACAGACTGATTTTCTTTTTAAAAATCTTGTCTTTTTTGTTTTGTTTTTCTCCTTTTTCTAATGGGTTCACACAAATAAATCTACTTCTAATAGAGAGAGCATGTCTTTTTTAAAAAATAATATTTTATTTTCCTCCAGTTACATGTAAAGAGAGTTTTCAATATTCATTTTAACATTTTTTTGAGTTCCAAATTTTTTCTCTCTCTTTCCCTCCCTGTTCACTCCCTTCCCTGAGACAATAAACAACTTGAAGGGGTTATATGTGTTTAATCCTGCAAAACATATTACCATATTGGTCATGTTGCAAAAGAAGAAACTGATGCAAAGGAAAAAGAACTACAGAAAGTGAAAAATAGTGTGCTCCAATCCTCATTCAGACTCCATCCGTTCCTTCTCTGAAGGTGGATAGCATTTTTCATCATGAGTTCTTTGTAATTATCTTGGATCATTGTATGTCTGAGAATAGATAAAATGTTCACAGTTGATCTTCATACAGTACCACTGTTACTGTGTACAATGTTCGGGTTCTGCTCCCTTCACTTTGTTTCAGTTCAAATAAGTCTTTCCAGGTTTTTCCAAAATTCTCCTGCTTGTCATTTCTTATAGCATAGTAATATTTCATCATAATCATATACTACAACTTAGAACATAAGTCTTTCAAAGGAATATGATATTGATTCACAGGGCATTCTCAGAAAAAGAGAAAAGGTAAAATCAGCCACTATTTAATAGGTGCTTGCTATATCCCAGACGCTATACTAATCACTGGGATACAAAGAAAGGGCAAAATGCCTTCTGCCCTCAAGGAGCTCACATTCACAGGAGCAAGAGTGCAATGTAAATAACGTAATAATATAAACACATATATAGAGATAGTTAGGTGGCACAATGGATAGAATGCTAGACCTCAGGTCAGGAAGACCTGAGTTGAATTCTGACCTCAGACACTTATGACTGTGTGACCCTGGAGAAGTCACTTAGTGATTAGCACAGTGCCTCAAGCTCTTACCATAATGCTTGTCATATACTAGGTGCTTAATAAATACTTATTGGATGACTGAGCTGACCTCTATCTATCTCCGCTTCCTTGTCTTTATAGCAGGGATTTTAATAGCGTCTACCTCTCAGGGTGATAGTGAAGATAAAATGAGGTAATATTTGTAAGGTGTTCTGTAAACTTTAAAATGCTATATAAATGCCAGTTATTATTACTGTCATTACTGTTAGTGTTATTACTGTGTAGGTAGCATTTATAGTTGCACCATCTAGCAGTATATTTACAGTGTAAATGCAAGGTTGTCTCAGAGGGAAGACATGAAGATGGAAGGGAGTAACATCCAGGGAACCAAGAAAGGTCTTCTGAAGAAGTGAGATTTGAGTTGTTTTCAGTGAAACCACAGAAGAGACAAGGAGGCTGGGAGAAGGAGGGAGAGCATTTCCAAAATGGGGACAGCCAGGGAAAAGCTACAGAGACTGGAGATGAAATGTCCCATGTGAGAAGCAACAATTAGGCTTGTGTGGCTGACTCATAGAGGGAATGAGGGGAAAAATAGCGTACAAGACTGGAAAGACAGGAAGAGGCCAGGTTATAAAAATCTTAAAACACCAAAAGGATGAATTTATATTTGAATCCTGAAGGTAATAGGGAGCCTTTGGAATTTACTGAGTGTTGGGGGGAGAACAGGATTGGACTTGAACTTTAGAAAAATCACTTTGTCAGTAAAGTGGAGTAGGAGAGAGAATGGAAGTAGCTCATACACACATTTCCTTCTATCTCATATCCTATCTATCTTATGGAAGGAGATGAGGCAGGCTATTTCTCCAAGTCCTGAAGTTAAGAAGCAAGTCCATGTTGAAACCAGGAATGGAACACAGGTGTACTGGTTCCCAGACTGCTCCTGTCTGTAGCTGCTGGTGCTCCAGCACCAGAATCTTATCTCTGTGTGTCAAAGGCCATAAGCAGAGGACTCATGGGAATCCAGCAGGAGGCTCTATGGGGAAATGAGGCCAGCTGCCTTTGCCAGGAACCTGGAGGGAGATGCTTATTGTTGCCTGTATGCCCCATCAGTCACATGGCCTAGCCAAGCAGTGCATGACAGGGCACTTTGTGGATAATTAGCACTGGGGTCTGGTCAGCAGAAAGTGCTCAGCTGTTGAAATCACAAAGGTGAAAAAACGAAAGAGAATTTCTGTCATTTTCTTTGCTCCTTAGGGGGAAAAAGAAATTCCACAGAGAAACAGAATTAGGACAAGGAGAAAGACCACCAAGCGATAGTTCCCTTTATGAGCCAAAAAAAGTACAGTTAAAATACAATGCTTAACTACGGGAAGAGAATGCTTTTGTCCATCACAGATGCTTCATACATTTGTACATGGCCCATTTTTCTTCAGTTGAACACCCACGTCCTTCTGGTTTTATTTCAATTCTATACCTGAAAATTTTTTATTTCCTGTTTTTATTATTTTTTTCAGTACTTATAATTTGTACAGGTATACACACTCTTTAGTGACTATGCTTTGCCTTCATGATATTTTTTATGCATTTTAAATTTGATTTAGAGAAACATGCAACTAACTTTGTGAATTTGTCAACCCTTTTGTATAATATTTCCTTAGAACACTTTTCTTGGTTTGCTTGCTTTCAAACTGGAGATGTCTAGGACTATGTGTGTATTCTCAAATTCATTGCATTGTCATACCTGTTCTCTGTAATGGGGCTACTTCATGTTAATTATACAATTACAAAACCAAAAGAAGTCATTCCTACACATTGACATCTGATACATGCTTTTACTAGTCCTTTTGGCTTAGGAGAGGGCAGATAAGATGAGACTGAACAAATTTTTAAAGTTAAACTTTCTAGTCTTAAGATAGGCAGTGGCTTCTGCCTCATTGTGTCAGCATCATTACTCCTGATTCAGAAAATATCTTTGTCATGAGCTTCACAGGGAGCAAGTTATTAGAGACAAAGGTCTCCCTTCAGGCAATGCTGAAAAGAGGGACAAAAATGGAGGAAATAGAAATATAAATGCAAATAAATTGTATTTTGCAAACAGCTGCCCTATGACCAGTTTTACATAGTTAAACACCAAACTATATGATCTGGTACATAGAATGGTCATATGATTTAACAACCTAAGAAATGATGTCCAACTGCTGGGTGCAGTTTTGCTCTTTGCTGTTTATATCATATTTTTTCATTTGCAAAGTGGCCCATTTCAACTCCTGATTATTCAAGTGCCTTCCTACTAAGAGAGGGATACTCTAATGTCCCATATTTTAGAGCCAAGGGAATAAGGCATAGGAAAGTTTGATATCTAGAGGACAGGGCTAGCTGTGGAAAAATCTTTGGAATCTTTCTGTCTCTTACTGGGGCTAGATGGTTTTCCCTTCTTCCCTGAGACATCAGGTAGAAGTGCTAGAGCCAGAGAGGAATCTGACTGCAAGAAAAGCTTGATAGAGGCCAAAGAGCTCACTTTCTTTGGAGACTCCTGGTTAAGTGCTTCAGCCTCCCTGTTCCTCTATCTGGATCACAGCATAAGGATCCTTTCTTTGTATTTGTTGGAATAAGAGGCCATTTTAAATTGTGCTAGCCCTAACAAAGTAGTGAGGTAGATGGAATTGTCTTTTTAATCCTAGACCCCTACATTCTATGACTGATTATGAAATTAAGTTTTTATATTTGTTAAAGGTACCCTGAAGGATACCAAGTTATACAAAGCACAGTCTTGCCCTCAAGGAACTGATAATTTAGCAAGAGAGACAAATAAGTATAAGGCAGAATAATTTCTAAAAGAGCAATAAAAAATGCTATGACAATCAACGAGAGGGATATCTCTGCTTTGACAAACACTGCCCTAACCACAAACACTTTGCTACCTTGCTCTCCTTTCATCTTGCCAGAATTTGTAATCTGACTTTGCCATTTATAAGATTTCTTGGGATATTTGCATTTTAAACACTATTCAGTCTGGGGAAAGAAAGGCATTTTCCTTAGTTAAGTTTAGGTATTAACTAGCTGATGAGAGAGCTATTTTGGGAAACTTCTTGGTAAGCCAGAATTTGGCAGTCCCTTCATGTAAAGATACATAGAAGGAAAGGATACTGGTTCTATTTTGTCCTAAATCACCATGTTCAGAACCCAAACTCAGAGGCCTACTTTGGGGCTACATGTTTTCCGTTAACCTCTCATTCAGCCAGATAAAGGAGAGGAGAAAAAGAAAGAAATGAGAAAGTTATGGGACCAATTCTTTTTAAGTGTATCAAATTTGTACATATTAAGTCCAAAAGGAAGAGACTCCTTAAAGTCAAGGTGTTCCAGGTACTTCTGTTTGCATATACCATCCTGCTGATTGTATTGGGCTAATTGCTGAATCACATTTTGGCTGTGAATTTAGAATATTGGTATTTCTTTTTATAAAATCAAAGTTACAGGTGACCCAAAGGTAACTGATCAGTTATATGGTAAATGTAGTTGGGCCATGGCATATTACCAACTATGACTTCACTTCAAGATGTGGTATAATAAGCATTATCAAAGGCATGTGTGGACACAAAGGAAAATGAGGTGGTCAGGTAAGACAGAGGGATAAAATATGGCTAAATCAAGTGCTATATTGATATCTATGAAATATTTGAAAAAATATTTTAAAAACCAAATGAAAGAGTCTGCCATTTTGAGTAGATCATCTATGAATATTTCACAGAAAATATGGATCACTATAAAACATATATGTTGTAGAGGAGATTTCTGGGTTGTACTAGAAGTCTAGTGAAAAGGACATTGGATTTGAAAATAGAAGACTTTGGTTAGAATCCTGATTTTGTCACTTAATATCTCTGGGTCATTGGGAAATTTCCTTACCTCTTGGGTTTTCTTTTTCCAGATGTTACCCAATTAAATCATTTCTAAGAACTTTTTTAGGTCTAAATACCATGGTTTTCTGTGATTTTTGACATCTCATCCATTTTTGGGATTCCTTCACTGTGATTCCTGGAATCCTGGAATAAATCCAACCCTACCTATTCAGGATCTGATAGGAATATGGTAAAGATTGTAGGCTCACCCACTGAGAGCACAAAGATCTGGCATGAGCAAATGATGGAGCCATAATGATGTTGCTCATTCTCTGGGATTCACATCTATGCTGACCCCACTGAGCCTTGCTTGAATTAAATGAGTTTACACTAAACACCATATTTATTAATAAATCTTGATTTGAATGCTAATTTTTTTTTTTTATCAGACCTAGCCTTCAGTAAGGGAACACCAACACGAAGTTTGCCACAATTTGTCATGACAACTGGTCATAAAGAATTTTTTAAAAAATCAGAGAACTGAGGATTTCCTTTTAGTAAGTTGAGAGGACAAGTGAGACTTTGCAGGGACCTGCATAAAACATGTGATGTCTGTGCTTTGGCTTTGGCAAAAGAACGGTTAAGAATTTAAAGGAAAGCTTGGTCTTCAACCTAGAGAATGTAAGAGAAATGAAGGCCTCTCCACTCTCTAGATTACTGTGATGATTAAAAAGGTTCAAGAGACATAGTTTCTGGGTAATTTAATCATTTTATTAATAAGACCAGCACATTATTAATTACATGGGTGGTCATTTGGCTGTCTCTCTTATACCAAAGACAATCATGGCAGCAGGCTCATAGTTCATATTTTCTTTAAAGAGTAAATTCCTAAATGATGGCAATAAACCTTGATTGGATAACACACAGTGGAAGGGGAGCTATATTTAAAAAGAAAGGGCTGAGAGTAACATCACATCAACCTTGGACAAAAGAGATATCGCTATCTCTTGGGCTATCTATTCAAAGAATGTATCCTCTAGCCAAACCTGAGCAGAACACAGCAGTTTCCAATAGCATGGGGTTCTGAACCAAAAGTTAGTCCAGTCTCATTATCAGCAGTGTGCTTCAAGAGACCGAACTTTTAAAATCCACATTTTGAAAGAAGGGGAGAGCTCTGGATCTTCTCAAGATATTGGTTATTAATAATTATTTCTCTCATTACCTAGGCAAACTATTACTTAGAAAGATGGAATAAGTACTTCAAAGCAGAACTAAAGACTATGGTGTTTATTATCTGGGTATCTCCTTCAGGATTTGTCAGTCTCTTGCTTTATGATTTTTGCATTATAGAGTCAATGCGCATAGCAGAGTCAAGAGCCATTGGTCTGAATTCAATTTTAGACAAATTAGTTATGCAAAACCCCTTTTCTTAAAGCATCTTTTTTTGACAGCTATGTGGCATAGTAGATAGTGTTTGACTTGGAATCAAGAGTTCAAATTCTACTTTAGACATTTATTACCTGTGTAATCTTGGGCAAATCACTATCTTTCAGCCTCGGTTTTCTCAGTAATATGAATACTAATGTACTTATCCCACAGGTTTGACACATGGAAAATACTTTCTATATGAATGCTACTATCATTACTATTATTTACCTGTAAAATGGGGATATCAAAACTTGTACTATCTCACAGAATTGTTGTGGGGAAATGCAGATTTACAAACTTTAAAGAATTAAATAAATGTGAGTTACTATTATTGTAACCACATAATAGGGTGTCTAATAAGTGACTGTTAAGTGAATTAATCTTTTAACTCTACAGTTTACTTCCCCTCCTCACCTTATCCCACACTTATTTATAATCAAGGATAATAGTGCTTTTGTTCCCTATTCCAATATGTTTCCTAATAGTTCTTTGTGATAATGATTTAAAAACCAAATAAATCAAAGTCCCCTCAACTTTGTCCTCCACCTACTTTTCTAGCTTTAGCTTCTTCTTCTCCCTTACATAAACCCTACCCTCCAGTCAATTTTGTCCTTCCCCAAACACAATATGCATGTTATTAGTACTACATCTTTGCTCATTTAGGGTGAGGTAATGCCCATTCAGTGAACAGGCCTGTTTAAAAAGTAGTCAGGGGATGGCCCCTTTAATGAGGCAAAGAAAAATAACTAAATCAGCCTGGGAGGGAAATAGCAGCAGTTACTATTGATAATCACTCTTATCACAGGAGGGTCCAGGGAAGGGAAGGGAACAGAATCGAATCTCTGGCCAAACAAATTTACATTCCTTTGGATAGAAGGAATGGGAGTGGGAGACACAGGAGAGGAGCAGCTGAGTTACCTAACTAGCTGGGTCACCCTAAGTGAGTACTGAATAGGTCTTGGTCTAAAGGGCCCAAGGTCTCCCATTGTATCCTGGGCCATCTCCAGTCATCCTGATCAATATCTGGTCACTGGATCCAGATGGCTCCAGAGAAGTGAGACTGGGGACCTTGCACAGCCCTCCCAAGTCAAGTGCAAGTCATGTCATCAGTGACATGGTCTTTCTCGGCAATGAAGAACAAGCAAAACAACCTTTGCTTATGCTGTGCCTTCTACTTAAAATATACTCTTTTCATCTCTGCTAATTTGATGGTGCAGCAAGGGCTGAGGGTCTCACTGAGGTAAATCATTTAAATGACATCAGGACATCTTGGGTATTGTAGTTAGCTGACCTGACTCCCCTGAAATGAGGTGAAATGAGGTCAAGAGCTATGCATTTCCCCTGGAGCAGTCAGTGCAGCCATCCATTGCTGACAGACTAGAGTAGGAGAAATATTTGAGCTGTAGTGGATTTTGTCCCCTCAGGGAAGAAATCAAGAGACCAAGGGTGTGGCTTCTTTCTCTTTTCCTTTCATTCTTCCTGAGATTTATTTATCATTATCTTTCACAGTTGCTATGGTATTTCTTCTATAAGATTAACTCACTTAAACTAAAAGGACTTCCTTCTTCATTGATTTGCTGAATATCATAAAAGAAATTGATTGGAGTATGCACCAGAGTAACTTTGAAGGGGTTATTTGTTTCACAAATTAAATGTTACTAGAGTGTGTAGTTTGGATTTAGGAGGTTAGATGACATGGGAGAGGGGTGGTTTTTGAGTTGAAGTTTAGGGTTTTTTATAAAAAAAAAATTATGAATTATCCTATAACAACTCTTCAAAGCAGATTTCTAAAACCTGAATGTAGACTTATTTAGATTTTTACTAGCTGAGTTAAATAGAGCCATAGAAACTTTGAGGGTACTGAAGGACAAACTGCCCTTTTATCTAAATGAAGTGAAGTGGTAGGAAGTTAGGAGGGCTAGAGGAGAAAGTCTTACCACTTACACGTAGTCAGAGAGCTCTCCACTGGACCTCTTTCTGATTGGGAGGAAGAAGTGAGAACACTGATGCCTTGTACTCCATAGTGCCAACTAAAGTTACAGCAATCTCATCTATCCTTTGAAACCTGTTCAAATGATATCACTTCCATAACATTTTCCCTGAACACCCAAATGTGAAATATTGTCTCACTTGAATACCTGTAAGATTTTGTTTGCACCATTCTCATTGAAATTAGGAGTACTATTTTGCATACATATCATCTCTTCCTAAGGAAGGGAGAGATGATATGCTTCTCTAGGGGCAAAAACTATTTCTTTTTATCTTTCAAGGTACCTTGAACAGTGCCTTGCATAATCGGTACTCAGTAAACTTTTAATGAAAGGAAAACAAGGAAGGAAAGAAGGAGAGGAAATTAAAAGGCTTATTTGTATTCAGAGCCTCAGTCTCCACTTCTGGGAATGGGTAATATATTGCAGGGTGTGGTAATACATTTAAGAATATATTACATATGTTTAGGAACATATGAAAAAAGATGTTAAGATTTGAATAGAAGATGGTAAAGAAAGGCAAAGTACAACGTCTTCAGTGGGAGAAGAGAATATTAATAAAAAAATTATCATGAGACAGTGAGCTATCACTTAACTTTGCTTTTTTTTTCCAAAGGAGGCCACTATTAATAATTTCTTGCTATTCTGAGCATGCATTTGTGCTGCTGCAGATCTCTGTACTTTGTCAGTTTATGCTATTACTTGGTGTGAAATTGACAAGTAGCGATGGTGGGAAATTGACAGAATGAGGCACAGGGATGGCGGCTGCTGCTCGCAGTTGGCTTGCTCATTGTCTGGGTGGAGGTGGGGAATCAGAGCATTCTTACTCATGTATTTAACTTAACTTTAAGATATTCTCAAAGTTATGAAATTGTTCGTTGGACTGAAAGTACTTTAGAGATGATCTCATCTGTTCTTGACTCCCCTCCCCCATCCCTCCACTTCCTCCACCTGTGTGTTACAGTAGCAAAGAGCCAAGTCATTCAACTTCTTTGGACCTTGATTTCCTCATCTGTAAGATGAGGAGGTTGAACTAAATGACGTACAAAGTTTCTTCCAGTTCAAAATCTTATAATTTCCCCAGGGAGGCAGCGTGCTATGGCAGAAAGAGCAGTGGTCCAAGGTGAGAGTGCCTGGATTCATATACCACCTCTCATGCTTGTTACTTGTGCGATCCTGAGAAGATACTTAAACTTCGTGGGCCTCAGTTTCCTTTTTTGTAAAATGAAGGGGTTTAGGCTAGATGGGCTCTGAGGCCCTTTTTAAATTTAGGATCCATTCTCCGACTTCTTATCTGCTATCACTCCTCTAGCGTCATTCTAGCCCAGTTTTAAGGCCATATTGTACTGAAAGCCAGAGCTATAATGAAGGTGAGGCATGTGAAATAAACTCTTCAGGTGTGCAGAACTCAGAGGCACACACATATAATCCCATAGATACGTATACATATGTGTCTACATATATAATAGGTATACCTACATGTTATCTATGTATATATGTATGTATAATATACACATATGCCTACTATCCTAAGCATGACATAATATTAGGATGGGGGAGCAATTTTATATTCTTGCTTCAGGCACAAAATTAGCTAGTTACCATGCCACTAGAAACATTCTGTAGTTGTCTATCCTAGCCTTAAAACTCTCAGGGGGATATTTCCCTAATGTTTCTCAGGCATTTATTTTGATATTTTCTATCTATTCAGGTTAGGGAAAAAGTTCCTAGGGGGTTTATGGATAAGAAAATATTCCTTTACAGGTGAGTGAAAGACTCTCAGGAGATGATTATCAAGCTCCAGCATACCCCAGCCTTTCTGCAACCCTCTTCCAGGGTTGTTGCCAATCCTGAAAATTCAGATTATCAGGAATTTTGCTTGATTGCTTTTGCTTCAGAAGATTTTTCCTGCTCTAATTCTTTACCCTTGCAGATGACCTTCAGGTATGATGTAGAGCTCACATACTGGGCAATTCATCCTTCTTCTCAAATCTAGCAAATCTGTTTTGAAAAGGAGAATGCCTAGCATATAAATAAGTATATATATATATATATATATATATATATATATATATATATATATATATACACACATATGTTTTTATATCTAGAAGCACAGATTTCTATGGGTTCATATATATATATAAATATACGTACACACATACATGCATCCATACATGTATAAACAGTGAGGGTAATAGTAAGTATGAGAATCATTTGATAAACTGGATATTTGGTCTTTGGGGGAAGATGAAGGCAGGTGATGTAAGAGAGAACTACCTAACAAGAATGAAATGTGCTGCTTCAGGAGGTACTGAATGCTCCTTCAATAAAGGTCTTAAAGTAGGGACTAGAGACTACTTTTCAGGGGTATTATATAGAGAGGATTTCTCTTTCTACATGAGTGGTACTGGATGACCTCTCAGCTTCTTTCCGACTCTTGGGATTCTGCAAATTCTGTGAATAAACAAACATATATATATATGAATGAATATAATACATTTATGTTCTAATCCATTTTCTGATTCCCCTTTTATGGACCATTTCATTCCTTATCACCAACCTATATAAAACATATGTGTATACTCCAAAATTAGCCACTCACTCAGAATAAGTAAAAGATTTATTCTGGTCTGGCGATAAGGAATGGTGCCTAAAGGATGATCTGATAGACTATTGTAAAAAATCATTAAATTGTCAGCTCTGCAGAGACCTTAAAGCTTTTCCCTTGAATTATAAGTGAGCAAATTTGACCCTCTGAAGTCTCCAAGGATATTGACCTAGAGAAAATCTAAGGGGAATGACTAGCTATAGAACCCTGGTGCTATGGGATCCTTTCAAGGCTGTCCAGTCTGCTTTTTCAACATTTTCTGTCAATGGAGAATCCAGGGTACTTAGTTTTTAAGAAAAGGAAAAGAGAAAGAGGAAAGGAGCACCCAGGGCACTATTTTAATTTTAATCACCCAACTTATTTTTGACTAGTACTTTCCCAGAGAGGGCTTCAGTTGGATGTTAAAGGATGATTTGGATCCAGAAAATTGTGGCATTACAGAGAGGAGGCAAAACAATAAGCATTTCTATAGCACCTATTAAGTGCCAGGTTAAAAAATATTTCATTTGAGACTCACAACAATACTGCAAAGTAGGTGCTATTTTAATCCATATTTTACAGTTGAGGAAATTGAGGCAAATAGAGGTTACATGACCTATTCAGTGTCGCACAGCTGGTATCTGAGGCCAGGTTTGAACTGAGGTGTTGCTGACTGAAGGCACAGTGCTCTATCCATTATGTCACTTAGCTGCCTACAAAAAAATGGCTTCACTCAAACGTCTGGAGGTCTTAATGAAAAAGGGATATTCATGGGGAAATGTGAAGACTATTGTGCCTGCATTACAGAGATTATTCATTCTGGAGAGTAGAATGTAGAAGAATTAAGTTAGTGGTTGATTAGATTCGAGATCTAGATATTTTAAATATTAAACAGAAATATGCAAAGTCATATTTACATTTCATCTTTCAAGCCATTGCTGTGACACAAACTTCACTACTCACCATGGGTAATTGACTCTTTTTATTGGGTTTGCTTTTTAAAGGCAGCTGTTTTTATAATGGCCAGCATGCAAAATGCATGTGGGGTCATTTCTTGTAATAATACCATGAAAAGAAAATTAACATCTTCTCTTTCTTCTCTTCCTCTGCATTTGCATTCTCTTCATTCTCCTTTTTCTCTTTCTTCTTTTATTCCTCCTTCTTTGGTTTCTATTTTCTCAGGTGGCTTCCTTTTATGTCCCAGGGCATAATACACTCAGAAATAGAACTTTATCCTCAAGGTAAGTATGGTAATGGGGAGCACAGAATTGTGTTGTCATCATTAATGTCCAAAAAATATCACCCTATTCAGCACTGGATTTCTGTTTGATAGAGTATAACATTTTTATTCAATTCAACAAGAATTTCCCAAGTTCCTACTAAGTGCCAGTTTAGGTACCAGCATGGGGGAAACAAGGATATGAAGGGAACAGTTCTTTTCTTTAAGAAGCCTAAACTTTGCTGGGAAAATAAAACATGTAAGCAGATAAGTGAATAATACCTACCTACCTACATACACACATATATATGTACACACATATATAACATACACATATATGTATATATATATATCCATATGTGATTTTTTCCAAAAATTTTACACATGGCCACATTATGCATGTGTATATACCGCATATATACATTTTTGTTGTTTAGTCATTTCAGTCATACTCAGCTCATTTTGCAGATGAAAAACTGAGGTAAAAAGGGTTAAGTGACTTACCCAGTATCCCATAGCTGGTAAGTTTATGAAGGCCACATTTGAACCCAGATCTTCTTGACTCTAGACCTGGCACTCTATCCACTGTGCCACCTAGCTGCTCATACACACACACACACACACACACACACACGCACACACGCCTACCCACCCATTTATACCTATATGTTTGTGCACATACAATACGCACATATGAGTATATGAATGCACATGCAATACATGTGTACATGCATGAGAGCAATCTATACATGAAATAAACTTATGTATATACAGATATACACACATATGGATATGCATGTATGTATAAATATGTGTATGTATATATGAATACACATATGCATACCATGCACATACATACACACATACATACATGCATATATATATCTATCTATCTCCCTGGAAGAGAAGTGAGTTTTCTAGCAGTACACCTTTTCATACTTCATGCGTCTTTTGATCTATGCTTCCTCATTCCCTATCGCCTGCTTTCTCTCCACTCTTCACAATCCTCAAGCTTTAAGCCAAGATTAGTGATAATACCATGTCGTTACCTCCCCTGCTTAAAAACCCAAAACAAACAAAGAAAAGACGTCCTGGGGAGATTTTCGGATTTTCCACAGGCATATACCATAGTGTCTCCCATTTACTCATTTGAAAAAAATAATGCAGAGTTTTCCAGGGCAGACGGACTGGAGGTTACGAACCAGTTACCCCCTACTGCAGATGTTTAGGGAAATTCTAGGGGATGGCGTCTGATAGTCACACAGCTTTTTCATGGGGTAAAGTATCTACCTTTAAAACTCTACAGCCATTAAGGAGTTAAACTCACATGCTTTCCTCCCTCCCCACTTATAATGTCATCAGACAGGTCTATTATTAACTGCACTTCACTTTTATGTTTGCAGAAATGCAAATAAACCATCAGCCTAAAACGCAAGAGGAAGCAAATGGTAAATGTTGTTGCTGCTTTTCGTCTTTTAATCATCTGAAAGAGTCTATTTCTGTTCTAAGATTACCTGCCTTGCACATTTTTCTAGTCTATTCTTATTCACTTTAAAAATATTGATTGAAAATACTTAAAATGAATATAGCAATGAACATTAAACTGCAATTGGATGGAGAAAGAAAATCACATGAACATTTTGTTTTCCTACAGATGCTTTTTTCTTATTGCTCTTTTCCCACTTCTGCACTTTTAAATATCTTGGGAAATTATCATTTGCCTAATAATTAATTTCTATGAATTTATCTTGATTTTACTTCATTTGACTGAATGTGCATATTGGCTTCAGAGCTTTCTGTTTAAGGCCATTGGTGATTATCTTTTTTTCTATAGCTTTCACTTTTCAAGCCAGTGTGCAATTGTTTTAAAACCATCTTTGCATTTTGATTTTAATATTGACTTAAATGACATGCATTAAGTATCTTAGTTAACAAACTTGCTGCTGTCACAAATACTTTCAAGTTGAACAATAATTTGGAAATCACCAGGAGAGGGTAAATAAATGTGTATTTGTAATTTCCTGTAGCCTTCAGGATCTCCAATGAGACTCAACCACTTCATTCAACTTCTATCCCCATGACAAATAACTAATTATATCATTTGTATTTAGTTATATTATAAATTAAAATTCCAACCAGCATTGTACTTTCACATTTTTGTTCTGAACAACAGAAAAGGGGGAGGAGGATCCACTTCTTTAATTGCCTTTATCGGAAGATCAAGTCAGGCTAGTTTTCAGACTTTTCATATAAACATAAATATGCAAGTGCTGTAATTCCAGGAAGCCCAAATATGCTTGTGCTTGAGCAAAGAAAGAGACGTAAAAATTTAGCTTCCATATTGCCCAGAAGATGACCTGTGGGCTCATTAAATATCACAAAATGTACTAAGGTGCTGGAATTATATTCTCAACAAGAAAAAATGTATCTTAATTATCAAGCATGGGAAAAGTGTGTGATTAGTGTAGGATTTGCAAGTGGGGTTCATATTTACAGATTTGAAAAAATTCTTGGAGAAAGATTTGAATCTGCTGATGACATTGGAAGTAACATAGGTTATTTACCTAGGATTTTACTCAGCATATGTCAAATGTAATTATTGCAACAAACTGTTCTACAATATATATTTTTAAACTAACAAGATTTAGAATTATGCCAAATGGAACAAAACTAGATGGGCATTTCATCATCTTTGGGATAAAAATCCACCAAATTCAGCAAACCATGGAATGATTAGCTTTTTTGTAATTCTATGAGTGAGCTATTTCAATATGAAAGGGACACTCAATAGTGTTAGAATAATCTAGTTCCTTCCTCCTTACTTGCCCTAAGCTATTCACTGGTTTTTATTTCAATTCAGAGTAATAATTCTTCAATTTTCCAAAACCAAAGAGGAGGATTCCACAACCTTCCTTCCACACTTCTGGTGCATTCCAGAGCAACTTAACTCTTACAATTAGGATATCTTTAGAAGTTCATTCAAATACCTCTTTCATAAAACATTTTAAACATGTTCCTTTTGTCCTATTTTCAGGAGGCACAGAATAGCTGCTTCTGCTGCCCATTATGTTTTGACTCATTACATGCTTTTTCTATCATTTTACCAGCAAAATAAACTGACTTCCTTTTGTCTTACATTCCCTGGATCATCTCCAACCTCTCTAGATCTTCCTGGAATTGGTCCCTAAGATGAACACAGTACTATAATAAAGATCTAAGAAGAGGGAAAAGATTAACTGATAGTATGCAAACATTCTGCTAGTCAATGTATGTATTTAAGCTTTTACTATTACCCAGGCACAATGGTTCAATCACACTTTTGGAGCATCTACTATACACAAACTATCATGATAGATTTGCATTATATATGTACATATCTAAAGTAATTACATTTCACTTCTGCTGTTGGTTGAGGAAATAAAAATCTTTGGTTTTCCATGTTTTAGCATAACTATTAAAATACAATCTGTTTTTATAGATTATTTGGAATTATCTATTGCCCATAGACAATATCAGACTGGATACACTGTAATGCAGTCATGACTTATAGCATATTTTTGAGGATATGGTAGGAATTTTGAGGTCAGAAACTTTAGAACACATTCATATATAGCCTATACTCCAGATTTCCATGTGCATATTATCTCTTTGGTGGATAACGTGAATACCTGAAGGGTTTGTGATTTTTTGTCAATATAGAGAACTCTCCGAGCCAATATTGGTTATATTTCATTTGAGTTAATAGAGAAGTCCTAAAGAGTTGTCTGAAGAATATGAAATGATTTGCCCAGATTCACACAGTAAGTGAATGTTTGAGGTGGGCTTTGAGCCTAGGTCTTTCCCATTCTTTGCCCAGCTTTTTATCTGTTGTGTCATGTAGCATTTGAGCATTGTATATTGTTTATTTTTAACACTACCTCTGTCTGTTTCCCCATATGTTCCTGGCATGCCTCTTCCATTCTATAAAGTCAGTGTGTGCTCAGAAATTTGAACAAAAATTACCCATAGCTGATGTTAAACATAGTTTAGGAATGTAAAATTTGCTTCATATTCCTATCATGCATGCAAGAGAAGATGCTTATTAAATTCAAGTCAACAAATATTTGGCTACAAAAAAAGCATTTAATTTGGTAGAACAAAATTTATCCTTAAAGGCTTTCCTCCAAAGTGTTTCCTATTTATATATAAAGATCATATAAGATTCCCTGATAGAAACAATAACAGAAATGACTTTATTCTGAGATTCTCTGATAATTAATGTTCTAAATAAGGTATAAAACAGGGAGAACTTGCTTGCCAAAGGTATTTGCAGCTGCCATGGAGGACATCCAGTGCAGACTCTAAATGGAGGAGGAATTCCCTATATATGATGATGAGGTCCTGTCTAGATACTTCTGTTTGCAGATGGCATTGTGATAACTGCATCAAGCCCTGGAACATAGAGGAGCATCCCAAATGAGACTCACAATTACTCTGGGGTTCGGCTCATCAATCCATATAGGAAAAACTAAGTGGTTGAAGAATATCTATTGCCCAAATCATGATATACAGCCAGTGAACAAGCCAAGTCAACAAGTATTTATTAGGGCCATACTATGTGCTAGGGAGGGATTGTGCTCGGGCCAGGGATACCTAAAACCAGTTCATTTTGAAGGAGCTCATATTCTAATGGAGAAGACAACATGCAAAAAAATGATGTACGTACAAGATACATACAGACTAAGTTAGAGGGAATCTCAGAAGAAAAGCATTGAGGGAACCACGAATGGTTTCTTGCAGAGAATGGGATATTAGTTGAGACTGAAGGAACCCAGGAGGCAAATACGAGTGAGAAGAACATTCTAGGAATGGAAGACATCTAGTGAAAAGTCATGGAGTTAGGAGATGAAATATCTGTCATGTGTAAGGAACAGTGAGGAGGCCTATGACAAGAGTACATATAGGGGAGTAAGGTGTAAGAAGACTGGAAAGGCAGAAAGGGGGTGTGTGTTATGAAAGGCTTTATAAGCCAAAGAGAGGGTTTGGGAGCTGCTGAAGTTTATTAATTAGGGGGGTATAGGTGTGTGAAATGATCAGATTTGTGATGTAGAAAGATCAGCTTTACTGCAGGCTAAGTGGATGATGCACTGGCATGGGAAAAGACTTGAGACAGGACGATCAACCAGCAGGCTATTGCAATAATTACATGAACATTCCATGCACATAGTCTTGACATCAGTACAAATATCTTGATAGATGCTGTAGATGGACAGTGATCCAGACCCAGAACTGAACAGGAGGAAGAGAACAGGCTCTGTATTTGTGAATCTGAATAATGCTTTCAAGAACCACAAGCTTCTCCCTGAAACAATCCCCAATCTTTTTAATACCAATAGTCCTCTGATGATTCTATATGGCTAAAATCATGATATTCCAGTCTCCTCAGAATCAAACTTGTGGATCACCCAAAGGGACGTGGAGAGAAGCACAATGGCTATAAATAAGCTACAGAAGTTTGCCAATGAAAAATTGAAGAAGCTGCATTAAAGATTTAACAAAGGTGATCCATGGAAAGGAAGTGGACCCATAATAAAGCACAAGTATAGGACAAACGTCCCTCATCTTTCAATGTGCCAATGTAATGTTAAGAGACCAAGAGGAAAAGTCCTGGCTATTAGGCTGCTGCTCTGTGGAGAATTTATGGAAGCACTCATGGGAAGTCATTGATGGGTTGCAATTTGTACCCACCTCAATGAAAAGAATGAATGATTCATTGACCAATAAACTATTTGGTTTAACATGCTAATGAATTTGAGATAGACCAAAAGGTGAGCTAAAGAGGCAATATCATTTGTGTTCCACCCACCTAGTCTTCCTTGTCTTTATTGTACATATCAATCAACAGCCAAGTCTGAAGGCCTTGATACTATATTTTGTCAAGCAAGAAAAAAAAAAAAGAGAAAACAAATATCTCAGGTGCCCTGAATTCCTCCCCTTAACATCCCCTCCAAAAAAAGAATTTGTAGTCCTGGCATATTATCTGGGGTACACATGAACACCTTTGAGCATGCATTATAAGCAAACTAAATTCATAGATAATACAGATTCTTGATATACAGTGCTCACACTAGAACTTCTTGCATCTAGCATTATTAAATATAATTAATATAATTCATATAGCATGAGTTTTTAAAAATCTTTGTATCACTCCCTAAGCACAGTGTTTTGCGCATAGCTGATAAATGATTGAATGGAAAAAAGAAATCATTGAAGGCTTACTATATGACTACACGGTTTTAAGTGCTAAGGATAATAAAGGAATTTACATTCTATTAAGGCCAGAACCACCTTCCCCTTTTTGTGTTATTTCCCCATTAGAGTGGAAGTTACTTAAGGGAAGGGTCTTTTCTTTTGTATTTATATCCTTAGCACTTAGCCCAGTACTTGGCACCAGACTAAGCATTTGATGAATAATCTTTCATTCATCTATTAATGAGTATTTAATGAATATATAAATATGAGTTATGGATCTTTCTAATTGAGGGTAATTCTTGTCTTGGTGATATTTAGGTCTGACAGAACTAGAAGTCAGATAGCAATTAGATTGGGCAGAAAAGGATCTAGGCATCCAAAAAACTGCAGGGTTGGAGAAAGTTCAGGAATTGATTATTTTAGGAATAACCACATGAATCTGAATATAGATTCAAAATCAGAGACTGGCCCATAGGGAAAAAGGATAGGTAGAACATGAATCTCTTTAGCAAAAATCCAAATTTAGTTCTAAATAGGTTATATATTCAAGATAGGTGAGGGTAGTGCAATTAGTGGAAGTCCCAGTAGTAGTTAATGTATTATAGCATTTTGACAAACATTTGGTATCAAAGAGATCTGCTAGCAGGTGTCATTCAATTTCCCTGGCTTGACTGGGAGACTTGAGATTTAAGGTCCCATGCTGGTAGCAAAACTCTGTTCCCCATTTCTTTAGTAAAACCATATTCTTTTTTAAATAGTATTTTTATTTTTTCCCAATTACATGTCAAGACAATTTTTAGCATTCATTTTTACAAGATTTTGAGTTCCAAATTTTTCTCCCTCCTTCCCTTCCCTCTTCCTAAAATGGTAGGCAATTTGATAAAGGTTATACATGTGTTATCACGTAAAACATATTTCCATATTAGTCATAGTTGTGAAAGAAGAAATAGATCAAAAGGGAAAAAAACCCAAAAAAGAATAAAGTAAGAGAAAAATATGCTTCAATCTGCATTCAGAGTCTATCAGTTCTTAATCTGGATGTGGATGGTATTTTCCTTTGTGAGTCCTTTGTGTTTGTCTTGGATCATTGTGTTGCTGAGAAGAACTGAGTTATTCATAGGTGATCATCACACAATGTTGCTGATGCTGTGTACAATGTTTTCCTAGTTCTGCTACTTTTACTTGGATCAGTTTGTACAAATCTTCCAGGTTTTTTTGAAATCTTCCTGTTCATCATTTCTTATTGCATAGTAGTATTCTGTTACATTCATGTACCACAGCTTCTTCAGCCATTCCCCAAATAATGGGCATCCCTTCAGTTTCCAATATTTTGCCACCATGAAAAGGGCGGCTATAAATAGTTTTGCACATGTAATAAGTCTTTTCCCCTTTTTTATGATCAATTTGGGATATAGCTCTAGTAGTGTTATTGCTGGATCAAAAAGTATGCACAGTTGATTCCTCTTTGGTCATAGTTCCAAATTGCTCTCCAGAGTGGTTGGCTCATTTCACAACTCCAACAACAGTGCATTAGTGTCCCAATTTTCCTTCATCCTCTCCAACATTTATCATTTTCCTTTTTTGTCATATTAGCTAATTTGATAGGTATGAGGTGGTACCTTGGAGTTGTTCTAATGTGCATTTCTCTAATCAAAAAGTGATTTAGAGGACTTCCTCATATGCCCATAAATATCTTTGATTTCTTCATCTGAATACTGCCTGTTCATATGCTTTGACTATTTATCAATTGGGGAATGGCTTGCATTCTTATAAATTTGTCTTGGTTCTCTATGTATTTGAGAAATGAGGTCTTTGCCAGAGATACTTGTTGTAAAGATAGTTTCCCAGCTTTCTGCTTTCCTTCTAATATTGGTTACATTGTTTTTTTTGTGCAAAAGTTTTTTAATTTAATATAATAAAAATTATGTATTTTCATTTTGTAATGCTCTATCACCTGTAACTCATTTAGCTTCTTTAAGAATTCAGATTCTCTATCACTTGGTACATATAAGTTTAATATTGATATTACTTCATTGTCTTCCTTATCTGCTTTAATGAGGTCTATTTTTGTCTTTGCTTTGTCTGAGATTGGGCTTGCTACCCCTGCTTTTCATTTATTTATTTTTTTGCTTTAGCTAAAGTATGATAAGATTATGTTACAGCCCCTTACCTTTACTCTGTGTGTGTCGCTATGCTTCAAGTGCGTTTCTTTCAAACAGTATATTGTAGAACTCTGGTTTTTGATCTACTCTGCTATCCACTTCTGTTTTATAGGAGAGTTCATCCCATTAACATTCACAATTATGATTACTGTGTATTTCCCTCCATCCTATTTTTCCTCCTGTTTGTCCTATCTCCTTTTACCCTTTCTCTCCTTGACAGTGTTTTGCTTCTGTCGACCACCTCCCCTCGTCTGTCCTCTCTTCTGTCAATCCTCTTTATCCCACTTTACTTAATCTCTTTTCCTACTTTCCTGTCAGATAAGATAGATTTCTTAGTATTCAACTGTTTGTGTATATTATTCCCTCTTTGAGCCAATGCTGATGAAAGTAAGGTTCAAGTGATTCTCATTGCCCAACCCCCCCATCTTTCCCTACACTGTAACAGGATTTTTGCACCTTTTCATGTGAAATAATTTACCCCATTCCACCTCTCCCTTCTGTACTCAGTGTACTCCTCTTTCTCACTCCTAAATTATTTTTTGTCATTCCCTCAACTCTCTATGTATATTCCTACCAGTTGTAGTGTTAATGGCACATTTTTCCAGAATTACAGGTATCATCTTCCCATGAAGGGATACAAACAGTTTAGCTCCATTGAATTTCTTATGCTTTCTTTTCTTTTCTTACCTTTTTAGCCTTCTTTTGGGTCTTGATATTGGAGATAATTTTTTTTGGTCTTCTCCTTATGAAAGCCTGAAATCCTTCTGTTTCATTCATCTATATTCATATATATATTTTTTTCCCTTGAAGTATTATGCTTAATTTTGCCAGGTGATTCTTGGTTATATCCTAGCTCCTTTGTTTTCTGGAATATCATGCTCCATTACCTCTGATCCTTTAATGTTGTAACTGCTAAGTCTTGTGTAATTCTGATGCTGACTCCCTAATAATTTAACTGTTTCTTTCTGACTAATTGTTGTATTTTTTCCTAGATCTGATAGTTATGAAATTTGATTACAATGTTTCATGGAGTTTTATTTTGGGATCTCCTTCCTGTCCTGATTGGTGGATGCTTTCAATGCCTATTTTGCCCTCTGGTTCCAGGATATCAAGGTAGTTTTCCTTGATAATTTCTTGAAAGGTGTTGTCCAGGTCCTTCTTTTGATTGGCTTTCAAGCAGTCCAATGATTCTGATGTTGTCTTTCCTGGATCTATTTTCTAGGTCACATATTTTTCCAATGTGATATTTTATATTTTCTTCTATTTTTTTCATTCTTTGAATTTGATTGATTCTTGATGTCTCACAGACATTGGCTTCCACTTGCCCAGTTTCAACTTTTAAGCAGTTGTTTTCCTCAGTAGATTTTTGTATCTCCTCTTCTACTTAGTCAATTCTGCTTTTAAAGCAATTTTCTTTTTTTTCAGGCTGTTGACTCTTTTTTCGTAATTCTCTTGCATCATTCTCATTTCTTTTCCCCATTGTTCTTCTTTCTCTCTTACATGATTATTATGCACCTTTTTGGGTTTTTCCATGAGTTATTTCTGGGCTTGAGACCACTTCTCTCTCTCTCTTTTTTTTTTTATAGTATTTTGACATTGATATCCTCTTCTAAGACTGGGCCTTGATCTTTCCTGTCACCATAAAAACTTTTTGTTGTCATATTCCTTTTTTAAAAAGATATTTTTTGGCCTTTTCCCTTTCTTTTCAATTTGAGCTCTGCTTCTGGTTTGGGAGGGGCATTGTCTCAGGTTTCTTAAGTCAGGGGCAGCAGGGGCTATCTGTTTACCTGGTACTGCTCTGATGTTGCCCTGAGGCCCATAGGAGACCCCTGTGCCTTGTGCTGTGGGGTGAGGGTAGCTGGTGCTGCTGGAGACCATAAGCATCTGGTAGCTTACCTAGTGCTGAGCATCCTAGTGCTGGTGTCTGGTGTGTGCTGAGGTCAGTGGAGTGTTTCCCCAGACTACACTAAAGCACTTAGTGATCTGACCACTGGAGACAGAAGGTTGAAGTCTAACTGTTTGCCCGGGGGTTATGATGTGGTGGTCTGGCCACTGGAGGCTGTTCCTGGGGCTACAATAAAGCACATTGCAGTTCTTGCAGCTGGAGTTTGCCAATTCCCTTGGCTATGCTGAGGCAGATGGGGGTCCAGGTGTTGGTGTTTGCCTGCTCCACTGCATTGGGGCTCAGAATCTCCTACTGGTTTGCTGAAATGGCGCTTGCTGCTGGCTTGCTGGGATACTTCCTGTCCTGAACTGTGTTCTCCCTTTACCCAAGTGAGACAGACTTTTTCCACCGATCCTCCAATTTTCTTGAGCTAAAAGATTGCTTCACCCCTGTCTTTGTGCTGGTTCTGCTGTTCTAGGATTTGTTTTGGGGTGCTATTTCGTAAGGTTGTTTGGAGGTGAATATGGGACAGTTGTGGTGATTTACTGTTTACTCCACTATCTTGGCTCCTAGAAATAGTAAAATCATATTCTTATACTTAATTCCCTATTTCTTCCTCCAAATACCCTCTCCTAGGATTTATACACAGGTTCAGGTAACATTCATAATTATCTCAACAGATAGCTGAAATGCACATGAAATACATTTTTAATGAGATGCTTTGGAAAGAACAGCACACCAGTGTACCAGTTAGTTTCACAACTTGACCACCTATTAAAGGAGAGGGAGGGAGGAAGAGTGAGAGAGAGAAGAGAAGACAGGATAGGAGAGAAGAAGAGAGGAGAGGAGAGAAGAGGAGAAGACAAGTGAGGAGAGGTGAGAGATCTAGAGGACCTGAGTTTGAGACCTGGTTCTGTTGATCACTACTTATAGGACCTTGGGCAGATGATCTTTATGGTCCCTTCCAGCTCTAAATCTATGATTTTATGGTTCAAAATGTAACTCATTACAGATAAACATATGGTTGAATGAATGGTAATTTAATCCATTTTCTAACCTGTAACAATTCCTCCCATCTTGTTTTTATATCCTGCTTACCTATCTAGTTCTTGGTTGAATTAATTAAATTATTTAATAAACATTGAGTACCTACTAAGAGTAATGAACTCACTGGACCTTATGGGGGATGACAAAGTTCTAAAGTTTAGTAATTTTGTAACCTGTTCTATTACTTCCATTGTGTTATACAAGTATGCAAGATGCATGCCAGTTTCATTCATTCACCCAACAAGTACTTGTTGAGCAGTTATTATGTGTTGTAAGACATTTTGCTAGACATGCAACTATCACCTTCCCCCCTCAAACAAAACCAAAAACTCTTGCCCACCCTCAAGGGTCTTCCATGCTACGTTTCTGTTGCACTCAGCACCAGCTGATTTCTTGCATGTTCTTGTGGAGGGTGTCTTTTAAGCAGAGCCCATAGCCTACAGGAAATCTCCCTCGGATCCTAAAACTATCTAGAATTCACTCCAGGCAAAAACTTTTCTTTTTCTTTGGCCCACCATGATTCTATAATAAGAGTATAGAAAGTAAAAAAAGACCCAGTTCAGGTTGGATTCAGTCCAACAAACATTTATTCCATGGGTGCTATATGCAAACTATTCAGTGGTTTACTGAATCCTGCAAAGTTTACAAATCCTTAATGTTTTCTAGTTGGTATGGACTTCTTGCCTACTGGAACCTCCCATAGAATATTGCCTGCACATCTGGGACATACTTAACTATTATTTTATAATTCCTTTTGGGGTTCTTGACTACTCCATGTGGAAGCCCATGTTCCCATGGGAGATAGAAGAAGATGTACTCTAGGAACAATATGAAGTCAAAACTAACATATAGCAGACTTTTTCTAGAGGTGGTTTTACGTTGTGCTTTCCACCATTTGAAAGTTTCCTAAGAAAACAGAGTTGCTATAAGCCTAAGAGGTAAGGCTGTTCTAATTTCATGACTTGAGAGCAATCACCATGCTGATCAATTCACATAATTTTTCTGTTCTTCTTAATGTCCATAGCAGAACCAGTGATATATGTATCTTGGGAGAGAAAAATGTTTATAGAATGCTTTAAAAAATATACCTGAAATGTCATTAGTGTTGTTGATGATTCAGGTGTCTTTGGAAGAGTTTTGCCAGAAGACTTTGGTGTCTTTTTGTTGTGTGATAAAGTCCAAACTCTTTTGCTTGATTTTGGAAGCATTTTATAAACTGACAACTTCCTGTCTTTCTCAACTTATCTCATTTTACAGCTTTTTACATACACTATATTTTGCTATGATGTGGCACCAATGTGATATTCACATCTACCATAGCCATGAATATGTAATGCAATTCTGAATTGTGAAATACTATAGATTCTCCACATGGAAGGCAGAACCAAAACATTTATTCAGATACTAGAAAGCCAAATCCATCACAGCAACAAAAATCTATACACAGTAACAATGGAGAGAAAAACACCAGCCCCAATCCTTCTCCCTGCTAGGCTTCCCACAAACCAGGTCCATTAAACAAATCATAAGCAGGCTCCCTTAAACAAAATCACAAACCCTTTTACTCATGCTACCCAGGAGCCTGCATCCTTCCTAGCTCTGACTTCTCTTAAAACTAACTTCCTCTCACCTCTGCTCTAGCTCCTTCTCCTCCTGCTCCACCCCTCCTGTTAACTCCTCCCACCACATGTGACTTAGGCTTCCAGGTGATTTAATCAGGTCACATGGGCGTATTAATGAACGAGAAAGACCTTTCCAGACACCATTTATTCAGACACTCAATATAACTGGGATCAACTTACTTCCCCCAAATATGCAAAATTTTGTCAACTCTGTACCACTATTTCCTATTCCATTTGGAATAGCTTCCTTCCCCTTCTGTTGTTGAATTCTAATCCGTTCTTCTAAGACAAACCCAATGCCACCTGCTCCATTAAGCCTTCTTTAATGTCTCCTAGTTGGTATGGACTTCTTGCCTACTGGATCCTCCCACAGAATATTGAGACATGCTTAAATATTATTTTATGTTTCAGTTATTGTGTATATACCAACTCTTCCAACAAAAAATATAGAAACACAATAAGGGCAAGCGTTTAGATAGCCATTGTATCTGTGCCAATATCTAGTTAAATGTTTTGCACACAACAGGTACTTAATGAATGTATATTGAATTGAGTTGAAGATCACATGAATTTAGGTATCAAATTTTGGACACATTTACTATAAATATGTATACATAGTAATGGCTTACAGTTCTTTAATGTGTTTGGCAAATTCCTTCCAATTTTATGTGCATACCTTATAAAATCCAGGAGACTTGACCTCATCATTTTTCATTTTCTTTGGACTAATAGTAACAATGGGAATAATTGTGTATGGTCTTTTTGGTGGGGGAAGATGTATATACCCAGATGGTAGCCCTGGTGCCCCATTAATAGAACGTGCTCTTCAGATTATCTGAAGGCAGTGTCAGATTTGAACTGAATACCTCCAGTAAATGTCTTATATTTCCTGTCTACCCATATCCACAAAGTCTCCCTAGGCTCCTTCCAAGTGGGTTTAAAGTATTTTGTAAACATTAATATGTAATTCACATAGTGTGTTATTAGTTCCCTGTAGGAATGTAAAACTAGGAAAATAAGAAAACTAAAGCTCAGAGAGGTTGTCATTTACACATAGTAAGTCAGATATTTACTCCAGGTTCACTTAACCCATCTCATTATGTCTTTCTGTATTTCAGCCACAGCTCACTCATGTTTCCAATTTGGTGTCTCTTTAGGGGAAGTGTGGACATACTCTGATTCTTGCTATATTTTGTAATGACTCAGGGCAGCTAGGCATGACAAGACCTCATATTTTTTCTCAGTGTGCCTAACAAAAAACTGCATAGTGAGAGGTTAATTTGTATGCTATTTTCACTGAAGCTTGCTAAGTATTCAGTGGCTAGTTTGCCTGGGGCCTAAGAAACTAAATGTGTATCTAGACACAGATGTTTCTAAGTTTTGGAAGTGTCATATTTCTGAGGCAAGTAAAACACATACAGCATCTTCTATCAAAATATACCGAATTGTCTTTGTGGAGTTGAAGATAACCTGAGACCCAGAAGGGTGAGACGTTCTATCACCAAGGCAATATTCACAGCACTGGCAGTGACTATGAATATGCCAGCATAGTTCTGAATTGCAAAGTATAACAGACTCTCCATACAGAAGGCAGAAGGAAAACATTTATTCAGACACCATAAAGCCAAATCCCAAGACCGGAAAACCAAATCTGTCATAGTAACCAAGAAGTCAATACACACTAACACTGCTGGGGACAAAGGAATTTCTAAGCCTTCCTCCCTACCCCCACTCCCTCCCACCTCCCACTTAGGGCTTTCTCACAAACAAACACTCACAAGCCTAGCTGTGCCTGCTTGCCTGTGTCCTTCCAGCTCTGATAAGCCTGACCTTCATGTTCTACCTGTTCAGCAAGCTCCTTCTCACCACATGTGACTTAGGCTTCCATGTGATTTAAGTAAGTCCCATGGGCCTATTAATGGGAACTTCCCATTTAAATTACTATTACAGATGTCTTCTATATGCAAGGCACTGAGGCAATGCTAAGCATGTATATGTTCACATGCTTCTTTATTGACTAATAACCATTTTATTGCATTGAGTTACGAATTTGGGTTTGTTAGATATGAGAAAGTACCTGTGTGATACTGTGGAAAGTATACTGAATCAAGAATAAGGACACTTAGGTTCTAGTTCTAACTCTACCACTAACCAATTATCTCTTTTGTCTTTTTTTAGGGTTGTAATGGCAATTATGAGATTTAAAGATGTCCACCCACTAAGGGAAGCTTGCTTAGGGGAAGCCCACACCTTTTGTTAAGTTTCTAATGAGCCACTGGTTCTCAAGGGTTGTGATGTCCTCTGACTCTTAAAAAGTGTGTAAATACTCTGAGGGTGGGGTTTTACTTTGGGGCTTACTCGTTGGAAGTGTTTGTTTGGCCAGATGAGACTCTGGGCAGCCAGTAAGGAGCCCCTTGGCTTTGAAAATCCTGTTTTGGTGCTTCTCTCTCTGGTAACTTTGTATATATGATCAGACAGATGTCTGTCTGTCAATCTGTGATGTATGTATTGCTTATGGTCAGGCAGCTGGAAGCCCTGTCTGTTGACCTTTATTCCTCTGTATTGTCTCTGAAGTTTAGGGCACTGACTTTTTTCCCTGAATTAAGTGAATGATATATGTGCTTGATTAAAGTAATTTTTGACCCCTCAAAAGCTGTTTTCCTTTTAGAAAAGCAGATCTAAGAAACTGTACAGCAGGCCTCCCTGTGTATGTCAGGGTCCTTGCTGATACAAGGGTGTAAGCCATTGTTGATAACATGTTGCTTTTGACTTGTGGTCACTATGTATCTTTTATTTCAGTTCTCTACTAGTGGGGTTCCAGAATTTTCAAAAATCTAGACTCACCAGGAGAGTAAAGGTATTAATGAAATGAGCTTTTGTAACAGTGACCAGTTAGGGGTCATTCACAGTGCCCCCACTACGTCCCAAATGAAATGGTGTCTGATCTCATTCTACTCCAGTCTAGGCCTAGTTCATTATTCATTTGCTATGGCTTTTCAAGACACATGGATGACAGACAGATTGATGACCTACTTGTCCAGTTCCATATCATAATACACTGAGTATTTTGTGTTCATCTACTTTATCAAAATTAGATTGTTGTATAGACATCTTTTCCATTGCTATGGATTTCACCAAGGAGACTTTTTCTGGGTTTGCAACTAGCTCAATATTATTTGAGAATAAGAGCATTTTGGAGAACTCCATCAATAAGAAATCCTTCTTTGGACCTCAAACAGGACATCTACAATGACACTGGAGTATACTTTTGGAGAACATTCATCTTTAAAAAATACCTTAATGTCATTGACCTGAAGATACATGCTATTTCCATAGTCTTGTCTATTATAGAGCATTAATGATTTCTATATTCCAGCTAAAATGTATATATGCTATACTGAACAATGAAGAGAAAGTCAAAGACAAAATATTACCTTTATGAAATTAGCACAAAGGGTTGAACATATTGGTGCTCAATATGTATTTGTTGAAGGAATTAGTGAGCTTTTATTGAAGTGGCAGGCTAAATTTCATTAATTGGCTGAAATCAATCATCTCTCTAGGTCTATTGGATTGCCAATAATGGTAGCTAGGGATTTCATGGAGAGGGTAAAAAAAAGAAAATCTTGGGAAGTATACATATCAATCACTATATAACTGCACAGTGAGTGGGGAGTAATATTCTCATCTTCGGGCAGATTAGGCTAAGTTTTCTTAAAAAAGGTATTGAAAACATCCTCCATGCTTCATTGTTTAGGGATTAAAACTCAGGTTGTTTGTATTACTTACTGTACAAAATAGCTACAAGGAGCGGTAGGAGGTCTCTGATGCTTGGTTAGTAGATAATAATGGGCAACTCAAGTCAAGGAGTTTTACCTAGAAGAATCAACTGGAGATGTCCTCAGGGCTTATCTTTGTGGAATAGCCTTCTTATGTTAGAGCTAAGTAAACCTCCTTTTGTTATACTTGTTGAATTCCCAGTGTCTCTTTATTCCAACATCAAACCTATACTATCAGGAGACTGGCCAAGTCAGACTCTGCCCAGAACCCACATTCAGGCTTTTACTTTTCATTAAGTAAAAGAAAGAAAAAGAACCTTTTGAAGTGAACATGTAAGAAACAATCTGAGTTTTCCATGTGTGTCAAGGGGAGGCAACTTTTATTTTACTCAATGCATTTTAAAGATGAAAAATTGTGAATGGTGAAAAAGGAAGTGTTGGTGGCTTTGTTCTATTTAAGGTAGATTACCAAGTTTGTCTTGCACAGTTGAAGGTTGGTTTCTCTCTCTCTCTCTCTCTCTCTCTCTCTCTCTCTCCCTCCTTCCCTCCCTCCCTCTCTCTCTCTGTATTTCTGAACACTAACACTTAATGATTTGACCACCCTTAAAATTGTGCCTGATCTCGATTTCTTCTCCAACATTAAAAGGCTTTAACCAACATAAGCTATTTTCTAAAAAGTGCATGAAGGATGATAATAATGCCCCACCAGTAGCTGGAATTATATGGAGGACAGCTATAAAAATAAAACTAGAAAACTTTCATAGCCATAAGACCTGGATTTATATTTTTTCATTCTTTCTTAAGAAAGTTCTGCAGAAGGAAGAGCCCTTATAATTGTGACACATAAGTAAGGAGCACAAAAACTGTAAAAATATTTTTAGCCCAGTTAAAAATAAACTGTCTGTGTTTCACAGAGATGCGGTACTTTTAATTTGAGTTGAAGTTCAGAATGTTTCAGTTTATTACTTTCTACAAAAGTCCTTTACTATTTTGTATTTTAGATGCTGAGGCTTCAATTCCTCTGGAAAATTAAGGAGATCTTCATATATTTGAATACACAATAAAAAGGAGGAAAGTGATTTTTAATTTTTTTTATACAGTGTTAGAAAAGAATACTCAGAAAGATGTGAAAAGTGACAAATATGGTTGCAGCATTTCTCATTAGTTAATCCACCCTTAAGGCTTCATGTCATGGTGACATGATCGTGTTCTCTGTTTTAAGAGTGAGGGATTATGGGAGAGCAATATACAAAGCAGTGCTTCCTCTTTGTTCTTCTCTAGTCTAGCAAGGAGGAGATCAAGCTTCATATCCAAACTCATTTCTCCGCATGATGTCATGATATTAAGAATACAGCACAGACCCAAGTTGTGGGAATGGATTCTGAAAGGAATGTTGGGGCAAAGGAGGGACTAACATCAGGTTCCATGACTACTTGAATCATTCAATCGCAAGGACAAGGCTTTCCATAAGAAATAAGATCATGGCATTGATCCTAAACAGGATTACAGCTTGTAATTGGATTCCTTTTTTAACAAATGAAGTGAAATCCTCTCACACAAACTTGTCAACTATACAGGATGAAAAGAATGGTGTGTACATCATTTGAGTTTTTTCCTCTCCTTTTGTGTTCTCATGCAGGAACATAATTTCCCCTCTTAAGGGTTCAGAGTAAGATTATAAGAGATTTGCTTAATGAAAGCTTTATTAATTTGATTAGAGATTTTCAAATGCTGTACATGTGCAATGAGCTACAGAAATGGACTTAATTCATTTAAAAAAAAAAAAAAAGTAAAGTCATAATGGACCTGTGAATAAGAACCTAGGTTTCAGGGAAAATTTTGAGGAGTTTCACCAGATTTTGGCCATGTATAAAATCCTTCAAAGTCCATGCATAGACACTCCTTTAAGAATATACAACTGGGGGAGGCAAGATGGTAGAGTAGAAAGATTCACATATGCTAGCTTTGAACCCACAACCCATAAATTTCCTGTAAAAAGAACTCCCCACAAATTCTGGAGCAGTGGAAACCATGCAGCAATGGAGGAGAGGAGATTTCTGTTCCAGAGAGCCCTGAAAAACCATCCCAGAAAGGTCCATTGCGCACCAGACAGTGAAGCCCAGCCCTACCCTGGCTGCGCGGCCCCGAGAGGAGCAGATCCGAGCAGGCTTCAGGGACAGAATCTCTAGCGGCCGCAAAGGTCCCTCCACCCACAGGTGCTACAGGTCAGTGAGAGAGAGTTCTGGGCTGGCCGAGAGGGGAGCAGGGTGTCTCCATAACTCAGACCCCCTCGGGAGGCAGCAGCAGAGGCAGTGGTGGCCAGGAGCTCCTGTAGCAGACAGGACCTCAGATCCATTACTGAAGATCTCTGCATAAACCCCCTGAGGGAACTGAGCCTGGGAGGTGGCCCTGCCCCCACCTGAGAACCTGGATTTAATCTTACCCTGAATAGCAGCCCTGCCCACCACTGAAAGCCCTAGGGCGGGGAAGCAGCATTTGAATCTCAGACCCCAAGCACTAGCTGGGTGGATCTAGGTGGGGGTGGAGCATTTGAATCTCAGACCCCGAGCACTAGCTGGGTGGATCTAGGGCGGGGGGGGGGGGACGACTCAGAAGTCAAGTAACTGGCTGGGAAAATGCCCAGAAAAGGGAAAAAAAATAAGACCATAGAAGGTTACTTTCTTGGTGAACAGATGTTTCCTCCTTTCCTTTCTCATGAGGAAGAACAATGCTTACCATCAGGGAAAGACACAGAAGTCAAGGCCTCTGTATGCCAAAATAGATATTCAATGGGCTCAGGCCATGGAAGAGCTCAGAAAGGATTTTGAAAATCAAGTTAGACAGGTGGAGGAAAAACTGGGAAGAGAAATGAGAGAGATGCAAGAAAAGCTGAAAACCTTGCTAAAGGAGACCCAAAAAAATGCTGAAGAAAATAACACCTTGAAAAATAGGCTAACTCAATTGGCAAAAGTGGTTCAAAAAGCCAATGAGGAGAAGAATGCTCTAAAAAGCAAAATTAAGCAAATGGAAAATGAGGTTCAAAAGCTCACTGAATAAAATAGTTCTCTCAAAATTAGAATGGAACAGATGGAGGATAATGACTTTCTGAGAAACCAAGAAATCATAAAATAAAACCAAAAGAATGAAAAAATGGAAGATAATGTGAAATATCTCATTGAAAAAACAACTGACCTGGAAAATAGATCCAGGAGAGACAATTTAAAAATTATGGGACTACCTGAGAGCCATGATCAAAAAAAGAGCCTAGACATCATCTTTCATGAAATTATCAAGGAAAACTGCCCTGAGATTCTAGAACCAGAGGGCAAAATAAGTATTGAAGGAATCCATCGATCACCGCCTGAAAGAGATCCAAAAAGAGAAACTCCTAGGAACATTGTGGCCAAATTTCAGAATTCCCAGGTCAAGGAGAAAATATTGCAAGCAGCTAGAAAGAAACAGTTCCAGTATTCTGGAAATACAATCAGGATAACTCAAGATCTAGCAGCTTCTACATTAAGGGATCGAAGGGTGTGGAATAGGATATTCCAGAAGTCAAAGGAACTAGGACTCAAACCAAGAATCACCTACCCAGCAAAACTTAGTATAATACTTCAGGGGAAAAACTGGTCTTCCAATGAAATAGAGGACTTTCAATCATTCTTGATGAAAAGACCAGAGCTGAAAAGAAAATTTGACTTTCAAAAGCACAAGAAAGAGAAGAAGCATGAAAAAGCAAACAGCAAAGAGAAGTCGTAAGGGACTTACCAAAGGTGAACTGTTTACATTCCTACATGGAAAGACAAAAGTTGTAACCCTTAAAACTCTTCAGTATCTGGGTAGTTGGTGGGACTACACACACACACATACACACACACACGTACACACAGACATGTACACACATGCGCGCACACACACATACACACATACACGCACACAGAGAGCAGAGAGTGAATTGAATAGGATGGGATCATATCTTAAAAGAAATTAAGGTAAACGCTGAGAGAGAAATGTATTGGGAGGAGAGAGGGTGAAATGGAATGGGGCAAATTATCTCTCATAGAAGAGGCAAGCAGGAGACTTTTTAGTGGAAAGAAAAAGAGGAGAACTGAGAAAAAAACATGAAGTTCACTCTCATCACATTTGAGTAAAGGAAGGAATAAAATGCACACTCATTTTGGTATGAAAACCTATCTTACAATACAGGGAAGTGGGGGAGAAGGAGATAAGCAGGGTGGGGGGGATGATGGAAGGGAGGGCAATGGGAGGAGGGAGCAATTTGAAGTCAACACTTGAGGAGGGACAGGATGAAAAGACAGAATAGAAAAAATGGGGTGCAGGATAGGATGTAGGGAAATATAGTTAGTCTTACCCAACATGACTATTATGGAATTCATTTGCAAAACTACACAGATATGGCCTATATTGAATTTCCTGCCTTCCCAAAGGGAATGGGTGGGGAGGGAGGGATGGGGACAATTTGGAACTCAGAGTTTTAAGAACAACTGTCAAGTGTTGTTCTTGCTACTAGGAAATAAGAAATACAGTTAATGGGGAATAGAAAGTCATCTGGCCCTACAGGACAAAAGGAAGGGAGGGATGATAGAAAAGAGGGCAGACTGGTGATAGGGGAAATTAGAATGCTTGGTGTATTGGGGTGGGGGGAGGGGACAAATGGAGAGAAAACTTGGAACCCAAAATTTTGTGAAAATGAATGTAAAAAGTTAAATAAATAAATTTATATTATACTGAAGAAAAAATAAAAAAAGTCCATGCATATATGTTGCCTATAAGCATGCCAATTTCTTTAATGAGTCAAATACCCAAGAGATCTAAGAGAAAATTGTGATGAATGGGAATTTTATGAGCTCCATGACCTTGAAGGGGCTTATTTTCCT
Organism: Bettongia penicillata ogilbyi; assembly: GCA_023548195.1. Classification (NCBI taxonomy): domain Eukaryota; kingdom Metazoa; phylum Chordata; class Mammalia; order Diprotodontia; family Potoroidae; genus Bettongia; species Bettongia penicillata. Next base: position 2,250,272 of record JAJHZJ010000367.1, on the reverse strand, counting down.
TCCGTGAATCAGAATATTTAACATGCGCTCAGGCCTCTTTTGAAAGGGCTTCACTGTTGTGTTCTTGATCAGTTAGTTTTTTAACCAATAGTGGAGAATGATGATAAAATGAATACTAGTTCAATTTATCTTTTTAGTGAAACCAATCAGGGGACTGCTCATAGATCTTTACAAAAATTATTTTGTGTTATGCTCTGTTCATCTCAACCTTTCTATGCTCCCAGCATCATCTCTGCAGGAATCTTGATTATTTATTCTGCTTCTATGATACATTATCTTTTTCTCTCTCAAATTTTCTGTTTCTCCATCCTACTCCTCCCCGCCTCCTCCTTTGAGTCTTGTCTTCTTAGTTGCATCATCTAGTATTTTGCCCGTTCACTGGAGGGTGAGACCAATCCCTTCAAAAACTACAATATTCTCTAGAACCTCTCCAAAGTCTGCCATTTCCCAAGATCGTCCACTCCATCTATCAAGTGGATTAATAATTTTGGCTTTTCACAAGTAAGGCTAGGCTGGCATCCTTTCTTCTTAACCACGTGGTACTCAGTCGTGTATATGCTCTCATATGCTTTTCACCACAAGGTCTTAGCAGTGATCCCAAGCGGATGATACAATCAATACTTCATGCTTCTAGTCAACCGCATAGCACTGAATGTTCCCTATTCAGCCATTCAGTTGAGGATGTGAACTGTTCCTGTAAAGACCACTCTGCTTTTTTTTCCCTGCAGTGTCTGACTGCAGTATTTCTATGACTAACTACATGCCAGTTGCAGAACTCAGATAGGCAGTATAGCCTTTTCTTTTGACATTCCCTAATAATGACAAAGTCTAACCAGCACTCTGGTCTGAAGTCCCTGATTTCCCCTGAATTGTGTTTCCTTTTTCTTCCATTACTTCTTTAGTAGCTCATTTAATGCTCCAAATACCACCATTATTTCCATGTGCATTTTCACTGATTTCTTTCTTCCTTTGCAGAAGGAGAATGGAAGATAACGGTTGTCACAGGAGATTTCGAGAAGGCTGGTACAACTGCTACAGTATCCCTTTATGCTTATGGAGAAAAGAGGTGTTCAGGTCCCATCATTTTGGGATCTGGGAAGCACCAGTTATTTAAACCCAACAGTGCTGACATATTTAAGGTAAAGTTGATAGATATGCTAACAAAAATGTACTATGACATTAAATTCCTAAAATGTGACTTGTGAATGGGAAATGAACAATGCGAATATGAAAAAGATTTAAGCTTTTGGTTGTCATTACAATGTAATTAAATATAATAACCCAAATTTAATGTGCTAATTAGTTACATGGTATGTCCTAGATACTTAGGCAAAACATGATATCCCCAAGAAATACTTAAGTGAAGGACTACATTTCTTATCGTGGATCTCTTTCTACATCATTCTGTAACTGAAGTAATAGACATTTTTGTAGCTACACTTCATAACTTTATGCAGGGTTAGACATAGAGACTAGACCTGTGATTTCATTGGTATAGGCTACTTCTACCTGAAGAAATACACTCTGTCAATCCATATTAGCCCATTCTCTTTAACTTACAGTCTTAGAGAGTTGCCTAGAGCACTGAACTTAAGGGACTTGATCAGGATTACATAACTAACATGTCAGAGGTATGGCTTGAACATAGATTGTTCTGGCTTTGAGACTGGTCCTCTATTACTCTATTGCTATAAACTACCTCTCAACTTTATATTGAAACCTAATCTTAAAGTTAAAAGGGATTTTACATGTGATCTAGTTCAAATTCCTCATTTTATAGATGAAGAAACTGAGGCTCACAGATGGTAAAGTAACTTTTTTCAAGTCATATATTAGTTATTGGCAAAGTTAAGGCTAAAACCTAGGGCTGATGGATGGGGGAGGTTGTAGAACATTGTAGTGTTTTCCTCCCTCCCTTCCCAGATCATTGGCATTTAACTGGTGTATAAGACTTTAGAGTTGAAAATTCACAACATTCTAAATCAAGTAAGTGCTAATGCTGAAAAGGACTTTTAGTTTTACTAACAGAAAAGAGGAGTTTATGAGGTTTTGTTGTTGTCATTTTGCCTCATAAGAGAAAGGAAGGCTAGAGCGCTCCTGCCAAGCCCAGCCAAATACCTGTAAAAATGGCTCTAAACAAAATCTGAAGCTGCAGAACCCACAGAATGATGGAATGAAGCAAATCTCCAGTCCAACACAGCCTGGAAGGTCACCTATAAGTGTCTATCGCACCATGCTGGGAGCAGAGCACAGTCCAGTATGGGCTGTGAGTGCACAGAGGGATCATGAGCAGGTCTTGGGAATTTCTCACACATGTGGTGGTTTGAAGAGTTCATGACCCCAAAATGCTGAGAATAAGTTGGAAGGTCAGTGGGAAAAGTCTGTGGGACCAGTGCAGGAAAGTGGAGTGGTCCGGTCCCAGCCCCAGGGTGGGAGAAGGGGAGGGGAAGCCACAGCAGCAGCAGGGGCAACTACAGCCACAATTTCTGGATCTCTAGGCCCACAGATTGTGAGGGAATTGAGCAGCTGACAGCACATCCCCACCCCCACGGAAAGCAGAGAACTACCTTGACAAAGAGCACAAAAATCAAGTTAATGGCCAGGGAAATGAGCAAAAACCAGAAAAAGAATCAGAATATAGAATCTTACTTTGGTGACAAGGAAGACTGAAGCAAGTAAACAGAAGAAAACAAAGTCAAAACTCCTTTTCCAAAGCCTCCAAGAAAAATATGAATTGGTTTCAGGACATGGAAAAACTCAAAAAGGATTTTGAAAGTCAAATAAGAGAAGTAGAGCAAAAATTGGGAAGAGAAATGAGAGTGATACAAAAAAATCATGAAAAACTGGTCAACTGCTTGCTAATGGAGACCCAAAAATGCTGAAGAAAATAACACTTTGAAAAACAGACTAACCCAAATGGCAAAAGAGATCCAAAAAGCCAATGAGGAGAAAAATGCCCTAAGAAGCAGAATTGACCAGATGGAAAAGGTGATCCAAAAGCTCACTGAAGAAAATAATTCCTTAAAGATTAGAATGGAGTAGATGGAAGCTAATGACTTTATGAAAAACTAAGACATTATAAAACAAAACCAAAGGAATGATAAAATAACAGACAGTGTGAAATATCTCACTGGAAAAACAACTGACCTGGAAAATAGATCTAGGAGAGACAATTTAAAAATCATGGAACTATATGAAAGCCATGATCACAAAAAGAGCCTAGACATCATCTTTCATGAAATTATCAAGGAAAACTGCCCTGATATTCTAGAACCAGAGGGTAAAATAAATATTGAAAGAATCCACCTATCACCTCCTGAAAGAGATCTGAAAGGAAAAACTCCTAGGAATATTGTAGCCAAATTACAGAGTTCCTAGGTCAAGGAGAAAATATTGCAAGCAACCAGAAAGAAGCAATTCAAATATTGTGAAAATACAACCAGAATAACACAAGATCTAGCAGCTTCTACATTAAGGAATCAAAGAGCTTGGAATATGATATTCCAGAAATCAAAGGAGCTAGGATTAAAAGCAAGAATCATCTACCCAGCAAAACTGAGTATAATACTTCAAGGGAAAAATAATCATTCAATGGAATAGAGGACTTTTAAGCATTCTTGATGAAAAGACCAGAGCCAAATAGAAAATTTGACTTTCAAACACAAGAATCGAGAGAAGCATGAAAAGGTGAAGAGGAAAGAGAAAACATAAAGGACTTTCTAAAGACAAACTGTTTATATTCCTACATGAAAAGATAATAATTGTAACTCTTGAGATTTTTCTCATTGGGTAGTTGGAGGGATTATATACGTATAGACAGAGGGCACAGGGTGAGTTGAATAGGAAGGGATGTATCTAAAAAATAAAATTATGGGGTGAGAGAGAGGAATGTATTGGGAGGAGAAATGGAATGGAGCAAATTATCTCTCATGAAGGAGTCAAGAAAAAGCTTTTTCAATGGAGGTGAAAAGCAGGGAGATGAGAGGGAAAAAGTGAAGGTTACTCTCATCACATTTGGCTTAAGGAGGGAATAAAATGCACACTCAATTTGGTATGAAAATCTATCTTACACTTCAGGAAAGTAGGGGGGAAAGGAAAAAGTGGAGTGTGGAGGGGATGATAGAAGGGAGGGCAAATGGGAGGAGGGGTAATTAGAAGTAAACACTTTTGGAGAGGGACAAGGTCAAAAGAGATAATAGAATAAATGGCGGACAGGATAGGATGGAGGATGGTCTTTTACAACATGACTTTTACAGAAGTCTTTTGCATGACTACACAAGTATAACCTATAAGGAACTTTTTGCCCTCTCAATGGGGATGGGTCAGGAGGGTGGAAGGGAGAGAAGTTGGAACTCAAAGTTTTAAAAATGAATGTTAAAAATTGTTTTTACATGCAACTGGGAAATAAGAAATACAGGTAATTTCTTGCCCTACAAGAAAACAGAGTAGATGGGGATAAAGGCATGGAGGGGTGTGACAGAAGGGAGGGCAGATTAGGGGAAGGGATAATCAGAATGAATGGTGTCTTGGGGCAGGGGGAGGGAAGAGATGGGGAGAAAATTTGGAACTCAACATCTTGTGGAAATGAATGTTGAAAATTAAAAGTAAATAAATAAATTAAAAAAGAGAAAGGTAAGTCTAAGTACCAGGAGGTACTGATATAGGCAACTGAAGGTTGTGTTTGTCCTTCATTCTTGAAGAAGACTATGGCATCAAGATGATGACATGACTTGCAGTTGACTTTGATTTGATCTGAGGGAGGAAGGGCTGTGCATGGTCACCAGCCTCACTTTGTCCTCCCCAGACACCTGGGTCCAGTGGCCTAATATTCATCAGGATGACTGGAGATGGCCCAGGAGACCCTTGCCATTTGAGTGAGGTATTTAAGTAGTTATTCAAGGTAATGAAGAGGTAAATAATAAGGCAGGAAGTGATTAAAAGTGAAGAGAATTGAATTCAGAAGGGCATAGAAAAGCAAGGTTAGAGATACGCATGGAAACTTGAAACAGGATCAGGGAGAGGACCAAAAGGCTTCAGTTGCTAGTTCTTGATTGGCTGAATTAAAGGATCAGATACGTTAGATGAATTTTGACTTTAGCCATTGCTCTTCACCACTCTGTGGTTTAAAAAAGGTGAAGTCTCAGATGTACTTCTTGCTCTGGTGTGAAAGGGAAAAGCAGAGAGGCAAAAGCATTTTGTAGCTACTTCCTGTGTATTAGAAACACATGCTGAGATTCTAATTGAATGGTGTATAATCCTGGTGAGTAAAGAGCTGGTCTCTGTCTTACTGAGAGTCAGACTGATGAACCTTGTAGTTCTCCGGCTTAAAGGGAACTGTTAGACAATATAAAAGAGTAACATTTTCAAGGGCCCTTTTAAGGGTGATTGTTAGTTAAAAGAGCTTGTCATTGCTTCATTGGTTAGAGATTAGAAGAGGACGTACCCAGCAGCAGAATGACGAGGGTGAGAAAAAAAGGAAATTAACAGAGAAGCAGTTTCATGTTGTCCAGATGTTACTGAGACAGACTAATGATACCAAGGCCTCCAGTTCAAACTTGTGAGAGCACGTAGCTGCTCCTCACTCATGTGTCACCACGCACATTTAGGCAAGCATGTACCCATTTTTCTCATAGATTCTGAGTTCTTTGTATATAAATTGTGACTCAGGTTTATGTAAAGACAGTGAAATATTGGTTATTCTTCCATTTGCTTATATTGAGTGCCTGTTATGTTTTGGTTATTGCTGTTTAGTAATTGGTTTTGTTTAAAATCTAATGGAATCTTCATTGTGAGTTGCTGGTTTTGTGTATATAGAAGAACACTGGTGGTAGACCAAGAGCTATAATGGAAAATAGGAAGAGCATATTCCCTATAGTAGGATTAGTCCTAGGTCCTTGAGAGAACATGATTTTGTGGTATAGTCCTTTCCTGGAAATTAAACTTGTCAGTGTGATTGGGGTGAATGAGCCATCTCAGACAGTGCGTGTGTAAGTAGTCCACATACCATGAAAGAGGCAAAAATAACAGGGACTCATACCAGCTATACCCTGTACACCATTACACATTATATCCCAAAAAGAATTTAACCTTTTGAAGTTAAGAACCTTTTCATGTCAATCTTTGTATCTTTTTTGCCTTACAGATAATAGATTTTTAATAAACTTTTGAAAATTATTTCAACTTGAAGGGAATATAATACCAAAATAAATGATGAATTTGCCCTTCAGTCATTAATTCTTAAACATTTTTTTTAAAGTCATTAGTCCTTAAACACTTTTTTAAAAAAGTCATTATTTCTTAAATATTAAAAAAAATTGGTGATTTATGACTGATTATGTGGGGCACTGCCCCCCTGTAACTATTCACAGTGCTGGAGATTGTGTAGATGTGTGAGTTTGTAACTTCATAAGGCCAAGTCTCATGTCAGTGAGCCAACCACAGTAAGATGACAGAATAGTCAATACCAAAAATCAGAACTGATAATTTTCTAAATTCCTATTTCTTCTTAAAATTTGTGAACAAAGTACCAGACTTGACATTTGACTCTTCCTTTAAATATTTCTTACATTCCCATAGTCATGGCCTTCGTTCAATTTTTCTTCACACTACCCCAATATCAAACATCAATCTACCCCCCTCTAATCTTTCCCCCAGGTAATCTATATTGCATAAAGGAGAATCCCTTTCTTCACACACTTAAAAAAATAACTTAGCAAACATTCATTAAACACCTAGTTTGTGGATTGGCCTATGCTAGACACTAGAGAAAATGCAAAGCTTAGTTAAAATACAGTCTTGCTGTTATGAATGTTAGAGTCTAGTAGGCAGATAATGCATTGATACTAAAACTAATACAAAATTGTATAAGATAAATGCTTTAGAGGATTAAGGGAGAAAAAAAGATGGTCCTATATGTGGTCCAAGGTTGAGGGTGATTACCAATTAGGTAGTTGATACATAAATCAAGGTAGAATTCCTAGTAGAGGTAGCATTTGAATTAGGTTTTAAGACATGGGTTGAAGTCCAAGGGACATAGATAACAGCTGGTGCAAAGGTTTAGATTTGGGAATGCCTGGAGTGGATTCAAAGGAAAAAGAGTAATTCAGCATGGAGAAAGGATAGCATTCATGTTACAGAATAATATATGTCTAGAATTGCAGGTCAGTCCCAGATTATAAAGATCAGAAGAGAGAACAAGAATCAAGACAGAAACCAGGGAGAATCTGGAGGAAGGTGGTCATAGAAGTCATAGGAATAAACATAAGTGTAATGTAAAGAGAAAAGAGAAGAAGGCTAAGGACCAAACCTTAAGGAATACCCACCTTATTGGGAAGAGAAAGAGACAGGGAAAAAGAAGAATGCTCTGAAGAGTGTGGTATCAAACTAGGATATGATTTCCAGTAAGAAGTATCATCAAGATTGTGAAATGGTGCTAAGAGGTTGAAAAGGATGAAAGGGACTGGGAAAAAATAGATTTGGAAAGTAAAAGGTTAGTAGTGACCTATAACACCAATGTAACAGCAGCTGCTATGGATATGCATACATATTTCCAGGGTAAATTCTCAAAATATGATATCTTGTCCTTAAAGATGGAACCAAAATATTTATTCAGATACCAGAAAGCCAATTCCACCATGGTAACAAGGAAGTTTGTACACATTACCAATAGAGGGAGGACAGTCATCCCGAAGCCTTCCCTCCATTAGGCCTCCCTACAAAGAAACTCCCTTAGGCAAAATTACTCCCTCTCTTACTCGTGCCAGTTGCTCTGCTCTGCCTGCTTACTCTCAACTTTGCCTCACTCTCTCTTCCTGATGCGCCCTTCCTGCTCCACCCATTTGGCAAGGTCCTCCCACCATGGGCTTCATATGACTCAATCTGTGGGCTGGGCCAAAGCTCAAAGCAGGTCTCAAGGGCCTATTAAGGGGCAGGCAAGATCTTCAAATTCCCTTACCATTACATGACATTAAGCAGAAGAGTTTGAACTGAAGAGTTGATACAGAAGTCCATTTGTAGTGCGTAGTGAAATGAATGATGAGGAAGTAGAAATATTGGATATAGACTTTATTAGGAAGTGTAGCAAGAAAAGAGCAAAAAGACAAAATGGTGGCTTGATGATAAAAAAGGTCCAGAGAAAGTTTTTGTTTTAAGACTGGGGATTACATGATCATTTTGATAGATGAGAATGAATTAGTGAAGAAGAGAATGAAGATATATATATATATATATATATATATATTTTTTGAGCAAGACCCTAGAGGAAATCAGAAGGAATGAAATCAGAGTTGAAGGTAGACAAATTACCCTTAGTGAGGAATAACGATTCCTCTTCTTTTTGGACCAGAGGAAAGAATAGTGAACACGTAAATCCAAAATTCTCTCATCATTAACCCTGGATACCAAATAATTCTCATCTCTTACCATAATGTACCATAGTATCTGCTTAAATATTTTTGAAAAAGAAAGCTCATCATCAATAACTTCCTCCATTAAATATTCTACAACTAATTTTTCTACATGATAAATTTGGAATTATAATACAAATATTTTTATTTGCATGATGCTAATGAATTAAAAACTTAAAAAAAAGGACCTATGGATGGTTCAATTCCTGCCTCCTTCATTTAATAGCTCTGTCAGTTCACTTCATCTTTCTGTGAGCCTCCATTTCTTCATTGGCAAAATGAAGATAATGATACCTACTGTACCAGCATCACAGGATTATTGTTACCCTTCATAAATCTTAGGGTGCAATATAAAGGAAGTTATTGTTACCATTATTTGGTACATTCCTTACAGTGACCCTGGATTTATTCAGGGAATGGATCTGTGTTCAATTCTCTGTACCATTGTAGGTTTGCATTTTCTCTGCAACTTATCATCTTAGAGTTGCTTACAGCACTGAGAGATTAGACAATTCACCCAGTGTAATAAGACACTACATGGAAGAGGAAATATAAGTCTAAGAGTATTTTTAGATGTGTAAAATAAAATCCATAGGATTATAAAGGAAACCAATTATATTGAAATAGTTATCATTAGAAATTAACTGTATATATGTATTATATGTATATAAACATGGAATGCTATTATGGTATCACATAGCCAAAGGATCAAATGTAAACAATGCCAACTGAGTAGTTTCTTGGAACTATAATCATATTTTAACCATCCATTTCAATTCAACAATCACTGTGTGCACCAGGTGCAAGGCATTGTGACAGGTGAATACAAAAATACAAAATACAAAGAAGGGGAAGAGGTATGGGAACCAACATTTATTAAACATCTACTATGTGCCAGGCGTTATGCTGAGTACTACAAATCTTATCTCATTTGATCCTCACAGCAATCATGTGAAGCCAGGTGCTATCATTATCCTCATTTTATAGTTGAAGGGGCTGAGGTCGAAGGAGGTTAGAGACTTACCCAGTGTCACATAGCCAAGTGAGTATCTGAGACCAGATTTGACCTCAGATCTTCCTAACTCCAGAGCCAATGATCTGTAAGACAAAGAAAAGGCAAAGACACAAATGAAACAGTTTCTGACCTCAAGTAACTTAAAATTGACTAGAAGATGCAACACTTACACAAATATGTGTCTTCTAAGGAAAACTGAGGTTAGGGAGTTCAATAGCAACCACAAGAAATTTGAAGAAGATTCACTGAAGAAATGGCATCCAAACTAAGCCTTAAAGAAAGCAGTAATATTGTCTCATCAGTTAGAATACAAGACCCTTTAGAACCAGGATTTTGTTGTTATGTTTTTGTATCCTTAGCACATACCATGGTGCCCAGTATATCATTAAGTGTTTAATAAACATTTGAGAGTTAATTAATTGATTAAGGATGAACAAGTTCATTACAGTGTAGAAAGGAAGGTGATAGAATACTAATTTTATTCTTTTTTATTTTGTCCTAATGAGTCTACTAATGTGTTACCCTAGGTATTTACCTTGCTTTTCTATAAATTTGTCAACTTTATATTTCTAGCAATGATTTCTCTTCTAAGTGCCAACCTTCATTTCCAATCGTCCAAAGGATATTGCCACTCAGATTGCTCTCCTGATACTCAACATTTCTAAAACTGAGTTTATTGTCTTTTCCCCTGAACTTACTATTCCTTCTGGATTCATTATTTCTCTTTTTGATACTACCACTTAGCTATCCTCACATGTTGGAAACTCTGGAGTTATTTTTTGCTACTAGGGTATCTCTTGGTACCACTTAGTAAATTGTCTTTTTCAAACTAAATTGAAACCTAGTACATTCAAAGATAGAATGCGTCTTGAGCCTAGGGAGCAGTTTTCTGATTCTGGCTCAATAGAGGATGAAATCAATTAGTTTCATTGATAAATTGGTTTAATATTCATCATGCACCCTTGGGGCTTTTGCAGCTGGTTAAACCTACATACAAATCCTGACTATCCAAGGTCTTTATTCTCAAATGAACATACACACTTGGGAGATAAATCTTATCTCTATATTATATAATCTCCAAGGTCCTTTCCAGCTCTAAATGTATGAGTTCTTATTTAAGGAGATGGCTATTATTGCTTTCTTTCATAAATCGGGGTACATATCCTCGAGGGGGTGGTAATTTCTAAATGAATGAAGGCAGAAAGGCAGCTTGGCAGATGGTCAGTGGGTAGATATTACAGGCATGGGGGATTGTAGAGAAATAAGTGTGGGGGCTAGAGTAGGAGGAATGAACAAAAGGAGCCAAGAATAGTTCAAGGCTAGAACAAAGAATCAGGGACTAAGTAAATGATTAGGAGATGTACATCCTGGGACTTTCCAATTCTAAGACTAAGGAAAATAGCTCATATTTATTCAGCAGATTACTTTACAAGGTTGGCAAAGGGCAGCTAATTGGCACAATGGAGAGAGCAACCAGGTCTGGAGTCAGGAAGACCTGAGTTCAAATCTGGCCTCAGATACTTACTAGTTGTATGACCCTGGGCAGGAAACTTTGCCTTACTTTCCTCATTTGTAAAATGTGCTGGAGAAAATAATACCCAAAAAACATCAAATGGGGTCAAGAATAGTTGGAAACCCCTAAAACGACTAAACAGCAACTAAGTTTGCAAAATACAATCCTCCAAACAACCCTGTGCAACAGGTAGGACAAGGCTTAGTCTTCTCATATTTTAAATGAAGAACCTGTGTGACATTCAGTGACTTCCTAGGGACATGCAGTCATGACATGAGTCAACAGCGAGTGTTGAGCTAGCCAACCACTAATCCCACTGCCTCCTGTATGTTCCAGTGCCCAAAATAGATATATGTTCTTTTGATTAAGAGCCTGGTTACGTATTTTGTTTGTTTGGTCTGGATCCCCGATTCCATTGGTGTAGGGATCTCCAAGGCGAGGATCCTTAGTCTACTGTGTGGATGTTAGAGACGTGCTTGACACACAAAAAGGTATCAAGGAAAATTTATTAGAATTCAGAGGAACTGAGCACTTTGGTCAAAGCTGACTCCATCCTTCTTAAGGAGGAAGGAATGCCTTCTATGTTCATTATGAATGTGTAACTTCCCAGTAAGGCTACAGGAAGACTACAGCTTGTTTGGACCAATGGAAGCTTCTTATAGTGTTCTGAATTTGAGACTTCCCACAACACCATCCATTGCCACATGATTTCATGTTCTCTCTGATAGGCTTTCCCTCAAACAGCTTGTCAAGTGTATGTATACGTTTCTGACCTCTAACCTCTGATCACCCAAAACTGTGGCAACATGTTTCCTGCAGTGGATCTGCCACAGTTTTGCAATTTATAATCTTATTGAAGCAGTGTGGAGAGTAAATAATCATAGTGGTATAACTGGGCGCATCACTTAATTTCTCTCAACCTCAGTTTCCTCATCTGTACAATGGGAGTAAAAGTAGAACCTACCTGCCAGGCTTGTTGTGAGGTTCAAATGCCTCCCTACCTCCCTGCCTTCATTCATTTAACAATTATCTCAGAACCTCCCCCTCAAAGAAATGTACCCTAATTTATGAAGGAGAACAACAATAGTCATCTCCTTGAATAAGAACTGATAGACTTATATAAAGCACTTTATAAACCTTCAAGTAGGTTATAATTGCATTTAGTTTGTGATGATGGACAGATCATATCATTTGTCACAGTCTCACCTTTCTCATCTGTAAAATGAGGATGATAATATATATGATATTCATGCTACAATACTCTATAAAATGTTTTGCAAATTTTAAAGCATCATATAAATGTGAGCTCTTATTATTATTTCATCATTTATTAGATATGGACAATGTGCATAATACTGTACTAGGTACTGTATATGTGGGGTGCATTTAATTATTTTTTGTTTGCTGCATAAAAAGCATTCAAACAATACTGTGTTCAAGAACATTTTAGTTTACATTATGAGAATGCTGCATGAAACAATAGTAAATAATAGTCTGCTTCACATCTTCTAAGACCCATGATTTGAGGACAGCTAGGTGGAACAGTGGGTAGAACACTGGCCTTGGAGTCAGGAGGATGTGAATTGAAATCTAGCCTCAGACGCTTCCTAGTTGTACGAGCCTGGGCAAATCCTTCCTCTCCCCCCATCCCAAGAAAAGACTCATGATTTCATTCATATAGGAACTTTCTCCTCTAATACACATCATATCACCTCTGTCCCTTGGTAGACAGTCTCCGTGCATTATTATGACAGGAAATAATAAGTCAACCTTCTGATGAACCTGCCCAAACTAAGCAAGGTTGGTTAAGGACAACAGATAAATAGTTCCTCATTAGTTCTGTATTCAAATCCTTTTGAGCTTGATAGAACTTTTCAAAGTACATATCCCACTGGATAGCCTTCCAGGACCCAGGGTCACCTTGACAGCACCATGAGTAATTGGATATTGTAACTAATAAAATAAGGCAAATAATTACATTTTAAGTAGCATAGGACAGAATAAAAAGGCTGTGGGAATTGTGAGGAAATGGAGATTAGTGAAGCCTAAAACAGTTTGAGAAGATTTTAGAGAGGAGGCAGGGGACTTCAGCTAATCCTTGAAGGACAAGTAGGGTTTATATAGCTGTGGAGGAGAGAGGGTTATGAATGAAGTTATGGAAATAGAAATGAGCAAAATGGATTTCTTGTGCAGCGAAGAGACCTGCCTTATAAGAAGGTTCCTACTAACAACTTTGAAAGACTTAAAAATTAAGATCAATTCAATGACCAACCACAATTTCAGAGAATTCATGATGAAGCATGCTTGCTACCTCCAGACAAAGAGAAATGGGCTCAGGTTGCACAATGAGACATATTTTGGGGTCATTGTAAATGTGCAAAACTGTTCTGCTTGACCATATACATGCTATTTTTTTTTCTCCAATAGAATTGATAAGTGGGAGGGAGAAAACATAGCTATTTGTGTGTGTGTGTGTATCTATGTATGTGTGTATATATACATACATATTTTAAATAAGATGGTTTATATTGGGAAGTATTGGGGAAGGAGGCTACATAAATAAGGCAGGGCCAGATTTTGGAGAGTCTTGAAAGCCAACCAGAATTAAAACTTGATATGGTAGCAGACCCATGGCCATGAAAAATTTTGAGAAGGGATGAGACATGAAAATGGCATTTTAGGAAGTTTAGTCTGGAAGTGTTGTGCAGGATACCTGAGTATACTCCTACCTCTTCCCTTTTCAAGATCAAAAGATGCACATGGTAATTTGAATAAACAGTCCAGAAAAAAAAGATCAGATACAGAAATACAACAGAGGAGATAACTGGGTGACCCTACAAACCCCAAGATTCAATGGAAGGTACTGATGTGAACTGAAGCTAAATAGAATTAGCTCATCATATACAACTATGGAATTGAAAGCAGAGTTGAAATCTGTTTTATTAGTGCAAGACAGTAGTGTCCTGAAGGAATCACTGTGTATATGTGTTTGATGATAGGGGCTAGAAAATCTGGATGAGTATGAATTTCAAAAGAAAAGAGACATTCTGACTTGAAGGTGTGTTATGAACTCTGATCATGTCAGCTACAGAATGATCTCTTTATAATGACCCAGATGCTCCAGAGCTGGCCCTCTGGGAAACCAAAGCATTATGGATTTAGAGCTACAAGCTCCCTTAGAGGCCATCTAGTTCAACTCCTTAATTGTAGAGCTGAGGAACTGAGTACCAGATAGATTGGGTGATTTAAGTGCTCATAAAGGTGCTCAATGGAAGAGCCAGGTTCTAACCCATGTTTCTTCTGAATCTGAATATCCCCCCTAAATCTGAATTTGCCCCTACCCCTACACAATGAAGATGATGAGTACCATTTGCTAGAGGGTGGAAGAACTCTGGAAACTAACAAAGGAGCAGAGATTACTGGAGGCAGAGCTATACGTAGAGGATGCTAAAGGAAACCATTGAGGAGGAATCACTTCCAGATAGGGATCCTCTGAAGGCTGAGAATACGGGTCATGTCCAGTGAGAGCCATTGGAAAAAGAGTAAAACAGCACAAAGAAGCCATGGAAGAGAACCACCAGTGTAGAGAAGCAAATGACTACTCCTGCCCCCCAGCCCCCACCCTTGCTGGAATCACACTCAAGGGTGTGTGTCATAGAGATTGTATGGGTCTCTGGATGGAGGGTTGCTGACTTTGGGGAAGGGACTTTGACTTCCTTGAGGCCAAGATCCAATTCCTTTCTGTGTCCATTAATTTCAATTTGATTTAGTTCAATAAACATTTATTTGTTTATATTTATTAAATTATGATTATGAGTGCTGGGGATACACAGATAAAATGGAACAGTCCTTGTGCTGATAGAGCTTATGTTCCTTTTAAAAATATAATTTATGATTTGAGCCTCGTAAACCAGAGTTTGCAAGAGTATCTAATAGCTTTGAGGTAGTGCCATCAATGAAGATGCCAGGTTGAGGTTGATGTTGAGGACCATGAGCCCAGGGAGTGAGAAATTCCCAAAGTGTATGCAGACTCTGTGTCAATAGGTATTCTGACAGAAAGGTTACAAAAGCATTAGGTGATGAGCATAAGATGGGGAAGAGGGAGGGAGGAAGAAAGGAAGAGAGAGAAAGAGAGAGAGAAGAGGAATTGGAGCATTTCTGTAACTGTGGGTGTGTAGGAGGCCATGAAACTTGTGAAAGAAATAATGAATGATTAGTTGGAAGGGTAGGGAGAGAATGAAAGTGTTACAAAATCCAAGGAAAGGGGGATTGAAAAATCTTAAATTCCATGAAACTATAAAAAAAAGAAGGGGAGTGGATAAAAATTAATTGAATTTGGCAATAAGGAGCTCAGGAGCTCATTGGTGATGTTTGAGAGAACCAATTTCAGTGATAGTAATAGAACTCAACTCAGTAATTCAATGAATATTTAAGTACCTACTATATGCAAATTATGCTAGGTATTGGGCCAAATATGATTCTAGATAGCATACAGTCCTTGTTCTCAGGAGTTTAGATTCCAATAAGGATAAAGCTGTAAATAGGGTGGGTCAGCTGGAGCCTGGTCCCTGGGCCAAGGTTTAGAGAGGCATTGAAAGGACTTGCAAAGGACTTCAGCAACATAGAAGCAATTGAATTTAGTGCCTGCTTAGCAAGAATGACTGGTTAAAATTGGAAGCTTCCAGATCTAAGTCTTCAGTTCCCATGCTCCTAGTTCTGCCTTAGATGAGCACTTCCCAACTTAAATCAGCCTCCCTCTCTGTCCCTGCCCTATTAGAGAGCCTCTTAAATACAGTCTCATGTGAAAGGTCTCCTTTCAAAACAGCATTGAGGTTACATCTGGTGCTGCCAGCCTTAAGAATAAAAAAACATTCTAGTTATGGTTCTGTGTGGAGGGGTATGGCATAAAGACACTCTACTATGATCCACTATATTTCATGATTAGTGCATTAGAGTTTTTCCTAAATAAAGTCTAATCAGGAAGGTCCTTAATAACAAAGGTGGTCACAAGGTTAAGGAAATCTTTATGGAGGAGGTAATATTTGAGTAAGCTTCAAAGGATAGTTTGGAATTGTGCTACAGAGTGAGTGGGGAAGAATACTGTAGATAGGGGTCAGCAAGTGAGTGTTGAGTAGACTATTATAATTTGAAGAGGGTTAGGAGGTAATTCCTGAATTAAGCCTCAAAGGATGTTAAGGAGTCTAAGAATTCGATGTGAGAAGGGAGTATATTTCAGATACAGGGGACAGTTGCAAAATCACAGAGGTGGGAGATTGAATTCTGAACTTGAGGACCAAACAGGCTAGTTAGATCAACACAGAGCGTGGAGAAGGCGGCAAAGTGAAATGAGTAAGGAAAGGTAGGCTAGAGCCAAGCTGTGAAATGCTTTAAATGTCAAGCTAAGGAATTTGTATTTTAATTTAAAGACAATTAACTTAACTTTAAAGGCAAGTAACTTGTGATGCTGTGGACACATGATAGCAGGAGGATCCTGTTAAGGGAAAAACAAATTTTAAGTTCAGTTTTGGATATGATGACTTTGAAGTGCATGTCCAGGGAGATATGTCTTCTAAAGGTAGTTGGAAATGAAGATCTGAAATACAAAAGAGAATTCTGGTCTAATGATGCAAATTTAAGAGTCATTGACATAAATGTCAAAGTTAAAGTCAAGACAGTGTGTGGGATTGTCAAGGGAAAGGGCAGAGAGGAGCAAGAAGGTCAAGAGCAGAACCTTAGAAAATTCTCATATTAAGGAATTGCAAACAGGGTTGGTGGGGTCATCAAGGGAAAAAGAGAAGTAGGAACAATCAAAGGAGCGTATAGTATTCCCAAAGCCAAAGGAGGAGAGAGTATCTTGTAATGATTAACGATCAAAAAATATAAAGAGATCAGAGAACTGAAAAGAGGTCAGTGGAGTGGGCAATTTTGAGGTTATTGCTGATATTAAGAAAGCAGAGTGATGGGAATGGAAAATAGATCAAAAGGGCTTGAGGAGAGGGTGCCTGATAAGGAAGTAGCAACAATAGATACAGACAACTATTTCAAAAGTTTAGCAGTGAAGGGGAGGATACCCATGGGGCATTAGTTTTATGAGGTACAACTGTGGAGGGAAGACTTTTTTTTTTAGAATTTGAGAAATCTGAAGATGTTTTTAGATGGGTAAAAAGGAAACACTGGGTAAGAAGAGATTGTTAACGCATTTGAGTAGAGCTGATGATTAAAGCAAAGTCTTGGAGGAGGTAGGAGGAATGTGATCAAAAGGATAGGTGAAAGGTTTATCCCCGGTGAAAAATGAATATACTTCCTATTCTGGGACTAGAGGAGAGGAAATAAGTTGGTGATTGTATAAAGTCTGAGGAACGAATGAGGGGAGAGTATGTGAAGGAGCTAACGTCAGATAACCTTAGTAGCCTCAGTGAGGTAGATAGTGAATTCTTCTATAGCAAATATGTAGTTGGAGACAGGGCTCCTGGGACTGGAGGAAAGAATAGTTTTGGAAGAGGCCTGTGGGTAAATGAGAGTTAACCACAATAGAACGGAAGGATTGTTGAGCAGAAGAGTGCTTGCTACGCTCATGGCTATGGGGCGTCATTTTGGAGAAGATGAAAGATATCTCTTCCTCTGAGCCTGGGGGAAAGGATGAGGGAATGTAAAGAGAGACCAACTGAGTCAAAAAGATTTCTTCTATCCTCTCAGTCAACTGGAAGGCAACGGATGCTATTGGAAATAAGAAAAAGTGGTGATATTTTTTGCAGGCATTAGGTAAAGCTTGAGGGAAGATAAAACTAAAATCTTCCTGGTACTTGAATCTAGTTGGTTCTATCTGTTAACAGACTCTAAAGGATGTGGAAACTTACAAATCATACCGTTCAGTTTATAGGGTTAATAAATTGTTCCTCTGGTTTCTAGAGATTTCCATTGCTGAGATGAAAAATGTAAGGATGATTATGCACACATGATTCATTGTAGGGAACTCTAGAGTCTTTGAGGTCAGCTTGGGCTGCAAGGATTTAAAGCAGTTTGATCTCTCGGTACTTTAACAAAATGTATATACTCCTCATTTTTTTTTGGCTACCACTTGTGATGGTATACACTCAAGTATTTAACTAAACTTGTGTGCTGTTTATATCACAAAGTCATGCATTCTTTTCTGTCTACCTTGATTCATAGTTTGTACCCTCACTGACTTTGATATGCTGTTTTTATAAAACATTAAATTTTGCATATATTTGGCATGCATTTTTAAATTTTGATCATTAGACATACATGACTTTTCTTTTCTAAATGTACTCAGGAGTTTTTGATTCTAAAGTCTGACTCATTTTATCACTCTAAAGTCTTCCACATCTAATCCTAGACTGAGCAGAACACTGTGCAATGAATGTCTCCACAGTCATTGCTTCGCTGTCCAGTACCTGTTAAGCTTTCTATTTTTCTAGATTTTTGTCAGATGATGGAGAAGCTAAAAATAAAACAAAACAAAACAAAAAACTTTATGTCTTAGTATAGTTTGGGACTGCATAGAAAAAGAATACAAGGTTGATTAATATATTTTTCTAATGCTATATATAATTAATAACTTACTTTGGTAATTAAAATGCACATGCCAATCTTTTACAGTATTAAGTTGGATAAAGCTAATTCCTTCCACTGTGACTTTTCTTTATTGATAACCTAATTGAGTAAATGAATTTAAAATATCATTTAAGTTTTAAATTGGCACTAAACTGAAAAGCATTAGCGAAAATCGTATTATATTCAATTCAGATAATTCAACCAAACTGTTAAGATCTTAGGAGACACCTTGTTTTCTAGAACCTTGTAAGGCCCAGCAAGCAGGCTATGCCCTGAGTTTGGTATAACAACCATCCTTTGTGCTCACCCACAGCTACAGCAAAAGCAAAATCCCAGGATTGTTTCTGGTCATGAAACCCTGCCATGAATCAAATTTGTCACGTTATTACTGTTACCTCTCATTGTCAGGGCTACAGCTCATTGCATAGCCATAGGTGTAAGTACTGAGATCTCCTCACCCTAAAGCAGGTCCCCCCAGGGGTGGGGCTCCAGCACATGTGTCCTTGTTTGCAAGCCATTTTCATCACTTTGGAATTACAAATCTGTTTGTTTCCTTACCCTCCAGTCTCTAGCCTGCTTTGTTTGGCTCCAGCCACCTACAGGTAAGAGGCTGGTTCTGGTTCAGTTGACAATATTTTATTTTCAAGATTTTTCTTAATCATTTATGTATTTATCCCTCTCTTCTTCCCAAAGAACTATCTCTTGTAATAAAAAATAAATAAAAGGAAAGAAAGAACGGGGAAAAAAGTTCATCAAAACAAAAACATGAGCCAGGTGTGACAGTTACATGTGAAGCTGTGCTCCCACAATACTCTCTAAAGGAGAGCTTTGCAAAGGAGGGAGGGAGGTTGTTTTTTGGATTCTACCCTATGGACAAGCTCACTTATCGTAATTTTGGTGTTCATCAATATGGGACAGGAATAGGGACTGGACTGGTGATTTCACCGATACTAATAACTCTTAGGTGAGGAAAATCCCTCTGCCAATGCAGGACAGCACTTTCTCTGCAACTTAGACTCTTAGAGAATTATCTAGAGATATTTAGTGACTTATCCAGGGTCACACTGGCAGTATGCCTCAGAGGCCTCACTTGAACTCAGGTCTTTCTGGGTCCAAAGCTAGCTCTCTCTCCAAAACCAACCTTCATCAAATATTTATCACATACTTCTCATATGCAGAACACTATGCCAGGTCCTGAGTTATTCAAAAACAAATAAGAGATGCTAGTTGCCCTCAGGGACCTTGTAGCCTAATACTACAGAGGGGCAGGGATTTGGCTTATAGATTGAAAAATGTTATTTTTGAGCTGAAAATCCAACCTAATCTAATGGCATTCCTTTTTGAAAAAAAAATAGAACAGGTACAAGTAGAGGAGAGTAACCAGAAAAATATTCTGCATAAAGGACGAATACAGAGTCGAGTGAAACTAAAGGAGATGTAGAGGTGATAACATAATATATTGGAAAGAGTCCAAAGACAGAGAAGGGAAAAAAAGTTAGAAGATGGAAGAGATTTATTTATGAGGTATGATTAATACTATTAAATATGAATAGCTTAACCTTGCTATTTTTAGAGAGGCAGCATGTGGAGTGGAGCAGTGGATCTGGCCACCATGAACCAGGCCTTGGTTTAGGTCCTAGGGATACAGATACAAATTATGAAACAATCCTTTTCCCGAAGAGGCTTCCAAGGTGGAGATAACATATACATTTAGAATAAATACAAAATAAATGCAATATAGTTATAAATAGGAGGGAAGGTTCTCGTAGTTTGGGGGAGGGGGTCAGGAAAGGCGTTGAAGAGAAGGTAATGAAGGAAGAAAGGGATTTTATGAGGTAGAGATGAGTAGGAAATAATAATAACCAGTATTTATAATTTGTAACCAGTAATTATTTACATTTACTTGTAATTATTTATAATTACATATTATTTACAACCAGTATTCATTTATAATAAAACATAATTTATGTATAAACCAGCATTTGTACAGTGCTGTAAGTTTGTGAAGCACTTTATGCATGTTATCTCCTTTGATCCTTACAACAACCCAGGGAGCTATTCCTTATCCCCATTTTGCAGGTGATGAAACTGAGGCTGAGAGATGCTGCATGTCTTACCCAGTATTACAGAGTCTGGCCACATTCTAGACATGATAGGTTTACCTTCTGGGACAAAACAAAATGGAAATCAGGAAGGAATTCTGCTTATCTTGCCTCTTCCCTCCAGGCCCTTTTAATTTGATTTCCATCTGAATCTGTATGTAAACTCTCTACTAAAGGATGAGGATTGGACTTGATAGAACTGGTTAATATCATAGGGTCAATGACAGTTTGGAAGCTTAAATAAACTATGATAGGATCTATCAGCTTTTAAAAATCGCTTTACAAAGCCATAGGGAGCAGTAGGATGAAAAATGATAAAATTATGGAGAGTGAATTTGAAGTTGCAAATGGCACTTGGGATAACATTCTATCATAGTCTATCAGAGCAATGATTCCCATAAAGAAGAAGGCTTCCCTTTTAAAACTGACTCAGTGGTATAGGGGGCAGCAAGTTGCTACTAAATAATAGAGTACCAGGTCTAGAATCAGGAAGACTTATCTTCATGAGTTCAAATCTGGTCTACAACATTTACTATGTCCCCTTGGGCGAGTGACTTAGCCTTGCTTGCCTCAGTTTCTATAAAATGTTATCTATAAAATGAGCTGTAGAAGGAAATGGCAAACCATTCCAGGAGCTTTGCCAAGAAAACTTCAAATGGAGTTACCAAGAAGTGAACATGACTGAACAACAGTGTTTTAGAATGTCTTTCATTTGTTTAATATAAAAGTTTTCTATTGCTAAGCACAGTAAATCTTCCACTCTAAGCATACTCTGATGCTTTGTGCTGTGGAGGGGACCTCCAGTTTCATGCTAAGGTTGTGTTGGTAGAAGACAAGTGAGGGCAACGCTAGCTTCAGTCACCAAGGACATGATTTTGGAACAAGTCTGGCAATGCATTGCATTTCTGTTTCGGAAGGAGCAGTTTGGCTTAGCTCAGAGGCCTATCACTAGAACTCTGACCACTAGAGGTTGATTTTATTGTGTCCATGGTAACTTGTGACATCTATTTACTAAGGAGTCAGGAGTGTTGACTCTGTTGATGAGTATTGGTAGGGAGAGTACCCACACCAATGAAATAATAAATACATCCTTGAAATTTAGATAGCATTCTATAGCCAAAGTCTATAAGTAGAAAAAATAAGAGCTGTGAGTCCTTGCAGTTCAAATTGAGATATTAAAAATTCCCATTTACTTTACACAAGACTTTTGATCATATTTTTTCCTCCAAGGAATGTGCTCACTTTTAAAAAATTAAAGGTTATTTTTTTTTAAATGAACACAAATATATTTTCTCTCCCTTTCCCTTTCCACCCTATTGGGGAAAAAAAAGAAGTCTCTTGAAAAAATATGCATAGTAAAAATAAACAAATTCTCTCACTGGTTATGTTTTTAAAAAAGTCTCATTCTGGACCCTGATTTCATCACCTCTCTGCCAGAGGAGAGATAGCCTGTCCTCTGGAGTCATGGGTGGCCATGGTGTTGATCATGGACTTGGGAAGTTTTGAAGTCCTTTTGGTAGTACTTCTGTATCTCCTGTTAATTCATACATTAATAGTAACTGTTAAGAACTATTTGATTATTCATTTATTCAATTTTTTAAATTATTAAATTAAAATTATTTAGCATTTGCAAAGACACTTTTCATACATTGTCATATTTGAGCTTCATAATAATCCTGTACGTTATTACTATCCAAATTTTATGGATGTGGAAACTGAGACCAAGACATGTTAAATGACTTGCCTATGGTCACATAGCGACCCATTTCTAAGACAGATCTGAGGTCATTTTCTTGGTGCTGTCTAGTGTTCCTCTCATTGCACTATCTAGCTACCTTGGCTAATCTAATCATATTGCAGTAAATCAGAGGTGAATACAAGAACACTCACAAAAAATCAATTAAGATGGAGGGAAAAGAAAACTACAGAAAATCCCTTATAAACCGTAATCTGATTGGTACTGAGTAAATGAGAGACAGAACAGTTTTTTACATAGATAAAGGATAATTTCAGGCATCAGATGGGATAAGAACTTAGACTGAGTGACTCTCAGCTTCCCATTATATTCTTCCCTGTAATGTCAATGTGTGATTCTTTAGGCCTATCTTTGGTTCCACTTTTTTCCTCCATGTGGCCTTTCTGAAAGAAGATATTCTCTAGAAGTAAAATATCTCCTTTTTTTTAACCAGAGAAATACAAAAGTGGAATCCTCTATTAATCTTTGATAACATCCTATTAGTGATTCTATCCTCTTAATTGGGAATTTTTTCCCTCTTTTAATAAACCTAATTTGTCTCTATGGGCAGGGGAGTTACAGGACAAAATCCCAAAAAGATGTAAAGATGTCCCTGATAGGCAGGCTTAGTTAGGTTAGAGGGGAGGAATACACTTATCCCCATGCTCACAAATAGAATGATGCTAAAGGTCCAACCTGCATAGCTCTCAAAGGGAACCTGGCTTGAGCTGACAGGTAACAAAATAATCGAGAAAAATATAAAACAAAAAAAGTGTATCAGTATTTGGAGGCAGTTAAGTGGTACAATGGAGAGAATAAGGAACTTGGAACTTTGGGAAGCTCTGAATTCAAATCCTGTGCTACACCTAGCTGTGTGACTATGAACAAATCAGTTAACTGCCCTCAATTTCACTTTCATCTGGGGATAATATTAGTACTCACCTTATTGGGTTATTGAAAAGATCAGCTGAAATAACCTATGTGAAACACTTGGCAAATTTACTATCATTTACTCAGCTATCATTACTAATAGTGTATTGAATTAGCCAAATATTGTTGAAAAGGGGGCTTTTCTTAATATTGTAAGGGTGGGAATTGAAGGAGATTCTTAATGTAACACTTACTTATACCACTATATGTGGATCCAAAATTTTGGTTTTCTCTATTGCAGAAGATGTCATGGGTCTCTTTAGCAGTATGGTTAAGCCTGTGAATTCCTCAGAATAATGGTTTTAAGTGCTCAAAATAAATATATAGGACTTTAAAGGAAGCCATTTATTTTGAAGTAGTTAAAATATTTAAACAAAATAAAAAAGAAAATGTTCTTGGATCCCCTGGTTCAGAACCCTTGTTTCTACTGCAATAAATTGACCTATGACAAGTCATCTTTTGAAAGTTACCAAGGATCTTGATTTGTAGCCAGACTATAATCTAGAATGTAGTGGGGGAATGAGAAAAGGGACTTATATCCCATAGTGTCTAATTAACCTCTTCCTTTCCCCCTTCAATCTCTTCATATTAATTGTGGGATTGAGCAAGATATATGCCATTAAATCACACAGCTCATTTTATACATTGCATACATTTCTATATTATAAGCTCATGTCCCTTTGTAAAAGGACAATAATGATACCTGTAACATTACTTCACAGAATGGTTGTGAAGCTAAAATAGGATAGGCAATTGTAAAGCTTAAAGTGATATGTAAATGTAAGCGATCACTGTTATTTTATATTTCAGATGCTATTTCTATGTCCATTTTCAACTGAATTTAAATAACATTATACTCCTTAAAGGATGATTCACTCCAGGACAGTTGTAGTATGCATGTCAGCAACGGTAATATTCGTTAATACTGTCAGCTTTAATAATAATAACTCACATTTATATGACGTTTTATGTCTTATGAGTTTTTATAACATATGTAGAGTGTGTGAAAGGGCATAACGTGAAATAAGTCTGTTAAAGTATGTGGGAATCAGATTGTGGAGGACTTTAAATGCCTAGCAGAGGATTTTGTATTTGATCCAAGAAACAATAGTCACTAGACATTTCTGAGTAGGAGATGTGATCAGATCTGTGTTTTAGAAAATATTAATTTGGTTGTTCTCTGTAACACAGGAAAATGTGACTTGTAGGCAGGAATTATTTTCAGTTTTGCCTATGTATTCTTTGTGCCTAACACAGTGCCTGCTACAGAGTAGGCAGATAATAAAAGCTTGTTTACTTTAATGGAAATTAGGAGAGAGGCTAGAAGCTAGGATGTCTTACAACAGTCCAGGTGAGAGGTGATAAAAGACTGAGCATGAATAGAGAGAAAGAAATAGATGTGAGTGGTATTGTGGAAGGAGAATTGGGAAGCTGAGACCTCTGTTTGCACGTAGGGAATAAGGAAGAGGATGGTATCCGTTGACTCCAAGGAGGCAGAACTAGGTGACTGGAAGGATGATAGTGCCATTAAACATAAAAAGAATTTTAGAGAGTTGTGTATGTGAGAAAATATAATGAGTTATGTTTATTGATCGATGTTCTCAGAGCATGTGGTGAATAGGTTAAAATTTATAGACATAAAAAGTTTGGAACAGAAACTGGCTGACAAACCAAGCTCATTTCACAAAGCATTAGTAAAAACAGACAACAGATATATATCACAGGCTATGTTGAATGAAGCCAAAGGCAGATTATCTCTGGAAGGAGCCTATGCAACAGCCAACATCCAAGAGGGAAATCAAAATGCTCTCCATGGGTGAATCCACATGAACCCAACCAACAATATGTTGACAGAGAAGCAGTCAGCAAATGACTGAATTATTTAGATTGTACATGGAAATTGAGAGGTTTATGATAGCTATTCTAGATCAGCTAGGTGGCATAGAGATCTGGATCTGGAGTCAGATAGAGTCATCTTCCTGACTTCAAATCCGGCTCAGACATATACTAATTGTGTGACGCTGGACAAGTCACTTAACCTTTTTTGCCTCAATTTCATCGTCTGTAAAATGAGCTGGAGAAGGAAATGCAAATCATTTCATTATCTTTGCCAAGAAAATGCCAAATGGGGCCACAAAGAGTTGGACACGACTGAAACAACTGAATCGCAACAAATTCTAGACCAGGTCATTGCCACCAGAAATCAAAGATATTTTATCTTTAAGGGGGCTGGATATAAAGATAGATGCAGATTGCACAGTGGCATGGGAAAACTCTACCTACCAACACAGAATAAAAGAAAATAGCATCTACTAGCTACCCAGATAGACACAAAATGATTTTCCTAAAGTGTAAGTTGGAGAACATCACTTCCCTGCTTACTAAACTCCAGGGTTTCCTATTACCTCCAGGAGCAAATACAAAGTGCTCTGTTTGGTCTTCAAAGCCTTTCGTGAAATAGCCCACACCTACCTTTCCTGTCTTCTTCTACCTCATTTGCCAATTTATACTCTTTAATCCAGTGGCATTGTCCTCCTGACTGTTCCACAAACAAGAAATTCTATTTCTTGGTCGAGGGCACTCTCTCTGACTGTCTTCCAGGCTCAGAGGGCTTTCCCTCCTCTGTTCTGACTACACACCACCTTGGCTTCCTTTAAGTCCCAGCTAAACTCCAGCCTTCTCTCAGAAACCATCCCTAACTCCCTTAATTCTGGTGACTTCCCTCTCAATTATTTCCTATATATCCTCTATGTAGCAAGCAATATATATATATATATTGTGTGTGTTTGTATATTGCCTCTTCCTTTAGATTATAAGCTCCCTGGGAGTAGGGGCTTTCTTTTGTCTCTTTTTGTATCCCTAGAATTTAGCATGATGCTTTGCATGTAGCAGGTGCTCAATAAATGTTTATTTATTAACTGGAATTATTCAGCAGAAGCTCATTATGCTTTCTACTATAACATGTGAATCCCTTCATTGAAAATACAAAATCCCAAATGTTCTTGATATTTCAATAAATAAAATGTATTGCTGCCAGAGCATCATTAAAGAAAGAACTATTGGCCACCGCTTCCTGGATGTGACACTGACCCCCAAATATTTCAGAGGAAAATTTTTAATGGATGTTGGTATTCTGAATATTCATAATCTCCAAACTATGTGGAATGAAAAGTAGAAGAAATTTAAACTATGTGTGAAGATGATGAGATACGTGTCATATCAGGATTCCTTAGGATAAAATTTTTTATCCTAGGTAAGATTTATATTCCAATACCCTTACTCAATTATGAAAATCAGACATTTTATCCACCCACACAGTACTCCACAGAACCTTAAATATTGAAGAATAATAGAAGTGACTTGTCCTCAGATGACTTTTATCCAAACCCTATCAAAAAGTATGAGAAGAATGAGATGATGAGAATCATAACTGCTTTAAAGCTTAATCTGTCACCCATGTAATGAGGGTAATATAATGACAAAGTCAAGGAACTACAACAAGAGTAATGTGCAGCCAGAAATCTCTATGTCCTAAGACTTCTATAGAAACTGAGTAGGCTTGTCAGGAAGCTGTTAACTCCAGCCATTTGGGCTCTGGCAATGCCACTGATCTAATTAGAACTCTGGCCAGTGCCATGTAGCTGCTCCTATTAATCTAAGAAATAGATGGGAGAGCACAGGGTTGAAGGCTGGCCCTAGCTGGAATTATCACAATGGTCAGCTTGACCCAGAGGGCAGCAGAATGAGTGGTACTCCTTCATGTGCTGATACCAGAAGATGCAAATCACAGATATCAAAAATTCACCTGTTGGAAATGCTTTGACATAGATAACACAGACCATGAGGTGAGAAACCATGAATGTGTATGAAGTATACTGAAGATATGAATTCTTTTGCTACATGAATGTACTAATGTCATAACAAAATTTTTTCTACCACTTATAGTCAAGAAATTCATATTGCCTTTTGTCAATGATATCTTGAGCTCCATGTTAAATAATCTAGCTATTGATCAGTATAGAAGAATCATAAAAATTAACTTCATTCCTAAGCCAAGATAAGGTGAAATAAGAGTAGAAATTGTTAAGTCACTTAAATCTGAAGAAAGAAAAATTGATGAATCTGAAGGCTTCCAAAATTTACAGTTAATATAAACTCTCCAAGTATCAAGCAACAGTGCAAGCGATGGCACTTGAGTTGTCAAAAGGAAATGGGCATCAGGAATAGATGTTAAAAAACTATTTCAAATATTTAAGTAAGTTATTTCCAAGGCATTTGAATCTCCAATTTATAATGATAAACTCTGCCTGTGGAATTTTCTTGATTTGGGGCTGGATCTGAGATTCCATTGTTTTTTTTTTTACTTTTTTTTTTAAAGCATACTTTTTAAAATTTTATTTTTCTTGCTATATTTTTTGTCTGTACTTTTTTTTTTGTTAATACATATTTATTTATTTAACTTTTTACATTCATTTTCACAAAATTTTGGGTTCCAAATTTTCTCCCCATTCGTCCCCTCCCCCAACCCCAATACACCGAGCATTTCTAATTTCCCCTATCACCAATCTGCCCTCTCTTCTATCCTCCCTCCCTTCTCTTGTCCCCATCTTCTCTTTTGTCCTGTAGGGCCAGATGACTTTCTATTCCCCATTAACTGTATTTCTTATTTCCTAGTAGCAACAATACTCAACAGTTGTTCCAAATTGTCCCCATCCCTCCCTCCCCACCCATTCCCTTTGGGAAGGCAGGAAATTCAATATAGGCCATATCTGCGTAGTTTTGTAAATAACTTCCATAATAGTCATGTTGTGTAAGACTAACTATATTTCCCTCCATCCTATCCTGCCCCACATTGTTTCTATTCTGTCTTTTGATCCTGTCCCTCCCCAAGTGTTGACTTCAAATTGCTCCCTCCTCCCATTGCCCTCCCTTCCATCATCCCCCCCACCCTGCTTATCTCCTTCTCCCCCACTTCCCTGTATTGTAAGATAGGTTTTCATACCAAAATAAGTGTGCATTTTATTTCTTCCTTTAGTCGAATGTGATGAGAGTAAACTTCATGTTTTCTCAGCACTCCTCTTTTCCCCTCCACTAAAAAGTCTCTTCCTTGCCTCTTGAATGAGAGATAATTTACCCCATTCCATTTCACCCTCTCTCCTCCCACTACATTTTTCTCTCACCATTTACCTTAATTTCTTTTAAGATATGGTCCCATCCTATTCAATTCACTGTGTGCTCTCTGTCTCTCTGTGTGTGTACATGTGTGAATGTGTGTGTGTTATCCCACCAACTACCCAGATACGGAAGAGTTTCAAGAGTTACAAATATTGTCTTTCCATGTAGGAATGTAAACAGTTCAACTTTGGTAAGTCCCTTATGACTTCTCTTTGCTGTTTGCTTTTTCATGCTTCTTCTCATAATTGTGTTTGAAAGTCAAATTTTCTTTTCAGCTCTGGTCTTTTCATCAAGAATGCTTGAAAGTCCTCTATTTCATTGAAAGACCAGTTTTTCCCCTGAAGTATTATACTCAGTTTTGCTGGGTAGATGATTCTTGGTTTGAGTCCTAGTTCCTTTGACTTCTGGAATATCCTATTCCACGCCCTTCGATCCCTTAATGTAGAAGCTGCTAGATTTTGAATTATCCTGATTGTGTTTCCAGAATACTGGAACTGTTTCTTTCTAGCTGCTTGCAATATTTTCTCCTTGACCTGGGAATTCTGAAATTTGGCCACAATGTTCCTAGGAGTTTCTCTTTTTGGATCTCTTTCAGGCGGTGATTGATGGATTCCTTCAATACTTATTTTGCCCTCTGGTTCTAGAATCTCAGGGCAGTTTCCTTGATAATTTCATGAAAGATGATGTCTAGGCTCTTTTTTTGATCATGGCTTTCAGGTAGTCCCATAATTTTTAAATTGTCTCTCCTGGATCTATTTTCCAGGTCAGTTGTTTTTCCAATGAGATATTTCACATTCTCTTCCATTTTTTCATTCTTTTGGTTTTGTTTTGTGATTTCTTGGTTTCTCAGAAAGTCATTATCCTCCATCTGTTCCATTCTAATATGAGAGAACTATTTTCTTCAGTGAACTTTTGAACCTCTTTTTCCATTTGGCTAATTCTGCTTTTGAAAGCATTCTTCTCCTCATTGGCTTTTTGAACCTCTTTTGCCAATTGTGTGTGCCTATTTTTCAAGGTGTTATTTTCTTCAGCATTTTTTTGGGTCTCCTTTAGCAAGATATTGACCTGTTTTTCATGCTTTTCTTGCATCTCTCTCATTTCTCTTCCCAGTTTTTCCTCCACCTGTCTAACTTGATTTTCAAAATCCTTTTTGAGCTCTTCCATGGCCTGAGCCCATTGGATATCTATTTTGGATGTTTGGGGTACTGAGGCCTTAGCCTCTATGTCTTTTCCCTGATGGTAAGAATTGTTCCTCATCATCAGAAATGAAAGGCGGGAACATCGGTTCCCCACGAAAGTACACTTGTATGGTCTTATATTTTTTCCCTTTTCTGAGCATTTTCCCAGCCAGTTACTTGACTTCTGAGATTCCTCTCCACCCCTACCTAGATCCGCCCAGCTAGTGCTTGGGGTCTGAGATTCAAATGCTGCTCCCCAGCCTCAGGGCCTTTAGTGGGGGGTGGGGCTGTTATTCAATATGAGCTTAAGTTCTGGTGCTCAGGTGGGGGCAGGGTCACCCCCCAGGCTCCCTTCCCTCAGGGGGTTTATGCAGAGATCTTCAGTAACGGAGCGGAGCTCCTGCCTGTTCCGGGAATCCCGGGCGCCGCTGCCTCTGCTGCTGCCTCCCGAGGGGCCCTGAGTCATGGAGACAACCCGTTCCCCTTTTGCTCCCCTCTCGGCCAGCCCAGATATCTCTCTCACTGACCTGTAGTGTCTGTTGGTGGAGGGACCTTCCCAGCCTCTGGCGGTTCTGTCCCTGAAGTCTGCTTGGATCTGCTTCTTTGGGGCCACACGGCCAGGGCAGCGCAGGGGTTGGCTCTGCTGTCTGGTGCATGACGGACCTTTGGGGTCGGTTTTTCAGGGCTCTCTGGAATGGAAATCTGCTCCACTGCATTGCTGCATGGGTTCCACTGTTCCAGAATTTGTGGGGAGTTCTTTTTACAGGAAATTTATGGGCTGTGGATTTGGAGCTAGCATATGTGAGTCTTTCTACTCTGCCATCTTGGCTCCTCCTTCATTTTTTTTTGATAAGCCTTATGCTGCTCTGCAATCTCATGTTTCACTTTTTTCTGTCAAAAATCCCTCCTTCTTGGTGTCTAGATTCGTGCACCCTCTTCTTGAAATAAAGATCAATTAAGATGATTTGGAAACTTTACACCAACCTTGGTAGAAGTGGCAATGATAAATTTTTGATGGATCCTTTTCAGTAGAACATGGTTGATGGTCAGAGATCCACTTAGGAAAACTCACTTGCTCTCTCCACCCCTCAGTGTCCAGTAAACATTATCACAGTTGTGCTAGGGGTGATGCTAACTTGAAGTCTTCTTACCTGTTTACTTTTTGTCCTGGCTTAACAGTTTTCTAGGCACATCCTTGGTAAGGTAATACGTAGGCATTTTGCAAATCTTTGCTACTTTTGGGTATGTCCATTCTCATCACGACCAACTGACTTTGAGGTGGTAGCAAATCCTTTTCCTTTTCATTTTCAATCTAGATTTTTAAGTGCAGTATAATTCTGCTTAGACATTGCTGGATGGGAATACACCACTGATTGTATTTATTAATCCCTTGATCCAGGACTAAATTCTAACTTCCGTGCTTTTGGGGCTTCTTCACCATGTTTTTCTTTTTGTTCTTTTCCTTTTCTTTCCTTTTGGTCTGTTTTGTCTTTTTTTTTTTTTTTTTTTTTTTTTTTTTTGCCCACCAACTTGAGAGAAGGGAAAGAGCTAGAATGGAATTTTGAAAAACTCCCTTTTAGTTTGATGGTACAATTCAACTTATAGATCACCTGTGCCAAAATAAAGAAATTTAAAATCTGGCAGCTGTGATAATCATCCTGAAAAAATGCATTCTTCCACAGTATTTGACAGGTTATATAAACAAATTTCAGGAACTGTCCATAGCAGCATATGCTGTGGCAGTTGCCATAGTAAGGACTACAGAAGAAAAGGTGGAGCTAACTTGGAATGTCACTAAGTACAGGTATCAGACACCACCATGGCAGAAATGGTTTGGAAAATTGGAATATTATATCATAATCTAGCTGATATGTGGAATTGAAATCTTGAATCTCCTGTTCCCATAGTAAAAGGAGGGAAAAAGCTGCTATTAATTGCCTGCTATGTGCCAGGCAGCATGCTAAGAACTTTACACGTATCTCATTTGATCCTTACAACAATTCTGTGAATTAGGTTCCATTATTATTCCTTTTTTACAGTTGAGAAAGTGGAGGCAGATGAAAGTTAAGTGACTTGCCCAGAGTCACATAGATGACAGGTTTCCAAAACTGGATTTGAACTCAGATCTTCCTGATTTTTGGCTCAGCACTCTATCAGTACATTGCCTAGCTGCCTCTCAAAAGCAACAAGAAAAACAAACTATGTAAAAAAGTACCTGGAAACCAAAAGTAAATCAGAATTTCTTGATACAATTATCAATCATTAAAAGTGAAAGTTAAAAGTCTAAGATGCTAAAAGAGAAAGCAGTGCTAAAAGCAAAATAAATAATTCAACATTCATCAATAATGCTACTATGGAGACTTGCAAAGCAAATAAATTAAAGGAGAGAGTATCCCAAAGAAGTAGTATATGCAAAATATTTGGTCATTTATATGGTCACAAAGAATATAGCACAATGATTTTTACCGGGGTGTGGCTGCTGAGCATGATGCAGCTTCTTGGAGCCACAGGTGAGAGTTAGGCAGGGCAGGTGGACACCAAAGGTGGAAAGAGCCCCCAAAAGAGCTCGGCAGCCATCATACCAAAGGTACTGGTCCTCCCTGAACAAATCTTACACCCCAAGAAAGTATGGATCAATTCTCTGCTGCCTGTGTTAAGTTTGGCCTAGTAATTAACACCAAAAAACACAGGTGCTCCACCAGCCACCACCACACCATCCATATGTGGATCCATCGGTTACAATAAATGGAGAAGTTTTGAATGCTGTGGACAAGTTCATTTACCAGGGATGCACACACTGACAATGAGGTTGATGTACACATTACTAGAGCTAGTTCAGTGTTTGGGAGGCTCCAAAGAAAAGTTTGGGAGAGAAGAGGTATTAGACCGACTACCAAACTGAAGGTCTACAGAGCCGTTGTGCTGACTTGATTGTTATATACTTATGAAATATGGACAGTCTACCAGCACCATGCCAGGAAACTGAATTGCTTCCATTTGAACTGTCTTAGGAAGATTGTGAGGATCACCTGCCAGAATAAAGTACCAGACACTGAAGTCCTTCCTCGAGCTGAACTGCCAAGCATTCAAACTATGCTTCAGAGAGCTCAACTCTGATGGGCTGGCCACGTTGTTCGATTACAAAATGTACGCTTGCCAAGAAGACTGTTTTATGGAGAACTTGCATGGGGCAGGCGATCACATGGTGGTCAGAAGAAACGATACAAGGACACTCTCAAGGTCTCTCTCAAGAACTTTGGATTTGACTGTGCAACATGGGAGACACTGGCACAGGATCACTCAGAATGGGGTGCCCACATAAGAAAGGATACTGTGCTCTTTGAACAAAGCAGAATTGAGACAGCACAAAGTAAATGCAGGATGTGCAAATTTGGGATATCTACGCCAAATATTCACATGGACTATCTGTGCCCAACTGTGTCTACCCTGTGTGGTAGAGCATTCCGAGCTTGTATTGGTCCGATCAGCCACAGTCGGACACACTGAAACTTCACTTTATCATGGTGATGTCATTTTGGTCTTTTTCCAAGACAAAGGACAACACCAACCAGCACAATGAAAACTCATGACTGAATGTGAAACAGAAAGCATACCATTAATATAATGAAGGACAGCGCGGTTAACATCAAAGGAGGTTACTGAAACTAACTCTGCAGCAAAATTGGAGAGTAGCAAGTCTATTAAGATCCATGACTATTAGCTACAATGCTTCACAGTGGTCCATAAATTATTAGCAAAGCACCTTTACCAGCTCCTTGTCTGATGCAAACTTGATCCCATCTTTCTTCACAGTAAATTTGGCATATTACCAAAAGATGAAAAAACTTCAAAATATAGGCCACTCTTGTGTTAATAAGTATGTAAGCCTTTCACAGCTTATAGCAATAAAAAAAAAAAACTAGAAATAATTATGTCATAATATGTTGGCTCAAGAGGAAAAAAAAAACATGCTCAAATATCCCAGGGATATAAAGAGCAACACATTTATCTGACAGTTACTACATAAGTCACCTGGAAGTGCTGTATTGATTACACAAAATTTATACTACCTTTATTAATTATTTTAATTATACTATATTGAGTCAAAGCAAAGCTTTAGACTTCTTTCTATACTCAAGGATTAATTATATACTGAAAATATAGAAAGATACAAAGAGAATATTTGAGGACTAGATTTCTACAAGGAAAACTTTCTCTATTTAAAACACACCACTTACAAGATGTCAAGAAAATTTGATTAAACAAATATGGCATCTTCCAGGGAGACAGTTGAAGCCTGCTGTGGTACTGACCAGCTTTAAATCCATTATAATCATTCCTGAATCAAATAGAGTATGATTTTCAAACCAAAGAGGCAGATGTACCAAAACATCACATCAATCACTTGATGTGCATGTAAACTATTTCAGAAGGTCATGTATAATAAATGCCTCCATTTTCATTCCTCTCACTCATTTTTAAAAAAACTCTATAGTCTGGCTTCTGATGCTGATATCCAACCCAAACTGTTCTCTCTAAAGTTACCAGTGCATCCTAACTGCCCAATCGAATCATCTTCCCCTCCCCAGTTCTCATCTTTCTTGACCTCTCTGTACCCTTTAGCACCGTTGACCATCCTTTTCTTACTAATATTCTCTTGTCTCTAGGTCTCTGTAGCACCACCAGTTCTGCCATCTGTCATAACAACTCCTCAGTCTTCTTTGTTGACTGTTCATCTAGGGCTAGGTCATGCCTTATTAGCTGAGAGTATTCCCAAAGCTCGACCCTGGGCTCTTTTTTCTCCTTTACTTTTTCTTTTGGTGATCTCATCAACTCTCATGCTTTCTGTTTTTCATTTCTTTCTATGCTGATGATTGTCAGATCTACTTATCCAGCCCTAACCTCTTATGCAATCTCCAGACATGCATCCCCCACCTCTTGGACATTTCCACCTAATGCTTACAGACACCTTAAACTCAATTATATCCAAAGCTAAACTTATTAGTCTTAACAAACTTTTTCCCCTCACTATTTCCCCCATTGATAGTGAGAGCATCACCATCTTCCTAGTTTCTGAGGATACAACTGTTATCCTTGTCTCTTCTCTCTTGACTCTCATATCCAATTTGTTGCCAAGTCTTGTCCATTTTATCTTGGTAACATCTCTCTTTTATGCCCTCTTCTTTCATCTGATGCTGCCAACACCCTGATGCAGGCCCTCATCACTTTGTACATTTCTGGACTAGTGCAATGACCTGCTGATTGGTCTCCCTGTTTCAGGTCTCTTCCCATTCTAGTCCATCCTCCACTCAACAGGCAAATTAATTTTCCTAGAGTATAGACCTGATAATGTGTGTTCATCCTTCGTTGCTGAAAAAAGACCATGTCATCAGAGAAATAATGACATGACTTGCACTTGACTTTGTTTTGAGTGAGGGAGGGCTGTGCAGGTCAACTGCACTTACTCTTTATGGTTTCCAGTACTAAAAATAAAATTCTGTATATCAAATTTCTTTACAATTTGCTTCCTCCTACCTTTCTAGTCTTTTTTACAACATATTCCCCCTCATCATATTTTCTGTAATTCAGTGTCACTTGCCTCTTTGATATTTTTGGAACAAGATATCCCATTTTCAGAATTTAGGCATTTTCAATGACTTCCTCAAGCCCAGAATATTCTCCCTCCTCATCTCAGCCCTCTGTTTTCCCATTGCTTCCCTCAGTCCCATGTGAAATCCCATCTTCAGTAAAAAGCCTAAATGCCTTCAGAACAAGTTTTGAGTTTGGACTCCAAAATTCAAATGAACCAAATAGATTAAGAAGATACATACAATTCTTTCATCTTCTCTAGGCAAGACTCACTGAGCATACAAGTATCTAGAAGAAACCTAAAGCTGTACATATTAAAAGACTAACTGTTATCCTGAAGACAAAAAAAAAAAAAACTCATTGAGAATTTTC
This sequence comes from Bettongia penicillata ogilbyi, assembly GCA_023548195.1. NCBI lineage: Eukaryota > Metazoa > Chordata > Mammalia > Diprotodontia > Potoroidae > Bettongia > Bettongia penicillata. Next base: position 2,214,683 of record JAJHZJ010000367.1, on the reverse strand, counting down.
AGTATCTCAGCAATACTATTCTTGACATGTTTTTTTGGTGGGGAAAAATGAGTGGTGATAGATCTAAAAGCTGTCAAACAAAAACTTGTGGAATTTTTGCCTTTTTTTCTTAACATAAAAAAGAGCATTTTCACACACAGAGAACACAAGAGATTGAATGTAAAATTGTTAATTTCATGCCTGTTGGTTGCATATATATATGTAGATGTAGATAGATATACATTATATATGTTGTATAGCTGTCCTGCAATCCTGATGAGTCTGGCAGTATGATTCAGGATGTAAGCACAAGGGCTGTGAGTCTCAATCCTTCATGCCAGGAAACAGGGACTTTTGCTCCTTGAGAATTACCTCATAAGCAGAGGAACCAGGCAATACACGAAACATGATCTAATAGGTCTGAGAAATTTTCATTTATGATTTCTAGTTCCCAGGTTTTAAAAAAATTTTAATTTTTAGTTTTCAACTTTCACTTTTATAAGATTTTGAGTTCTAAAATTTCCTTCTCTTCCTCCACTCCCTCCTCCCCAAGATGGCATGCAATTGAATATAGGTTATACATGTATGATCACATTAAACATATTTCTACATTAGTCATATTGTAAAGAAGAATCAGAGCCAAAGGGAAAAATCATAAAAGCAACAACAAATGAAAGAGAAAATAGTATGCTTTGATCTGCAATCAGACTCCAAAATATTTTCTCATGATGTGGATTTCCATCGTGGGTCTTTGGGAATTATCTTACATCATTTCATTGCACAGAGGAGTTAAATCTAATGAAATTGGTCAGTGTAGAATCTTGTTGTTGCTATGTACAGTGTTCTTCTGGTTCTGTCCATTTCACTCAGCATCAGTTCATGTAAGTCTTTCCAAGATTTTCTGAAGTCCACTTGCTCATGATTTCTTATGGAACAATAGTATTCTATAACTTATTCAGCCATTCCCCAATTGATGGGCATCCCCTCAATTTTCAGTTCCTTGACACACACACAAAAAGAGCTGCTATAAATATATATATATATATGGGTTCTTTCCCATTTCTATGATCTCTATGTGACACAGACTTGGTAGTGGTATTTCTGAATCATAGGATATGCACAGTTTTATAGCCCTTTCAGCACAGTTCAAATTGTTCTCCAGAAAGGTTGGATCAGTTCACAGCTTCACAAACAATGCATTTTGATACTTGATTGTGGATTTTTAATGTGTTCTTTTTCTAGCTTTTTAAATTGCATGCCAAATTCATTGATCTATTCTTTCTCTATTTTACTCATGTAAGCATTTAGAGATAAAAAAATTCCCATAAGAACTACTTTGGTTGCATCCCATAAGTTTTGTGTGTTGTCTTATTATTGTCATTCTCTTGGATGAAGCTATTGATAATTTCTCTGATTTGTTGCTTGATCCACTCATTCTTTAGAATTAGATTATCTCATTTCAATTAATTTTTGGTCCATCTTTTTATGGCCTTTTATTATGTATAATTTTTATTGCATCATTATTGCATTTTAATGCATCATTGATCTGTAAATGATGCATTTAATATTTCTACCTTTCTGCATTGGATTATGAGGTTTTTATGCCTTAGTACCTGGTCAATTTTTGTGTAGGTGTGATGTACCACTGAGAAAAAGGTATATTCCTTTCTAGTCCCATTCATTTTCTCCAGAGGTCTACCATATCTAACTTTTCTAAAATTCTATTCACCTCCATAACTTCTTTTTTATTTATTTTATGGTTAGATTTATCTAGTTCTGAGAGGAGGAGGTTGAGGTCCTCCACTAGTATGGTTTTGCTGTCTATTTCTTCCTATAACTCACTTAAGTTATCCTCTTAGAATCTGGATGCTATGCTACTTGATTGCATATATGTTTAGTATTGATATTGCTTCATTGTCTATGGTACCTTTTATCAGGATGTAATTTCCTTCCTTATCCCTTATCCCTATTTTTTGTCCTTATTTGTCTGAGATCAGGATTGTTTCCCCTGCTTTTTTTTTAAACTTCAGCTGACACATAGTATTTTCTACTGAAGTTTTTTTTTTTTTTTTACCTTTATTCTGTGTGTACTGAACCTTACTCTCTTCAGATTTGGTTCAAAGAGAGCATAATAAACGCATTCAGTTGGTTATAGAAATCTGTTTCAAATGTAGGTTCTGGATTATAATCCACTCTGCTACCTGCTCCCATTTTATGGGAGAGTTCATCCCAAACACATTCACAGTTATGATTACTGTTCCTTTCTCTCCATCCTATTTCTCCACCGTTTATATTTTTCTCTCTCCTTTCATCCATTCCCTCCTCACCAGTGTTTTGCTGCTGACCATCTCCTCCCTTATCCCCTCCCTTCTACCAGCCCCCCTCCTTTTCTTTCCCCTTTCCCTACTACTTCTTCCTTCCCTTCTTCCCTGCCTTCTATACCTTTCCACCCTTTTCTTTTCCCTTTCTTCTCCTACTTTCCTGTAAAGTTTGATAGGTTTCTATAACCAACTGAATGTTTATCATTCTCTCTGTGAACCAAATCTGACAAGAGTAAGGTTCAAACAATGCTCACTCCCCTCCTTTTTTTTCCCATATACTGTACTAGATATTTGTACTTCCTCTCATGATGTAATTTACCCTATTCTGCCTCCACCTTTCCTCTTCTCCCAGTACAATCCTTTTCTATCCCTTTGTTTTTCTCATCACATCAAATTAACTCATTCCCATACCCTCTGTCTCTGTATACCACTTCCAAATGCCATAATAAAGATACAATTTTTAAGAGTTACAAGTATCACCTTTCATGTAGGGATGTAAATGGTTTAACCTTACTGAATAAAATCTTTTTTTTCTTCTTTACCTTTTTATCATTCTCTTGAGTCTTTTATTTGAAAATAGAATTTTCTGTTCAATTCTAGGTGGTGGTGGTTGTTGTTGTTTTAATCAGGGATGTTTGAAAGTCCCCTTATATATTGAATGACCATATTTTCCCCTGAAAGATTACACTCAGTTTTTCTGGACAGTTGTTTCTTGCTTGTAATCCAGGCTCCTTTGTTTGCCTTTCAGAATATCATATTCCAGGTCCTGCAATCTTTAAACATCAAAGCTGTTAAATCCTGAATAATTCTGATTATGATTCCATGATAGTTAAATTGTTTCTTTTTGCTATTTTCAGTATTTTCTCCTTGGCCTGAAAGTCCTGGAATTTGGCTATGATATTACTTGGGGTTTTCATTTTTCCATCTCTTTCAGGAGGTGATTGGTGGATTATTTCAGTGATTATTTTACCCTCTGGTTCTAGAATGTCAGGGCAGTTTTCTTTGATAATTTCTTAAAAGATACTGTCCAAGGTCTTTTTTTTTTTGATCATCGCTTTCAGGTAGACCAGTAATTCTTAAATTACCTCTCCTGGATCTATTTGCCAGGTCAGGTGCTTTTCCAATGATATATTTTACATTTTCTTCTATTTTTCCATTCTTATGGGCTTTTTTTGACTGATTCTTACTGTCACAAGCAGTCATTAGTTTCTACTTGCCCAGTTCTAATTTTTAACAAATTGTTTTCTTTAGTTAGCTTTTGTACTGTTTTTCCTCATTCGACTGATTCAACTTCTTAAGGACTTCTCTTCAGTGAGTTTTTGAACCCCCTTTTCCATTTGGCCAATTCTACTTTTTAAGGAGTTGTTTCCTTCAGTGGGTTTTCTTTCTCCATTTGGCCCATTTTATTTTTTAAGGAATTGTTTTCTACATTCAAGTTTTCTCCTTCCTTTTCCATGCTTTTGACTCTCTCTTACATACCTCTTATTTATTTTCTCAATTTTTCTTCTGCTTCTCTTATTTCACATTTAAAATCCTTCTTGAGCTCTTCCAAGAAGGCCTTTTGGTCTTGAGATCAGTTCATATTCCCCTTTGAGCTTTTGAATGTAGGTATATTGACAATGTTGTCTGTCCTGTTCTGAGTCTTTTTTGATCTCTCTTGTCACCACAGAAAGAATCTATGGTCAGTGTTCATTTTTGCTTTTTGCTCATGATATTTGCCTATTTCCTGGCTTTTAAAGTTGAGCCCTGCTTTTGGGGTTCAAGGGCACTGTCCCATGCTTTTTGTGTTGGGGTATAGGGGCCTGTTCACTAGCTTTGTGCCCTGAGGCTTCAGGTGCCAACTGCTGAAGGCTGTAGGGATCTGGCTACTTGCCTGCTGCTGAATTGCAGTCCTAGTAGTGGTATCTGGCATATGGATGGTCTGTTCCTGGAGGACATCTGCCTACCCATTGCTGGAAGCATGGAGAAGTCCAGCTGCTGGGAAGATGCCTTCCTTCTCTGAGGCTGCACCAGTGCACCTGATGGTTCTCTGAGCTGGAGTCTGCCAGTTCACTTGGCTGTGCTAATGCACTTGTGGGATCCTGATGTTGGCATTTGTGGGCTCCACCACTCTGGGGCTCAGGATCTACTGCTTATTTGTTGATGTGAAGCCTACCATTGTTTTCCTGGGATGCTTCCTGTCTTGGATTGTGCTCCCTTTTTACTGAGGGATAAGGATGTTATTTGCCAATTCTCTAAGTCTCCTAGATCAAAAGACTACTTCACCCTGATTTTCTGTTGACTCTGCTGTTCTGGGATCTGTTCTGAGGCACTTCCTTATGAGTGTTTGTGGATGAGAATGGGAAAAGGGCAGCAATCTACTGCTTACTCTGCCATCTTGGCTCCTATAACTTCCTGGACTTATTTTTAGAAAATCTTGGTTTTTGGATTTTCTTAAATCACAAATTAAATTTCTTCAATTATCTCTACTTGACCTATTTACCACATCAGTTGTTCAATATCAGGTGTCTAAATTTCTATTTTTTTCAATCTTTTCCTTCTGTTTTAATAGTCTTGCCATCTTTGTGAATCATTGACTTCTCTTTGATTTTATAGTTTAGAGGGATTCCATTTCTTTAGTAAGGTTAACCACTTACTTTTCTAGGATATATTTTCCCAATTCTGTCTTTAAGGGTCTTCATTTCATATTCTAACTTTTTCTTTGTCATTCTTCTAGATAGGTATATAGTCCTTTTGTCTTTATGTCTCTGTTTGCAGTTATTTAGAGATAGATATGCAGTAGTTTTTGACGCTGGTTGGTTTTTTTTATTTACTTATCTTTCTGGGTTTGGTTTCTGAATCAGGGCTTGGTACTAAGGCAGATTCTGCCTGTTATTGGACTCTTGGATAATGACTGATTTGCTTAGTCTGGCCCTCGATGTTTTGGGCTCTAGTGCTGACTTCTGTCTCTTAGAGTTACTCTCTCCCAGGATCTTTGAGATTCTGAATGTTCGATATTCTTGAAGTCAGGAAGAACTGAGCTCAAATCTTATCTGTAGATTGGGCAAATCACATTTCTTAGCCTCAATTTCCTCATCTGTGACATGCAGATAGTAATAACACCTACCTCATAGCATTGTTGTAAAAATCAAAGGACAATAAAAATATAAATCACTGAGGGCCTTAAAATATTAATTTTAAAATAATAATAATAGCAATAATACCAACAATAATGATAATAGGTATTATTATTATTGCTGCCCCTTCCAGTATCTCTGGAGAGCATTGAGAATATCATAGCTGCAGATTTGGGATTTCCCTAGTCTGATTGCTCCTCCTTACTAGTCACTCCTCCTGCTTCAATTCCCTATGGCTTCCAAGTTCTCTACTCTATGGCTTTCTCAAGGAAGTCCTCTGCTCTCATTGCCTCTGAACACAAATCCTCACAGACCACATATATCTCTAGCTTTTAATCGCCCTGGTAATGGTTTGTTTGAGGGGCCTCTTTTCCTTAAAATATGGGCTTTGTCATCCCTTCTTGTGCAGCTCTGGTGAGAAGTTGGTTTTCTTTTCTTTTGTTTTTGGCTGTGTTGATCATCATTCTGACAGGTGTAAACTTCATGGTTTGGCTAGAGTGGGAACGTGACAGTTGGATGACCTGCCTCATATTTAGGCAGCCATGTAGGCAGGAAGCAAGACCCGTATAATGTTAATGCAACAGAGGGCTCATCATCCCAGAATAACTAATGCTCTTTCATCACTTGCTCATCCAAAAATGAATTGATAGATGTTATCAAATCATATGTTGAGTAAGTTAAAGTTTATAGAAATACTTTTTAGATGAAGAAATATAATTTTCAAAAGCAATAGTAAAGACTGGCAGCAGGTGTACATCATTGGATTTGTTGAATGTGGCATAAAGGGATTTATCTCTGGAAAGAGCTGCTATGCAACAGCCAACATCCCAGAGTGAAATCAAAAAGCTCTCCATGGGTGATATTCACATGAATTTAACCAATAATATATTGACAGAGAGGCAATAAGTAAGTGACCAGGTTATTTGTTTGCACATTTGAATATGAAACAAAGAGGTCTGCAAAAGTTATGCCAGACCAGGTGATTGCCACGAGAAATAGAAGAAAAATTATCTTCAGATAGCCAGTACTTAATGACTGCAGATTATGCAAGAAACTTGGAACCATTACAGTGCATCACCATAGTTTACAAAAATTTAATATGTACCTTTGATCCAAAAATATCACTAATTTTTTACCTCAAAGAAGTAAAAATACAAACCAACACTAAAACTTAAGAGAACCTATCTGTTTTTATGACAGCTCTTTTTTGTAGTAAAGAGGACTGGTCGCTAAAGGAGTACTCATCCATCAAGTAATGACTGAAAGAAACTTGCTCTGTGAAATGTAATGAAATTTAATTGTGCCCCCAAGAAATGATTTTGGTAGTATTTTCACTTTGAGTCAATAAGACTTGCTAAACTTTCAGCTGTGTCTAATAGGATTGTGCCAAAAAAAATTTGGGAAAATAATGGAGGAAATGATGGGAAACAGTTCATGTCTACCATTTCCAAATTTGATATTATTTATTACTATTGTGTAACTCTATGCTCCCTTATGCATTGCCTGCTAAGTTTAACCTCATCGCAAATGTTTCCTTTCCTTATAGATGAAACAAAATCTCAGTCTTGTTTTCATTAAGGTTTTTAAAAATCGTATATGTTAGCTTTATTTCAGCTTTGCCTCATACCTAATATGATTGGAAATGATCTTTAAAAAAAGGAAAAAAAACTTAGGATGCTTTCTGTCCTTCAAGAGACTGTCTTTATTTTCATATAATTATTCCTTTTATATATACTTAAAGAAGAAACATCATGTATAATGGAAACTGTTGAAAATGGAATAAAAAGGCCAAAGTTAGAATTCTAAAACTCGTACTTAGTAAATGTGTGATTTGCACAAATTGATGAACATCTCAAAGCCTCAGTTTCCTCTTATGTTAAATGCAGATAACAATACTTTCAAAATCTATTTCACAGGATTATTGGGAGAAGAGTACTTTGCAAACCAGAAAGTGCTACATAGGCATGAAAAACAATTAGCATAATAAACATATTAAATATTCGTAGGCAGAAATTAGATATTCCTGGGGCTAAAAAGAATTATTACCTAATGGTCAGCATCTTGACACTGAGACTTTCTAAAACTAGTTGGCTGATTTGGAGATTACACCACACATGGTTAGGTCTTGATTCGGAGGTTTACTTGGTTCATTAGGATCTGCCAGAGCTAGTCTTCCTATAGTGTGGGCTTTGAGGACCTAGGATAGACCTTTTGCTGAAGGTGCTTTCAATTTCACCTTTCATCCTATCTTTGGTGCACTAGATGACATCATGAAGGTGATGCCATGACTTACAAGTGAATTGGGTTTAAGTGATGGATGGCTGTGCAATTCCTCTGCAGTCATCTGGCTCTAGTGGCAAGATATAGATCAGAGGCATTGGAGATGGCCCCTTGTAAAGAGGCAGATTTAGGCTAGAGGAAATGAACAACTTCTTAAGGATTAGAGTTATACCTAAAGTAGAATAGGTTGCCTCAGCCGATTAAAGGGATCTCTAGTTAGAGGGATCTCCTTCACTAGAAGGCTTCAAGTAAATGCTGGATATTTACCAGTTCAGGGTGGCATTAAGAGGGTTATAGTTTAAGTGTAGGTTGGAATAGATCTAAGATTCTTAACCTTGTTTATTTTATAATCCCCCTTGGGCAGCCCAATGAAAGCAATGGATCCCTTCTCAGAATATATTTTTTTAAATAATTGAAGGACATGCTAAATTCTAGGTAGAGGGTATTGAAAATAAAGATGTATTTTTTGTTTCCCCATCCAAGTTCATGGACTCACTGAAATCTATCCACAGGCCCCGGGACTCCAGATTAAGAGCTCTTGGAGTAGATGAATTTTGAGGGCCTTTCAGCTCCCTAACTTGGTGATTTCAAGACACTGCATGCCAGTCATTGGGCTGCGTTACTTCTTTGGAGGAAGATTTATACTACCAAAAGATTGAATCCACATTATCAGCTTAGGAGTTGTGTGGTAGAACGTAGTCAAACAAAAAAAATGATCTTGGAAACATAACCTCTAGATTCAAGTTCCAGTTATAATATTTTACTGGGCAAATTACTTAAGCTTCATGCACCTGACTTCCCTCATTCATGAAATGGGGCTTTTAACACTTCCATTATGGACCCCAGAAGAATTCTGTGAGAAAAAAACACTGTGAAACTTACTGCACAATATCAGTGCTAGCTAACCGTATTGATAGAAAATACCTTTAGGGCATCTGTTATAGGATAAAAAACATTGGCCTCCACTATGCTCATGATTTGAATTCCCTTATCCTGAATGGGTATATGTGTGGTTTATTAATATCTTAGATGTGCTATGTAACTGTGCCAAGTTAATTGGCCTTCATTCAAAAAACTGACTGAGTTTAAACACCTGGAAAATGAAAGCAAACTGGTTTGGACCCCAGGTGTTTTGTCGGAACATTAGTTATAGCATCCCTGGCCTCAGTGCCAGCTGCATGGTCATGTAGTGGAAATGTTTTTCATTTCCCTAGATTTCTTCATTGTCTGCAGGTGCCACAGAAGGCAAATGAGTACAGTTGATGATTTCTGGACTGCTGGGGAATCCAGTCATTATTTAAGCCTTCTCAGAGTTGCTATGGATGATGGAGCCTTATGGGAAATTCATCAAGTGTATATTTTCCATCAACCTACAGGAATTGTGTTAGGCATTGAAGCCAAATTTTGATTTATCTGAGTGGTGCCCCTACTAACCTTCTGCAGAATGCTTGTGTCTAATGCAGGAGTACTAAGTACTTTCTGAATGAAAGGAATATAATGATACAGTTTTGTTCTCCCCTCCATCTCATCAGAGAACTAGTTAGAAAGGTTAAAGATGGTTCTCCTCTCATAGCAGATTTCTATATGTGTTCTTCAACCATTATTTCTGAAGACTACATGTTTAATTGTGAAGGATAATCTAATAGAAATAAAAATTAACTTTTTTATACTAAGCAACATAGTTATAGATTTGTTTTTTTTTTTAAGTCCTATAGTATTAGAAAAAGACTACCAAATCTTAGCATAGAAATACAACCATTTCTCCAATATAACAGAATGAGGAATGGAATTTCAAATGGTGTTGCCATTCATTATTTCTGCATGCATTATTTTTATGTGTCTAAAACTCTTAGGATCATGGGATCACAGACTTAGAGCTGGAAGGAGATTTAGAGGTCTTTGGTTCAACCTTTTCATTTTACAGAAATTTTAGAGAAAACTGGGGAATAGTTTGTTTGCCCAATGTCACACAAATAGTGAAGGGTAGAGAGTATTTGAACCTAGATTCTCTGCATATAAATTGCAGAGGGTTTTTTTTTCCACTTTGTTACTTAAAACCATATTCCTTGCTAGTAAAGATTTATGCAAAAATTTACTTGCATTTAATCACATAACTTAATGGGAAGGCAACTATTGAAAAATCATGGGTTGGTGGTGGCTATTATAAAAACAAAGAAAAAACTATTTCCTTCCTTATTTCAGTTCCTGTAGTTTAGATCCTGGCATTGTTACCCCTTGCAATTAGCAGGGGGATTCATGGGTTTAGGTTGAATCTGATTACCCTGTCCTCAGAAGCATTATCTGATTTTCCACATAGTCAAATGGATGGTCCATGCTGATACAGCTATGGAATGAAGAGTAACTAATCCATTTACAGTTGCTAATGCCTCTCCCCTACCTGAACACTATCGCTAATCATCTCATGTATTTTGTACGCATTCATATATATGTACATGTTTTCTTCCTAAGCTAGACTCTAAGCTCCCTTAGGGCATGAACAATTTTACCTTTGTCATTGTGTAGAAATACAAGAATTTCACTTGGCACATAGCAGGTGCTTAATAAATGTTGCCTGACTCATTTATTTATTAACTGAGGTTTTCTGAGGAATGTGAGGATACTACAAACAAGCAGCATATTTACAGTAAGTGAAAAACAGAAGTTGTCATTGCTTATGCTACTCGGAATTGAAATGAAAACTTGGTAAAAGTTGATTATTTTTATCTAGTTATACCTGTGATGATGATGATGATAATAATATGAAAAGCACTGTACTTACAATAGAAATGCATCCAAATCTTGCCTCTGACATGCACTAGTTGTATAGCAAAGTTACTTTACCATTCTAAACCTCAGTTTCCTTATATGTGAAATGGGTTAATTATTCCTGCAGTTTTATTAATCAAGTGCCAACTACATGTCAGGCCTTGTGTTAGGTGTTATTTTACTTATGTACTAAAATTTATTTGAAATTTATTCATTTTGGATGTTCTGTTCAACAATGCAGAATACAACCTATCCGTGCCTTACCATTGCATATAATTCTTGTCCATTCTTCCCACAAACCCACCACAGGAAGTTGTAACGCCAAGGCAATATTCACAGCACTGGTGGTGACTATGAATATGCCAGCGTAATTCTCAGTTGCAAAATATAAAAGATTCTCTATATAGAAGGCAGGAGAAAAACATTTATTTAAACATCAGAAAGCCAAATCCCAGAACTAGAAAGCAAAATCCATCATGGTGACAAAGAAGTTAATAAACATGATCACAGCAGGGGGTAAAGCCATTCTCAACCCTCCCCTCCCTCAGCCAGGGCCTTCTCACTATCAACTGTCACACTGTGTCAGTTGGGCCTGTGTCAGTTGGCTTGTGTCAGTTGGCCTGGGTCAGTTGACCTGTGTTCTATCCCCTCTGACCTGACCCCACTCACTTTCTCCTAGTTCTGCTCTGCTCTTCCTGTTATGCCTCTTCAGCAAGCTCCTTTCACCACATGTGACCCAGACTTCCAGATTATATGGGTCTATTAATTAATGGAAAAGATCTTTCCATTTAAGTTACTATTACAGAGGTCCACACAATGTTCTAGGGCATTTCAAGATTTCTCTTTCTACAGTGAGGATACCAGTGGAGTCCTTGGGCTATCCATATAAACCCTTATCCCATGATGTCTTTTCCACTTACACATTCACCTTTGATCAGTTCTTAATCAAAGTTATTTATCCTTTATATGTTAAAGTCTGCTAACAGCTACTATGTACTTCAGCATTGCCTTCTATGTGTTATTCATTTTTAATTATTTGGAGATAGTAACATTCCATGGTTCACAGCCATACAACAACATTGATACTGGCCTTTAAAAGATTACTCTTTTGTTTCTGGGAGAAATTTGAGTTTATTGACAACTTTCCATTTCTTAAAGGCAATGAATTCTCTTTCCTGTTTCCACTTAATTTCAAACCCAACTCATTGTTCACTACTCATTTTTACTCTCTGCTTCTCCCCTCCCTCCTTCCTTTATCTATAAAATATATCTAGACATAAATAGAAATATGTTCCTCAGTTGTATCCAACTCTTCATGACCTTATTTGGGGTTTTCAAACCACTGGAGTGGTTTGCCATTTCCTTCTCTTGCTCATTTTACAGATAAGGTAACTGAGACAAACAGCCTTAAGTGACTTGCCCCAGGGTCACTAAATATCTGATGCCAGATTTGAACTCAGTTCTCCTTGCCTGTCACTTCACTGCTCCACCTAGCTGTCATTACCTACCTACCTACCTACTTACTTACCTACCTGCCTACCTGCCTGCCTGCTCGCCTGTCTGTCTGTCTATCTGCTGATGTATATATACAAATACACTACCGTGCTTATCTGAATGCATATCATTTTAGGCAATAACCATTATTTAGCTACTTACTTTTCCCTGTTTGGATGATTAGAGCAAACTCTTTTGAGTAGTAAAGAACTCAGAGACTTTGAAATGATCTGGAATTTGATGCAGTCATTAGAATGTTTCCCACAAGGCAGCGGTACCCAAAAGGTCTCACCATTCATAAAGAGTCCTCCTTCAATTTAGACTCTGCTGTCTCTCCTCAATCACTATGATGAATGCTTTTGTGAGCATCTGTATTTCTATTTTATGCTTCATTTGATATTTATGATTAGAAGATCATCCAAAAAAGTTAACCCTGTTATTATTTTTTTGAAGGAATCTTTAAGTATTGTGGTATATTGGTAGAAGATACCTTGTTGAACATACACATTTAAGGCAAAGATATTGTTACTAAATCAAGTACTTTTAAAAATAGCCAATGAAAAGCATATTATGGTCTTGCATTCTTAACATCTTTCAGTCATTTGTGTGATGGTAAAGATGTGCTGTAATGTGGAATATCATTGGAAAAAGACACATTATTCCCAACTAATGTTCTTGTTGAAGATTCTGTCAATGCGTATGTGGATAATTTTCAAGTTTTTGAGATGCTGATCAATTGCCTTTGTTTCGTTCTTTGTGTACTAACTAGGTCTAAGATATTTTTCCCCCATGCCTTTGCTGTCTCATTCCTCTTCACCAACTCTGTGAATAGATTTCTCTTTGCCCTTTAGATTGTGCTGTGATAGCCATGGGTCTCGACCTCTGTGCGTACTTGTTCTAATCAAGTTGCTTTTTCCCTCTTTGCTTTCTGTAATGGTATTTCTATTTCATCTACCAGCTCATATGATGTTAAAGTTCAAGTGTGGTGGTTTTACTGTCCTTGACAGAGAAAAAAATTCGCTATAAAAATCTTTGCAAGAAGTTTTCATTGTTTTCTATTTATTTTTTCTTTTATTTTCATCCTTAAGTGCCATTAGGTTAATGTTTTTTTTTTTCAGTTATCTCTTGCCAAACTCTCATTAAACCGGTTTTACCCTTCGTTGCTTCTCTTTTTAATGATGAAGTAATGCTTATCATCTTCAATCATTTTGGCAATATTTTACAAACAAATTTATATAAGCACTGGAGATTCAAACACAGATGAAACAGACCTTGCTCTCATGGAGCTTTTTTTCTGAAGTAATTGACTTTGGTTACTAAACCATTTATGAGTCCACTTATCTTTGTAACATTCCTTCCACGTTTACTTGTTTTGTCCACAAGGATATAATGGGAGACTTATCAAATGCCTTGATAAATCCAATTATAGAAAATTCATGATATTACCTGGACTTATCAGAATATTTATATAATTTCTTCCTTTGTTTTATCTGGAAAGCTCCCAGAGATTTCTGTGGTAGTTACAGATATACTTCCAAAAGAGAGCAGGTTCACAATTCTACTTCAAAATAGCCTAGTAAAATAGTGTCACTGACAGTCACCATCTACTACTTTCATTTACAATATTTGAAAATCAGTTGCAAAATCATTTTCCAAATTTATAGTTTTTGAAATATTTGGTATTACAAAAAATTTGTGAAATCATTTGCCTATAAATCGAAGTACCGTCAGAAACTCTGTATACTTTGCCAATATTCCTAAATTCAGACATATTCTCTGTATTTATTACAATGCATGCTAGTAAGTTAAACTATACCTAATGAGGATTATTTTTCTTTAACAACTAGCATTTATATAGTGTTGTAAAGTTCATGAAGCACCTTCCATATGCTGTCTTATTTCATAGCTATGACCCAGCAAAGGAAATGAGATATTTGGGGCATTGGCCGATACATGAAGATAACTTTTATTAGAGTGACTGTATAATATCTTTCAACACTGGAAGCTTCTCTGTATAACATTTTCTCTGGTTATATTGATGTGGAAAATTAAATTTCAACTTCCATCTACATTACTTTAGGAAGGAATAGGAGACCAGTTTATGCTAGAGTGGGCAAGTGAGGCCATTTTCATCTGCCTTGTAATGCTTGAGACAAAGCTAGCATATGGTTGAAAGTATGCCAGTTGGCAAGTTGTGGCATTTTAGTAAGTTAAAACTGCTGGGGGATCAGTGTGAGATCTTATCCAGTAGTGAAATATATCAGTGAAAATGCAGACCACAGAAATGAAAGAAATTAAATGGCTAAAAATACTGTGTGCCTCATACTACTGCCTCAGACATACCTGTCCAAGTGATACAAAACCCATCATCTCTAGCTAAGAATAAACTTGAACACTAAATACTTTAAAAAATTGATGATATAATTCAATTTCATAAAAATTTATTAGGCACCTACTGGGTGCCACTGGGTGAGATGTAAAGTTCAGAGAAACACTTTCTGTGTCATCATAGGCAGTTATTTATCTCTGAGTCTCAGTTTTCTCATCTGTAAAATTGAGATAATAATTTATGCATAATTAATTAAGCTCTAACTGTATATATTATACTAGACGTTTAGGTATACTCATACATTTAAATGTATCTGTATTTCCCTTAGTTTCAATGGCACTTGTAACAATATAGACCACAAGTTATCCATGCCTGGTCATAGTTTGCCCACATTTTCCCACAAATTCACCACAGGAGGGAGGTCTATTAAAAACAAACCAAAAAAAAAACCCCAAAACACCTAGGGACTTCCATTATTTCTTCCTGTGGATTGTCCATCTGTTATAACTCAGTTTTACCACAACTTCCTGAGACACCCATTCTGCTAATTGCAAGGATGGTTTTGCTGATATTTAATTAATCTTTGTCTCTGCACATTCTACCATTACTCCTAGTTCTGCTCTTTGCAAATTAGCATAATTTAGTTTCTACTTCACATGACAGTTCTGTAGATTCTTGGAGACAATTATTACTTATTTCTCCCTCAAGTCTTCTCTTGGCTAAGAATTTCCTGGACCTTCATTCATTCCTGGTATAGGATGGTCTTCAAGTATTTCACCATGCTGGTTGTTACCTCTCTGCATTCTGATTTGTCTCATTTTTCTTCAAACATGGTATCAGCACTAAATCCAGTCTTTCAGATGTCAGAGTATAGTGGAACGATTAACTTCTCTATTCTGGGTGCCACACTTATCTTAATGTCATTTAGGATACCATTAGATCTTTTGCCTACCTGATTACACTGTCCGCTTAGCAGCCCACTAAAAGCCCTATTTTTTTCCTCAGAAAACTATTGTCTGGCCATGCATGTCATATCTTGAGTTTGTAAAGCTAATTCTTTTTTTTAACCCAAGAGAAAAATAAAATCTTACAGTTTTGAAGCTTACAGCTTAGTTGAAGGGTGGGGGTAGATGGGGAATATGATAGTATAGTGATGATATGTGATGGTGATATAATGATAATATACAATGAATGATGCAAGACAAATGTAACAAATATATGAGACATTATGCTATGTGATTGTGTAGAAGCAAATGATGTTCTGTTAGGATGTTACTCCTGATGAAGTTTTCAGCAAGAAAAAATGATTATTAGTGTAATTATTTTGACTAAAATATATTTATTGAGAGGAACATTGTTGATAGAAGGGTAGCCTTGATATCAGAAAGATCTTGGTTGAAGTTCAACTTATGATTTGTCCTACTTGTGTGACTGTGGAGAAGTCATTTAATGCCTTAGTCCTACAGGAAATTTCTTAATGGTGTAACTTACAAATGAATTACCTGCTTGCATAAGTGGAGGGAGTTTCCACAAAAGAAGTTGCCTACCTTGAAGAAATCACAGATCTAGTGAGAAAAGAATGTAACATTACAGCCAATGCTTCATGATTCTCAGAATTGTCACTTTTTTTATTTGATGGTCTTGGCCTGTACTGAATTTTGACCTTCAAATGATTATATTCACTGAATACTGCCAGAAGAACTCTCTTAAAGAAGTTCAAGATCTAAAAAGTCAAATATGAAAGTAACAAGTGTTTCCACATTTATAGAAGGTCAAGTGAAATCCAGGGAGTTCTGCCCCATGGTGAAGATAAGAGCGAAACAGAATGAAAGGTGCTCATTCCATAAGAGTAACTTTTATGTCACCACCACATAAATACCAGTGAAGAAATGAGCCCAGTCACACATCATGAATAGGTTTTTAGAGATACGAATAATCCTAGAAGTCAACTAGCTTCACTTCATGTAGTAAAGATTTAACTTTCAACTTTTCTTATTTTTGCTTTCTGAAGAAACATTACAGCACAGTACAAGACAGCTCTCTTTGTTACATGAGAACCTTTGAAATATTTAACAGAATTTTAGAGTTGGCAGTGACTTTCAATTTTATCTCATTCAACAGTATGTATTTTTTAAAAAATTAGGAAACCAAGTCCCTGGGAAGCTAAGTGCCTTGGTTATCTTGCTTCTCTTTAGTGTTTTGTCCATTGGTAGAACCAAAAATGTACATTATCTCCCATTCACTCACATTTAAAGAGGGCGAATAAGGTGACAAAATGATGTTGATAATTGAAATTTTTATAACAGGGTTAGACACACATAGAACCATAGAATCTCAAAAATGAAAGGATCCAAAAGGCCACAAAGTTCAACCTATATTTGAATCATGATCCTTTTGACAACATCTGCAAGAAATAGGCAAACAACCTTTGTTTAACAATACTTAGTGAATTCTGTCTTCAAAGGCAGCCTGTTCCATCTTGTATAGCTCTAATTGTTAGAAAAGTTTTCCTTCTATTGGGACTAATCTATCTCTTTGCAACTATAACCATCACTCCTCATTCTGCCTGAGGAGGCCAGTGGGAACAAATCTAATTCTCCTTCCATGTGGCAACTCTTCAAATACTGGAAAATGCCTAATAGGGGGTCTTCTCTTCTCCAGGTTTCATATTCCCAGTTTCCCTAGTTGATCCTCATATGGCATGATATGCAGGTCATTCACCCTCCTGGCCACTGTCTTCTGGATGCCCTCTTGCAGAGTATAGTGGAACGATCATCTTCCTTTTTATGGACACGGCATCTGTCTTAGTGGAACCTAGGATAACGTTGATTTTTTTTCTTCCATATTGAATGGTTGACTTACGTTGTGTTTGTAGTCCCTCAAACACCTCCCCCTGCTGCCAGTGTTTCTTAGGTCTAATTGTGCCTCTATCATATGATTTATACATGTGCGTACCAGATCAAGGGGCAACCTTTCAGTGCAGTGGATAGAGCGTAGAACTTGGAGTCAGGAAGAACAGAGTTCAAATCTGGCTTCAGAGAGTTACTAGCTGTGTGACTCTGGGCAAGTCACTTAAGCCTGTTTACCTCAGTTTCCTTTTCTGTAAGATGAGCTGAAGGAGAAAATGTCAAACCATTCTGGTTTCTTTGACAAGAAAACCCCCAAAAGGGGTCACAAAGAACCAGACAAGACTGAAAATGATAAACAATAGTAACAAAAACCAAATCAGAGGGCAAGGGTCAGCTAGGAGTGACTTTCCAATTACCACGAAAAGACACAGTCATGACTAGATGAATAGAGGTTCAATATTAAGAATCTGATAATGAGAAGTGATTGCAGAGATCATCTAGAGCAGACCAACCTCAACATTTTATAGAGGAGTATTCTGAAGTTTGCATTACTGAAGTGTTGAAACGAGTAACAGAGCATAGGTTTTCTAATTCCAAACCCAGTATTCCAACATGATAACCCTGTGTTTTTATTAAAGCTGAGTATCATGGTAACAGAGTTGCTCAGAGTGGTGGTAGTGACATAGAAGAGTTCAGGAGGTTGACTCTTGTGGGACATTCTAAACTCTTCTCAAGTCCAAAGCATTTTCACTTGGGTATTTCATCATTACTTCCACTATTACTTCCACTTCAATCAATAAACACTTAATCAGTGACAACTATGTGCCAGGCAATGTGCTAAGCACTGGGAACACAAAAAGAGGCAAACGTGGTCGCTGCCTCCTAAGAACTTATAATCTAGTGGAGAAGACCACATGCAAACAAATATATACAAAGCAAGCTATATACCAAATACATAGAAAATAATTAACAGAGGAAAAATACTGGACTTAAGAGGGTTTAGGGAAAGCTTTCTATGGAAGGTAAGAATTTAGTTAGGACTTAACAGAACCCAGGGTGGTCAGTAGTTGGCATGACGAAGGGAGAGAATTCCAGGCATGGGGGACAGCCAGAGAAAATGCCCAGAACAAAGAGACAGAGGGTCTTGTTTGTTGAACAGCCAGGAGGCCAGTGTCAGTGGATCAAAATCTATGTATGGAAGGGTAAGGAGTAAGAAGCCCGGAAAGGCATAAGGGGGCCCAGGTGTAGCAGCAAGCACCCTGACACATCCAGGATGGCCTGCTAGCACAAGTTCTTAGATCTACTTTTCTGAAAAGAAAGCAACTTTTGAGGGGTCAACAATTTTCTTTAATCACATATACCAACAGAGAAAATATAAGCAGAGAAATAAAGACCCACAAACTGGGCTCCTGTCTGATCATAAGCAATATGTATATCATAGATCAGTAGACAGATCCAACTGTCTGACCATTATATACATACATAGTTACCAGAGTGAGAAACCTGGGTTTCTCTGGGTTTTCAAGCAGCGGACTCCTTAGAGCTACGCAGAATCTCATATGGCACATGAACCTTCTTCCAGAGAGTATGCCCCAAAGCAAACCCTCACCTCAGAGCCAGAGGGCATCACGACCATCCTGACCCAGGGCCTCATTAGAAATTAACAAAAAGTGTGGACCTTCCTACAAAACAAGCCTTCCCTAATCAAGCTTCCCTTAATGGGCTCCACTTGAGGTCTATGAATGAACTGGGAAGATCTTTAACTCTCATTAACCTTATACTAGGTCATGATGGGCTTTGAATGCCAATCTGAGCATTTTGTATTTGGGTTATATCCATCAATATTTACCAAAGTCACATTTTAAACCAGAGAAATTTAACAAATATTTATCATTTGATTTAAAAAGAATAACAAATCATCAAAGTAACAGAAAACATTTCGTGAAAAATATTACATTTTCCAAAATAAACAGTGAGAAGAGTGGAGTCGTTTTGCATATTTTTGCAAATCTCTCTAACGTCTGATTTAATTGACAAGTGGATTTTTATATTTGCTTCTGGATTCAATCTTGTTATGATATGTTATTTAGAGTAAAGTATATAAATGTCATATGGCTTCATGAAGAGATGTAGTTGGATAAGGGAAGATATTTATTATAGAAAAATAACATGTCAGCATTATTATAAAAATGGTTTTGACCTTACGAATCCCCTAATAGGATCTCAGGGACTCCTAGGGGTGATTGAACAACACCTTGGGAATTGCTGATGAATTCTATTGCCTCATTAATTTTTTATCATTTCATCATTTATACCACTTATTATTTTGATATTAATGTATAACATGAATTGATTGGGAGTATTTCAAAAAAGGAAAAAACACTTAAAAAATTTGGAATCTCATGCAGTTCTGTATTGGTAGTTTTTAAGATTTTCAAAGGTTCCCTTTGTATTGGGGGGGCAGGGGTCAAATTGGAAGAGATTCAGTATCTAAGTTTACTGGAGTCTAGGACATATTGAACTTCATGGATTGATCTTGGCATCCTGAACTGTACTCAGAATGGAGTAGGTAGCCAATTCAAGCTGAGTTTTCATTCACTCTGTGTTACTCATTATGTCTCTCCATCCTGTTAGCTGCTGTGTAGTTGATCTTCACCCAACTATATGCCTTTCGTATTAGTTCAGGTAATTGCTTCTTAATAAATATAGTGCAGTGAACTAGTTATTTCTATGCTAAGCTCTCAGACCTTTCACATAGCCTCTTTGTAGCAAGCCTACAAATTATTGAAAGAACCAAAACATGATATACCAAAGCCAAGGCTTCCATTTACAGATGATATAGGTATAATGAGAAAATCAGTGCCTCTGCCAAAATGCGTTAGTTTGCAAATTTTCATATTCTCCTCTCATAGAACTGTCTCTGATGACACAAAAGCACACAGTTTCATAGCCACTCATCCCACCCTCATACACAGCTCCAAAAATGGCCAGTCTTAGATAAAAATAGGATTGTTTCCTTTAAAAAGAAAACTGGTTCCTTACCTCATCCCAGGTCTATTTGCTTCTGCCACATGGAGGCATTCCATTTTACCTACCAAAGACCCCATCTGGTTCAGGCATCAGGGCAGATACTAATTTACATGATGGGATGCACATTAATATTTGTATGAACAAATAAATTGCTCAGTGGGGAGAAGTGGAAGAAAAGCACAATATGACTTGAAAAATTGACTGAAGGGAGTTGAACAGTTTCAAAAGAGGACTCTGAGATGATTCCTATAAGCCACTACAATCATTCTTTCTTCAATGGTTGTGTCAGTGCTTGACTTGGAGTCAGGAGGTATGAATGAAATTCAGTTCCAAGGCATTCACCAGCTTGAATAAGGACTCTTATTTAATCACTTCACCTCTCAAAGTCTCAGTTTCCCTCTCTATAAAATGTGGATAACAATACTTGATAGGTAGTACAGTGGCATAGATAGTGTGGGTCTTCAAGGCAGAAAGACCTGTGTTTAGATATCACTGAATCTTTCTTCACTATGTGACTATAGATAAAATGCTTCTTGGAACCACCCTTTCTTTATCTGTAACGGTGATCATAATACTCTGAGCACTTACATCACAGAGTTGTTTGGGGACTCAAATGAAATAATGCACAAAAATAATGTCTAAGAATTTGTTATTTGTATTACCTGTATTAGCTTCTGAATAGGGCTGTTGTGAAGAAAACACCTTATAAGGCTTAAAATGCTATATAAACACAAACATTTTTTATTATTAACTTTCTCTTACCTATCCATATAAGAAGCAGATTTTCCATGGTAGCATAACTTTTATGACAGAAGTCAAACTTGAATAAGACAATGCTCTCATCTTCTTGGAGAATCTTATTGTGGATAATGCTGAGGAAATGGTGAAAAGGCCTGGTCTAGCTTTCCTGGCTTGGGGCATGTGGAGGTGCGTGAGAATCTAAGCATGAAAGTAAAGCCCTAGGAATTTGAACTCCAATTATAACCGGCTTGTCTCTAGCAATTTCTCTCTCCCAGTGATACCAGGCAATCAAATATCATCATAGATCTTGTGGAAATATTTCTCTTATTAGTTGTCTGGGCTCAATCTGCATCCCAATGTTATAACAGGATGAGAAATCCAGGTCTTTTGTCTCATCACATAATCTGGGTAATTGAGTATAAATATCAACAGCTGCCAAAGACCACATTGAAGATGTATTTGCTTAGTTCTTGACATTGCCTTTGTGTTTGGGTGCTGGTACAGCCTTTAGCCTGGCTAGATGAGCTTCATCTCTGTGCCCAGACAAAGGGGTTCTTATTTCACTCCAATAGTTTATTCTTTTAGTAATCACCACTGTGCTTTGCTATTTAAACATTTGACAGTGTGCTATCAGCATTTACAGAAAGGGTTAACCCCTGCACCAAATGCAGATAGCAGGAAGATACCATGATAAAAGTAAGCCATGGAGAGGAGTTAAGAGCAGGAAAAGTGGAATGGACCTGCCAACTTCTTTAAACCCTGGACATAAAGAGGACCCTTCTTTCAGTAGTTCTAGAGGATGTTCAATAATTGTCTTTACTTTTTCTCTCCCTCCTTCCCTCCCTCCCTCCCTCCTCCCTCCCTCCCTTCCTTCCTTCCTTCCTTCCTTCCTTCCTTCCTTCCTTCCTTCCTTCCTTCCTTCCTTCCTTCCTTCCTTCCTTCCTTCCTTCCTTCCTTCCTTCCTTCCTTCCTTCCTTCTTCAGTGCTGATAGTAATTTATCTGGCTAAAGAAATATTATATGGTACCCTAGCAATGATTGTATTTAGAGATGTATTCTATGCATTCTTACATGTAGGCATATTTTTATAATACATAAATGCTTTCTTGAAGTGCTATGGATACTTAATAAATATTTATTGAATTGATCATGTGAAGTAGAAATTGGATTTGGAGTCAGAGAACTTAGGTTCAGATTCCAGATATTGTGTTGCATATGGCCTGTGTGACTTTGGGCAAGTCAGTTCAACTCTCTGAGCTTCATTTGCCTCATCTATAAAGTGAAAAGGTTAGATTAGGTTCCTTTCTGTTCTAAATACCTATGATCCTAGGTCTAAGGATTCACCGGCAAGCTCAGTCTCTCAATTACTCTGTTACTCTGACCCTTTATAGGATCTACTAGTTTAATTTACCACTCTAAATTAATATAGTTTAAGATAGTTTAATATATTCCAGTCTAGTGTTACCCTATGTAATGACCGTGTGCCCATATGCAAAATGAGACAGTGTTAGGATAATTCTGTCTGGGAAAAGAACTCATTTTTAGGCAAGCCTTCACCTGGAATTTTCCAGCTAACTGACTAAAAGTTTCCCTTTAATTTGGCTGTCCTTTCTGGCCAGGTCCTCCTAGATAATCAAACCTATTCCCTAAGGAGTGGGCATGTGTTGATGAGTAGGAAGTCTTTAGGATAATTTAGTGAGTTAACAAAAGTGAACACTCCTTAGATTCTCTGAATTGTGGCAGTGGGAGGTGGGACAGGATAATTCCTCATTCTTGATAGGATTAACTATAACACATCCAAAAAAAAAGATATTTATTTTTCTCTTTAAAGAAGGATGTTCATAGTTTCATTGATTTAGAGCTAGAAGGGAACTTTGAGATAACTTTTTTTTTCCAATCCCTTTTATTTTGTAGAATAGGAAACTTAAGTTACATAGGGCTCAAATAAGTTGTCAAAAAGTCACATGTGAACTAAAGTCATGATTTAAACTTAATTCATTTGAACATTTGTCACCACACCACACTGAATCCTAATGTTAGCCTATCTCTCTTTGTAGAATATAGTGTGTGTGTGTGTGTGTGTGTGTGTGTGCGCGTGTTGGGATATGGGGTAAGACATGGCTATTTAGTATTCCAGAAGGTAATTTGTAGAAAATAAGCTTCATTTCCTTCTATGGAAAAATTTACTGTAGAAACTAAAATATAAGAAGAAATGAAAATTGTTAATGAATTGACTTTCTCATAGAAAACTACGTTTTGGTGGGAAGATCTGAACATGAGATTGAGTCATTCAATTTTCACTGTGCAGTTTGCACTTAAGGACCCTAATTATTCTGTGTTTTTAAAGCACTGCTCTTGGTCATACTTGGTCATACCTTTCTCAAAGTCTCTTGACTTCATTAAACTGGAATTTGTGCTTCCAAATTGCTTTCGCATTTTCATACTTCCATGTGGCAGAGGTTTGCTGCTGAGCACACAGTGATAGCACCTCACAGTCTCCTTGAAGGTACTGGAAAGTTTGCCTGGACAAAAAGAGCTCTGGAATAAAGTTAAGCATTAGCAGATTTCATTTTTTCAGAAACCCATTTCTTTTGATGATTGGCTAGGGCTTCTTACAGAAATTTGCTTCATGGTTGAATTCTTGTCTTCAAAACTGTTTCATGACCTATTTGTTGAACTGCTCATTAGGTTGAAAAAGTTTTCACTGGCTATTCCTATTCATCTCAAGTCAGCATCTCTCCTGGCTAACTCTGCAGGTCATGCTTTCAGTACTGATAAAATTAGATGCCTTTTATGTGAACAGGCAGAAACATTTAAAATAGAAAGTTCCTTTATTCTTTTTACATTTTCATTAAAGCAATAACATGTTAAATTCTACTTAGTATTTTATCTCAACGCATAGAAAGCTCACAGTTTTGATATTTTACCCCAGGAAAATAAAGAGCCTTCTTTTACACACTCGGAGAATGAGACTCTCTCTAGCAATCTTTCTTTTACAGTCAAATTGTTAATGCTAAAATAGTTTGCCAAAAGGGCTGTGCAACTCTCCTGCCTGTCTGCCTTACAGCATGTAATGAAGTAGATGGCGTTTCTGGCTCCATTCCAACCCCATGTTGTTTGAGCCTTCTACAGTTACAAGAAAGGTCAAAAGTATGGGAGCATTAGTTCCGTTTTTTTTTTTAATCTTTGAAAATAGATGACCAGACTTAGGGTTATTTGCTTAAATTACTATTTTTAGAAAAGTTTTTTTTGCATACTATGTAGTTGTGGGTGATTATTTGTAAAGGTTGTGACTTTATAGCTTGAAATGATTTTTTTTCTTTGCTTATAGTGTTTTTGTCACTTTTAGTAGATCAATTACTTCATGTATACAATTCTATAAAAAACTGATCAATTTTAATGCAACTATAATTCTGTCAAAACTATAAGCTCCCTTTGTTTACCAGCCTTAGTATATTAAGCTATCACATCCTGTAGAGGGTTAGGGTCGCAGAGTAATGGAGAGAATGAGGCTTGATAGTGCATTTTTAGAAGCTTTATTACTACCACATCAGTCAAGTAAAGCTAAGGAAAGTAGGTTGTACATCAGTGATTTGATCTACTTCCTGAAAATGAAGTTTGATAAGAATATCTATGATCCCATGTCTGTCCCTCTGCTAGGACAGAGTTCTTTCAGCTCTATTCTCTTATCTCTTCTCAATCTCAAGGAAAAAGTAGTCCTTTCTGAGTTTTGTTAATTCTTTTGTGTGCCTGAAGCCTAACCGATAGCTTCTTCAAGGTAGGGTCACCTGGAACAGTGTGGAGTACGTCTACCTGCTTCCTTGGGAGCACAAAGTTACAGGCAGGCATTAGTGACTGCAGGTTGTAAATCTCCTTAGACAGGTGCTGACATTGTCTAATGGTTGAGGCTGCTCATTTCCCATTGAACAACGAACTGATTGACTGGATGTTGGCACAAAAACACCTTCATTAGATGAATTAAGACAATTTTTCACTGCAATTCTTTCCTAATATGCTTAGCTTACTTCCTCCGTCCTTTATAAACTTCGCTGGAGACAATTGATTTTCTCGTTTTCTTTTTTTGTTCATTTCCTATATCACAGTGTTGCGCACATATTAGGCACTTATTTTTTTTTAATCCAATTGAATCTAATTCAGAGCGAATCCTCTTAAGTCTTAAGCAACAAGTCTTAAGTCTTAAAGCAAAGCTCCTAATGCTGACCCTATTAGATATAACAAGGACCTGATGTGCAATTATTTGAAAGAACACACATGCACACACACTCACATATAATATATATATACATATATAATATATACATATTTAATTCATTTAATTTTGGTTTTAGTTTTCAACATTCATTTGCACAAGACTTTGAGTACTAAATTTTCTCCCTGTCTCTCCTCTCCCACCCCACTCTGAGATGTATGCATTCTGATTACTCTTCCCCCTACTCCTCCCTCCCTTTAATCATCCCCAGTCCCCATTCTCCCATTCCCCTTTACTTTCTGGTAGGGCACGATAGATTTCTATACCCCATTCCTGGTATATCTTATTTCCCAGTTGCATGTAAAAGTAATTTCTAACATTTGTTTTTAAAACATTGAGTTCCAAATTCTCTTTCTTATTCTCTCTCCACCCACCCTCATTGTCCATAGTAGTCATGTTGTGAAAGACTAACTATATTTCCCTCCATCCTATCCTGCCCCCTCACTTATTCTATTTTCTTCTTAGACCCTGTCTCTTTTCACGAGTGTTTGTTCTGACTATCCCTTCCCTCAATCTGTCATTCTCCCCCACCTCTTATCCCCTTCCCCTTTACTTCCCTATAGGGTAAGACACCCAATTGAATGCATATGTTATTCCTTCCTTAAGCCAAATCTCTTTTCTGTTTACCTTTTCAAGCTTCCCTTGATTCATGTATTTGAAAGTTATATTTTCCAATTAGCTCTAGTCTTTTCAGCAAGAATGCTTGAAAGGCCTCTATTTCGTTGAAATTCCATTTTTTTTCCATTGAAGAGTATTATGCTCAGTTTTGCTGGATAGGTGATTCTTGGTTTTAGTCCTAGCTTTTCTGACCTCCAAGTTATCATATTCTAAGCCCTTTGTTCTCTTAATGTAGAAGCTGCTAGATACTGTGCTACCCTGATCATATTTCCACAATACTCAAATTGTTTCTTTCTGGCTGTTTGCAATATTTTCTTCTTACCCTGGGAACTCTGGAATTTGGCTAGAATATTTCCTTTTGGGATCTCTTTCAAGAGGGAATCCATGGACTCTTTCCACTTCTATTTTACCCTCTGGTTCTAGAATATCAAGGCAGTTTTCCTTGATAATTTCTTGAAAGATGATGTCTAGGCTCTTTTTGTGATCCTGGCTTTCAGGTATACCAATAATTTTTAAATGATCTCTCCTGGATCTACTTTCCAGGTCAGTGGTTTTTCCAGCGAGATATTTCACATTGTCTTCTGCTTTTTCATTCTTTTAGTTCTGTTTTATATTTTCTTGATTTTTTCATAAAGTCATTGGCTTCCATCTATCCATTCTAAATTTTAAGGAGTTATTTTCTTTAGTCTCTGCCTCTCTTACTTGATTTCTAAAATCTTTTTTGAGTTATTCTAGGATTTTGTTTTGGATCTGAGATAAATTCACGTTCTTTTCTTCAAGGCTTTTGATGTATAAGTTTTGATTATATTGTCTTCTTCTTGCTTGTATGTTTTGATCTTTTTTTGTCAACAAAGTATAATTCTGTATTCTGCTTTTTAAGCTGTTTGTTCATGTTCCCAGCCAAATACCTGACTTTCTAAGTCTTTATCAAGACAGAGCTCTGCTTCCAGTGGGGATGGAAGGTAGGGGTGGGTATACTGTCACTCCCACTGCTGCTGCCATCACCACCCAACCACCACTACCCCTTCCACCACCCCAGGGCTGGAGCTGGACCTCAGATAGACTGCATCCCTCTCATGTACAACAGAATTTTCCTGCTGACCTTCTGTTCTGTGTTTGTCGTTTGTGGATTGAGAAGTCTGGAAATTGCTACAACTGCAATTGATTTAGTCCCCTGAGTCCTGCTCCAATGCCTCCCATGCTGGACTGCACTCTGCTCCCAGCCTGATGTGATATTGACATTTCATGTTATCTTGGGCTACAGATTTGTTTTACTCTGTCATTTTATGAGTTCTATAGCTCTAGAATTTGTTTAAATTCATTTTTACAGGTATTTGAAGGGATTTGGGGGAGAGCTCAAGAAAGTCCCTACTTTTACTCCATCATCTTTGCCCTCAAAAGAATATACTATCGAAGAGGCGTTACATTTGCTATGCTTAATCTCAGGGGAAAAATTTGTAGCAATGTGTGGACTAAACATTAAAGAAGATTTAGGTTCTATATGAGGAAAAACTTTCCACCAATTAGAAATATTCCAGCTGCCTTTATTCCTTTTCTTTTTTCTTTTCCGCTTCCCTCTTTCCCTTTTTTCCTCCTCTTCTTTTTCTCTTCTCTTTTAAAAATTGTATTGATTGGTTTGCTTTCACATTATAGATATTTTCAGATTACTCTCCATTCATGAGAGTGCTCTTATGACAAAGTAAACCATCAAACAAACAATAGTGACCTCATATAAAAGTGTATGCGGTATTCCACTTTTGTAGCACCTTTTCCACTTTTAAATTTGTACTTAAAAATTAAAAGAAATAATTTTCTCCTTTATTAATCCACCCTACACCACTGGCAAAGCAAGAGAAAAGGAAAACAAATGCCTTATAACAAATATGCATTGTCAAACAAGCTAAACTCCCTCATCGGATGTATATAAATTTCTGAAATCATAGCTGATCTTTGTGTTGATCTTAGTTCTTACATCTTTCAAAGATTTTTGTTAAAGAATTGCTATTGTATGAATTTTTCTCTGGTTCATTTTATTTCATTTTTTAAATTTGTTCTGTTTTTTTATCTTGATGTCATAATTATTTTTCCATTTCTGCTTATTTTATTGTCAGGTCATGTCTTTCCACATCTTTTAAAAATATTTATTTCTTCATTTCTTACACCATAATAGTATTCCATCACATTAATATACCACTTAAATTAGTTTACTTCTTCAATACCATGTCAGTCAAACTACCAAATGATTATGGAAGTAGAAAAAAATAATAATGAAATTTATAGTGAGGCAAAAAAAACCAAGGGAAATAATGAAAATGAGTGGGAATGAAGCAAGCCAACATGTCAAATTTCTACAAGGCAGTAATTCTCAAAACAATTTGATACTCCTTAAAAATAGAGAGAACAATCAGCGGAATAGGTTAGATATATATTCACAAGTGTATCTAGCTGCTTATTGTTCAATAAACACAAAGACCTCAGTTACTAGAATTTGGGCTCATAAAATCTTCTGGGAAAATTGAACAGCAGTCTGAAAGAAATCCTGTACACCAGGACCACTACGTTATACCAAGATAGGCTTGAAGTAGATCTATGATTTTATCTCTTACATCTGTGGCCAATCTATTTCCAAGATCTGTTGATTTCATCTTTGAATTACCTCTCCAATATGCCCCTCCTCTGACATTGCCACACGGCTACCACTTTTGCAAAGATGATCCCATTTTCCATTGGTACATGGAGTGTGCACATGATTAGGGCTAGCATGAAATTCAGTAGACCCAAAAGACATATAGCTCTTATTGTGAGAGATCTCAGAAAGTATTGTATCCAAGTAGTAGCCCTGAGTGAAATGGGGCTGATAAATGAAGGCCAGCTTACTGAAATCAGAGATGGATACACATTTTTTTTGGAGTGGTCACAGTGAAGGGGAGCACTATGAAGCTGGAAAAGATTTTTCAATCTAAAGCTAAACAAGCTTGTATTCCTACAAAAAAGAGTGAATGACAAGGTCATGATAATGTGACTGCCACTTGCAGGAAAGCACCATACCACCACCATCAGTTTGTATGTTCCCACCATGAAAAACTCTGGTGAAAGAAAAATTTTATGAAGACTTGGAGACCCTTATCATTGATGTGCCAAAAGAGGACAAGCTTATATTTCTGGGTGACTTTACTGCAAGAATAGGCACAGAATATCAGACATGCCAGGGAGTCCTTGGGAGGAATGGAATTGGAAACAACAGCAATGGTCACAACAGAAGACCTGTGCATTTCATGACTTTTTCATCACCAACACTGTCTTCTGTTACCTAAATGAAATAAAACTTCATGTATGCACCACAGCAGACATTGCATTTGATAGACTATATTATTTTAAGGAGAAGGTGTGTGAGAGTGATGAAGATAGTGTATGGCACAGTGTGCTGGACTGATCATAGACATATGCTTTCCAAGGAAAATATTCACATTCAGCAAAAGCAGCAGCCCCAAACAAGATGACTTAATGTCAACAGATTAAAATTCTTCTCTGAGCAGGAACAGTTTGTTGCTAACATGGAGAGAAAGCGAAGCCAACACATGGTAAGCAGCGGTGGCTCAGAAGGAGTGGGCAGCTTGCAAAGATTTGTTGTACAGCACTGTATTTACTTGTCTTGGCCAGAATGTTTGCAAACTTCAAGACTGACTTGATGAAATGATGGGGAAATTCAGAAGCTGCTAAATGAAAAACGAGAACTTCACTGGGTTTACGAGCAGAATAGTTTATCCATACCTAAGAAAACAGCATGTAATTACATCAATAGTAAAGTGCAAATGAAGCTTAAAAAGATGCAGGATTCTTGGTTCAGTAAAACAGTGGAGGTCATTCAGTTTTACCCTGATAGTAACAATACAAAGCACTTTCATGATGCCCTGAGGGCTATTTATGAACGAAAGACCTGTGGTGCATCTTAACTCCTCAGTGCTGATGGGGCCACATTGATTAGTGATAAGAAAATGATCCTGGAGAGATGCAATAAAGACTTTTGTAGCGTTGCCAATAGTTCATCATCAATCAGTGCTGAAACTGGTGACCATTTATATCAGGTTGAAATGAATCCCTCTCTAGCTGAATTATCAACTGGAGGAGGTTTGAATGCCAATTAGGCTCCTTTCACGTGGCAAAGCACTTGGTGCTGATTCTATTCCAGCTGATATTTATAAGGCAAGGGGCCCATTGCTCATACAAAAGCTGAGTAAAATTTTCTAGGTTATATGACAAAAGGATGGTATAACTCCAGAGTTCAAGGATGTCTTTATTATCCATTTCTATAAAGGAAAAGGAAATAGATTTTCCTATGACAATCACAAGGGGATCTCTTTCTTTTAGTCATTGCTGGCAAGAGATTCTTGCCAGAGTCCTTCTAAATAGGCTGATCAGTCAGCTGGAAGATGATCATCTTTCTGAGAGCTAGTGGGGCTTCAGGAAAAGCAGGGGAATGAACTGATAACTCCAGGAAAAATGCCAGGAACAGAATAGAGGTCTGTACATACTGCTTGTTGAACTGACCGAGGCCTTTGATATTCTCATTCATGAGGGCTTGTATGAAATTATGCCAAACTTTGGTTGCCCAGAGAAGTTCATCAACATTGTCCATGAATTTCATGCTTGCACAGATACAGGGTAATGGAAGATACTCTTGTACTTTCCCAGTCACCAGTGTAGTGAAGCAAGTCTGATTGTTCCTATGTTTTTTAGCATGATGTTTTCAACATTGTTGTCAGATGGCTTCTGTGAGGACAAAGTCAAGGTCAGGTACTGCACTGATAATTTTTTTATTTGAAAAAACTGTAAGCCAAGACTTGTAAGGAGAGTTGGTGCATGATTTTTTGTTTTCAGATGATTGTGCCCTCAATACAGCCTCTGAGGCTGAAATGCCACAACGTATGGATTGGTTCTTTACTGCTTGTTGTAATTTTTATCTATCAGTTAACACCCACAAAACACAAATGCTCCACTACAGTCATATATGGAACCACTCATGGGTTACAGGAGATGGAGAAATTTTGAATGCTGCAGAGAAATTTACTTGTCTTGGCAGTATACTTTCCAGGGATGAACACAAGATAATGAGGTTGACACATGCTTTTCCAGAGCTAGCTCAGTGTTTGGGAGACTCTGAAGGAAAGTGTGGGCAAGAAGAGATATTAGGCTGCCAACCAAAGTGAAGGTCTATAGAGTTGTGTTGACCTCATTGTTGTATTCCTGCAAAACCTGGATAGTATACCGATGCTATGCCAGGAAGTTGAATCACTTCTATCTGAATTGTCTTAGAAAGATTCTGAAGATTACCTGGCAAGATAAGGTATTGAACACTGAAGTCTTTTCTTGAGCTAAATTGCCAAATATTCAAATGTTATTGCAGAGAGCACGTTCCAATGGGCTGTGCATGTTATTTGAATGCCAAAGTTACCTAAATGTACCTAAAAGACTTTTATGGAGAACTCACACAAAACAAATACTCACATGCAGAGACTCTCATGTTCTCTCTGAAGTACTTTGAATGCAATTATGTCACTTGGGAGACACTAGCAAAGGACTGCCCAGCATGACATGCCTTCCTCAAAGAAGGTGTAAAGGTCTTTATGAGTAAAGCAGAATTAGAATTGTATTAAGAAATGTGAGCTATACAAATTTGGAGACATCTCCATTCCAAATGTTCTTGTGAACTATTTGTGCCTGACTTGTGAACCTTTTAAGCTCTTATTGGTCTGATCGGCCAGTCAGATGCACTATTCCTTGATCTCAACATAGTGATGTTTTTTTGGCCCTCTCCAAGAATGAAGAACAGTCACATTTCCTATGAGATTTCAGACTTATTTGTGTATTCTTTGCCTTTTTTCTCTTTGCCAGGACGTAAGAAAGAGTTTTGCAATAGTATTGAATCTAAAGCTATTGCATAGATTACTGCATATATATCATTAAACCAAAGATGTATTAGCTAATATCCCATAAAAGTGCATTCCATTTTAAGTATCAATGTTCTCAAAAGAGTTTCCTTTGTAGGTAAGCAGTAGTGCTTTTTTATTTGTACATGCCAACAAAAACAAAATGTCTATAGAAACATGATTCAACCATATATATTTGGAAGATAATGACCTTTGGTATAGAATGAACATAGACTTCCTTAACACTGTTATCTACCAGAGGAAAGCTAGTTGAAATTATACTTCCTGTAGCCATAAAGCACTAATGCATTTACTCTCTTAACATAAAACATCATACTGACTAATGAATTGGATATATGCCCATTGCTAGACTTAAGCTCCATAAAAGCAGGACCATTTCTTATCTAAATTTTCTATGTTCTTCAGTGCTGATGAGATTTCACTGCACTGTATATAAGTGCTCAATGAATGTTTCTTGAATAAATGAATCTCCTTTCCTTTTTTCCATGGTATTGCTTTAGAGTATAATATTTTTATTTAATTTATGGCAATCGTGGTGAAAGAGCATGAGCTAAATATAAAATCTCAACACTTCAGGATCTTTATTCTCACAGTAGATTAGGTAGCCACAATCCATTATCCTATGCCCTTGATGCAAAGGCAGTCTACCTCCTCTTCCACTTTTATGTCACCTGATTGAGATCTTTCCTTACCTTGTATGTATCATACAATGTAAATGAGATACAGCCTACTCCTGTACATTGAATATCTCTTTGCTGCCCTTTGGTTCAATGACAGTTTTAATTCTTTAAGGTAATAGAGTCATGACCTGGTCTTCCATTTCAAACAGGCTACCAGGTGTTAAGTATGTCCAGTATGGTGCAGGAACATCTTGCGGATTTCACCATTAATAGGGAATCTCTTTTGAGCTGTAGACTGGACATCTCCTATGACAGTAACCAATTTTTTTTTTTTTGCAGTAAATATCTCCCTGTTTCTTATATTTGACTTGATATTGATATTACAAGTATTACTGAGCAAAGTTGTCTCAGTTTTTGCACCTATAATTGGTGTGTTTAGGGTACCTCCCTCCCCCATTTGGCTATGGCTAACGTATATTCCATGAAGCATGAGTGGAGTTGGATCTTTTCCATTACATTTATTCTGGTATTTTATTTTGGACTATGTATGGTGACCCAATTCTAAAAGACCTGGCACTTTGGTTTGGCACAGCACAATGTAGGTGATCTGTCTTTTGATGGACAGACATGGAGAGCTGTGTCAAAACTGCATCAGGGAAGAGAGACCACTAAACCAAGAAGAACTGCTAATTCAGTAGACTTTCAAAGGAGTGAATCTGTCCCTTGTAACTCTCTCTTGCTGTCTATGGAATGTGTGGCAAGTAACTAACTACCTCCAGAACTTCCTGTGAAAGGTAGGAGACCTTGAGCACCATTCTCCACCCTGGTAGATATGGCCATGTGGCAGGAGGTACTTATGTGTCCTGTGAAGGTGAGATTGGTCTTTTGGAATGCTGCTTTTGCTTTGTATTTCTTTGTGTGAGCCCAGATAATTGAATAGCAATATTAAGATGGATATTTCTAGCTTTGGAAGAAGCCTCATGATTTTGGTCAGTTGAGAGTTCTACTTCGGTCAGAGTTGATTGGTAGCAAACAGAGTTTTACAATTGTAAAAAAAAACTGTAAAAAAAATCAGGGAAGATGAATGGTATCCCTTTGCAACATACATAAATATATATATATGTATGTATGATTGCATGCACATATATTAGTTAACATATATTTTTTTTCCTTTTCCCCTTCATTTTAAATGTGATAAATTCATATACATTTTCCCATGCTTCTTTGAATTCTTGATGTTCATAATTTCTTATATTACAGTCATATTCCATTATTCATGCATCCCAATTTGCTTAGCAATCCTTCACTTAATGGTTATTTTTACTTATTTCTAGTTCTTGCTGTTACAATACTACTTTAAATATATTGGTATGATATATATATACACATATGTACACATATACACACATATGTACATATTATTTTTAGATAACATCTTATGTTAGTCATCCCTCTTTCTCACTCCATTTTTTATTTTTAGATTTTATCCCATCATAATCAATTTACATCTGTGCCCTCTATATACGCTCTTCTTAAGTGATAAAGTTCTTAGGAGCTGCAATTTTCCCATGTAACAATGTAAATAGTTTAACCTTATAAAATCCTTTATGATTTCTCTTTCCTGTTTACCGTTTTTTTCTTGTCTTGAATCTTTTATTTGAACGTTAAATTTTCTATTCAGCTCTACTGTTTTCATCAAGAATGTTTGCAAGTCTTCTATTTCATTAGATATCCTTTCTCTTCTCAAAGGATTATACACAGTTTTTTTGGCTAGGTGATAACTTGATTGTAATCCTAGCTCCTTTGCTTTCCAGAATATCATATTCCTAGCCTTCCAGTCTTTCAATGTAGAAAAGCTGCCAAATCTTGTGTTATCCTGACTGTGGCTCAATGATATTTGAATTGAGTATCTTCTGAAATTTAGTTATAGTATTTCTAGGAATTTTAATTTTAGGATCTCTTTCAGGAGGTGCTTGGTAGATTCTTTAAGTTTCTGTTTTACCATTGGTTCTAGGATATTAGAGCAGTTTTCTTTGATAGTTTCTTGAAATATGATGTCTAGGCTTCTTATTTGATCATAGCTTTTAGGTAGTCCAATAATTCTTAATTAT
This sequence comes from Bettongia penicillata ogilbyi, assembly GCA_023548195.1. Lineage (NCBI taxonomy): Eukaryota > Metazoa > Chordata > Mammalia > Diprotodontia > Potoroidae > Bettongia > Bettongia penicillata. Next base: position 2,180,212 of record JAJHZJ010000367.1, on the reverse strand, counting down.
TTTTCCTCAATCTATTTTTTAGGTCAGTTTTTTTTAATCAGATATTTCACATTTTCTTGTATTTTTTCATTCTTTTGATTTTGTTTTATTGTTTCTTGTTGTCTAATGGATAGCTTTCACTTGCCCAATTCTACTTTTTAAGAACTTCTTTTCTTCAGTGAATATTTGTCTGTCTTTTCCTGTTTGGCCAGGTCTGCTTTTTAAGGAGTTATTCTTGTTAGTGATTTTCATGTTTCTTTTACCATTTAACCTATTCTATTTTTTAAGATGTTATTTTCTTCAGTGGTGTGTGTGTGTGTGTGTGTGTGTGTGTGTGTGTGTGTGTGTGTGTGTATGTGTGTGTGTCTTTTATGAAGCCATTGGCTCTTTTTTCATGATTTTCTTGTATCACTCATTTCTTTTCCCATTTTTTCCTCTGTCTCTCTTCATTTCTAAAATCTTTTTTGAGTTATTCTAGGAATTTGTTTTGGGCCTGAGATCAATTCATGGTTTTTTCTTTGAGGCTTTGGATGTAGCAGTTTTGATTTTGTTGTCTTATAAATTTGTGTTTTGGTCTTCCCTGTTGCCATAATAACTCCCTATGGTCAGTTTTTTTTGGGGGGGAGAGGAGTGAGGGGAATGTTGCTGTTTACTCATTTTCCCAGACTATTTCTTGACATCTAACTTTATGTTAAAGCTGGGTTCTGCTCCTGGAGTCGATGTGGTGGGGGACTATCTCAAGCTTCAGACCTTTATTGCTGCTATTTTCAGAGCTAGTCTTGGAGGTCTGTAAGTTTTCATGCTTCCATTTCCATTCTTCCAAGGTGATATGATCTAAGGAAGCGGTATGGTTACTGCTCTCCTTGCCTGTGAGCAACAACTCTTTTCTACCCTAGAACTATGACCAGGGTCCCTGATCCTTGGCTGCTACATCCTCTAGTTTGCTAGTGCTCCTCCTTGCCCTGGTTCTGTGAAATGGAACCAGATATGGGTGATGCAACAGAGTTCTCTACCCAGTGGCAGCAAAATGTGCCCTACAATCTCCTTCTGACCATTGGTATGACCCTTTGTTCTCTTGGGCTGAGAGTTCTAGAAGCTGCTGTTGCCAGTTCAGTCACTCCCCATAAGGTCTGCTGTTGGCTTGCCCAGATATAACTTTTGCTCTGTTCCACTCTCACCCCTTTGAGAAGTTATCTTGGGCTGGAAATTATTTCACCCCATCCTTTTATTGATTCTGCTGCACCAGAATCCATTTTTGACATGTTACATTAAATTAGTTTAGAGGGGAATTTGTGAGAGCTGAGGGAAATCTCTGTTTTTGCCCTTCCATCTTAGTTCAGTCTTTTTTTTTCTTTTACATTGTCTCTTTCAGGGATATGCCAACGAGTGAGATTTCTGGGTCAAAAAATATAGATATTTTAGTCATTTGCTTAGCACAATTCCAAATTGTTTTCCCATAATGCTGGACTATTTCATAGCTCTACCAATAGTACATTAGTTAGTATACCTTTCTTTATAAAACTCTCCATCTTCTTTTATCATTGCCAATTTTCAGGGTGTAAAGAAGCTATAGATTATTTTGATTTTAATTTCATTTAGTTTAGTTATTTGGAACAGTCCTTCACATGGTTGTTAATTTTTTTTGCAATTCTTCTTTTGAGTATCATTCATATTCATTGACCACCAATCCACTGGGGGAATGACTCGGAGTATAATCCCTGATTTGTTTCACTTCATTTGAGTAATATGAATTCTGATTTATCAAATCTCACGAATCCTAACAAGATTACATTTGCCTCTTTTTGTTATGTTCACCTTGATTGTCACCTGTACTTTGTGAATTTCTATATAGATATCTGAGGCCATAGTTATATTATTTTATGTTATACATAATATGTAACATATTTCATGAATTTTGTCTTCTGTGAATTACTGGTCATCTTTGTGGCTAGATTTCTTCTTATGTCATAGTTATTCTTTATATCTAGGTATAAAGATACATATGCAGCTTGGCCCTGATTAATGTGAATAATGAATCCCCTAAAAGGGTTACCATATATATTCAAAATTATACTATTCAAAGATGTAATTATGTAAAATATGATTATTAGTTCCAGCCCAAATGGACACATGAAGTACAGAGTTGAATAATATGACCACCTCAAAGGTTTCATTAATAATATTAACCAGTATAACTAGCTATAGGCATTTTTCTTACTGCCCTCCTATTTCACGTTAAAATTCTTTAAGATTAATTTGGCAAGACTTCCTGCAAATACATTACTACTTCTCCTCAATATATCCCTTAATCACTTGCTAGGAAGTCCAACTTTCTTAAGAATTGGTTAAAAAATCCAAATATTCTTGAACACAGTCTTCTTAACATATTACTTGCCCTAAATTCCACCTCTTCTGAAACTCTTTTTCAGTAACGAGCAGTAATCAAATTGCTCTATGATTTACTTTGGATCAAGCATCATCATCTTCATTTTGACTATTTTTATACTATTGCTGTTGATATTCTACCCCTCCCCCCAAATCACAATACCATAGTCCCTGAGAGGGATTAAATCCCTTGCATTTGAGCTCCCTGGGACCTTTTGTCTTCATCTTCATCCCAATGATTTTCTTCTGTGTTGCTATTGCCACTGTTTCACCAAAGGGCTAGGATTATTTTTGTCTTTTTTTGGGGGGCATCAACCTTTATGTAGGTTGGTCTATTAAACATCTTTCAAGCATTTATTAAATTCTTGGTGACTTGACCTCCCACCTCTTCTTATGAAAATTGTGTTCAAATCAACACTACTACTGCCTCTAGAAAGGGAGAATCAATGAATTGTGTATTTTTTCCAAATTTAGATCCAATGACTTACTATACCAAAACACTATTCCTGACACTTTCCCTACTAATATGCAAACTCCTTGAGAGTAGACATTATTTCCTTTTGTATTTGTCTTCCCAGCCCTTAGCACATTGCTTGGCACATAGTAAGTGCTTAATAAATACTTTATCAATCATTTATTTATTTATACTTCTCTAAGATTTTATTTTTTGCCTTGAACTTCACCATCCTTAGCAACTGTCTAGGTTTTTTCTGACTAAAAAAAACTGAAGCTACTTACACTTGGTAGAAGACAAACATCTACAAAATTTCTCTTTTCCCCTTATTTGTGTTGTAAGTCAGACCCCTAGTTCTCATATTCCTATTAGTAGCTCTTGTGCCCAGTTCTCATGGCAAATTGGTGTGTCCAGCTGCCATTTTCCATACATCAGCCTCAAATGAGGCTCAGTCAAAGTAAGGCTTTGCATATTCATATCCATCTTCCTACCCTTTTCTTGTAAGTCAATAATACTATAATCAACTTTTTTGTTTGCTCTATGCAATCAATTTTAAAGCCCTATTGATTCTATCTTCACAATACATCTTTAATCTATGTCCTCCTTATGCATACTTTTAACAGTTCTTTCAGGAACCATTATACCTGTCTGTTAACTGGTCTCTCTACCTCTCTCTACTCACTCCTTTTTTGATCCATCATTTGTACAGCTGCTGAAATAATCTTCCAGACGCACAAGGCCATGTGACTCAAAACTTTCAATCATTTTCAATTGTCTGTAGAATGACTTTGGGATTTAAAACCTTTCATAATATGGTTCCAATCTATTTTTCCAAGTTTATTTCACATTATTTCTCTTCATTTACTTTAGAACTTAAACAATGGCAACTTCATCGTGCCCTGATTTTTTTTGTTATCTTCTACTTCTATGCATTTAAGAAGATTTCTAATGTTCCCTTATTGAAATGCTTCCCTTACTTTAATGCTTAGTTCAGGTATTATCTACCTCAAGAAGCCTTCAGTTTCCCTATCTGTACAATGGAGATAATAGCACCTACTTCCCAAAGTTGTGGTAAGGATCAAATGAGATGTTTGTAAAGAGTTTTGCAAGCTTTAGAGAGCTTCCTTCTTGCTACATTGTTCTTAAGCCAGATGACTTTCTATTCCTCATTAACTGTATTCCTTATTTCCTAGTAGCAAGAACAATACTCAACAGTTGTTCCTAAAACTTTGAGTTCCAAATTCTCCCCATCCCTCCCTCCCCACCCATTCCCTTTGGAAAGGCAGGCAATTCCATATAGGCCCTATCTGTGTAGTTTTGCAAATGACTTCGATAATAGTCGTGTTGTATAAGACTAACTGTATTTCCCTCCATCCTATCCTGCCCCCCATTGTTTCTATTCTGTCTTTTGATCCTGTCCCTCCCCGAGTGTTGACTTCAAATTGCTCCTCCCTTCCATCATCCCCCCCCTTGCTTATCTCCTTCTCCCCCATTTCCCTGTATTGTAAGATAGGTTTTCATACCAAAATGAGTGTGCATTTTATTCCTTCCTTTAGTCGAATGTGATGAGGGTAAACTTTTTGTTTTTTTCTCAGCTCTCCTTTTTTTCCCTCCACTAAAAAGTCTCCTGCTTGCCTGTTGAATGAGATATAATTTACCCCATTCCATTTCACCCTCTTTCCTCCCACTACATTTCTCTCTCACCATTTACCTTAATTTCTTTTAAGATATGGTCTCATCCTATTCAATTCTCTCTGTGCTCTCTGTCTCTGTATGTGTGTGCACGTGTGTATGTGTGTGTGCGTGCACGTGTGTACGTGTGTATGTGTGTATGTGTGTGTGGTCCCACCAACTACCCAGATACCCAGACACTGAAAAGTTTTAAGAGTTAAAATATTGTCTTTCCATGTAGGAATGTAAACAGTTCACTTTTGGTAAGTCCCTTATGACTTCTCTTTGCTGTTTACTTTTTCATGCTTCTTCTCATTCTTGTGTTTGAAAGTCAAATTTTCTTTTCAGCTCTGGTCTTTTCATCAAGAATGCTTGAAAGTCCTCTGTTTCATTGAAAGACCATATTTTCCCCTGAAGTACTATACTCAGTTTTGCTGGGTAGGTGATTCTTGGTTTGAGTCCTAGTTCCTTTGCCTTCTGAAATATCCTATTCCACGCCCTTCGATCCCTTAATGTAGAAGCTGCTAGATCTTGGGTTATCCTGATTGTATTTCCACAGTACTGGAATTGTTTCTTTCTAGCTGCTTGCAATATTTTCTCCTTGACCTGGGAACTCTGGAATTTGGCCACAATGTTCCTAGGAGTTTCTCTTTTTGGAATCTCTTTCAGGTGGTGATCGATGGATTCCTTCAATACTTATTTTGCCCTCTGGTTGTAGAATATCAGGGCAGTTTTCCTTGATAATTTCTTGGAAGATGATGTCTAGGCTCTTTTTTTGATCATGACTTTCAGGTAGTCCCATAATTTTTAAATTGTCTCTCCTGGATCTATTTTCCAGGTCAGTTGTTTTTCCCATGAGATATTTCACATTCTCTTCCATGTTTTCATTCTTTTGGTTTTGTTTTATGTTTTCTTGGTTTCTCAGAAAGTCATTATCCTCCATCTGTTCCATTCTAATTTTGAGAGAACTATTATCTTCAGTGAGCTTTTGAACCTCTTTTTCCATTTGGCTAATTCTGCTTTTGAAAGCATTCTTCTCCTCATTGGCTTTTTGAACCTCCTTTGCCAATTGAGTGAGCCTATTTTTCAAGGTATTTTCCTCAGCATTTTTTTGGGTCTCCTTTAGCAAGGTATTGACCCATTTTTCATGCTTTTCTTGCATCTCTCTCATTTCTCTTCCCAGTTTTTCCTCCACGTGTCTAACTTGATTTTCAACATCCTTTTTGAGCTCTTCCATGGCCTGAGCCCACCTGCCACCCCCCTGGGGTGTCTGGGATACAGAGGCCCCGCCCTCCACATCTTTCTCTGATGGTAAGAATAGTTCCTCCTCATCACTTCTGCCTGCTGCTCGGGGAGTTCTGGTCCTCCAGCGCTGTCTCTGCTGCTGCCTCTGCCGCTGCCTCCGCAGGGGGCCCGAATCACAGAGACACCCTCTCGGCCAGCCCAGACGTCTCTCTCATTGACCTGTGCCTCTGTGGGTGGAGTGACCTTCCCGGCCGCCGGATATTCCGTCCCTGAATCGTGCTCGGATCTGCTCCTCTGGGGCCTTGTGGCCAGGGCAGCACAGGGGTGGACTCTGCTGTCTGGAGTGCGATGGACCCTTGGCAACGGCTCTCCAGGGCTTTCTGGAACGGAAATCTTTTCCACTGTGTTTCTGCACACCTTGCAGTGCTCCAGAATTTGTGGGGAGTTCTTCTTGCAGGAAAAATATGGGCTGTGGGTTCGGAGCTAGCATACGTGAGTCTTTCTACTCTGCTATCTTGGCTCCACCCCCTTGTTATTTTTTTACAATACAATAATATTTGATTACCTTCATATGCCATAATTTGTTTGGCCATTACTTTATAGATGGCCATTACTTTATAGATGGCCATCTCTTTATCTTCTAGTCTATTGCTACTAAATAAAGAGCTGCTGTGATTTGGTTTTTTGGACACATGGACATCCTTTTTCTATTTCTTTGATCTCCCTTTCCTATTTCTTTGATCTCCTTAGAATATCGGTCAAGTGGCATTATTACTGGATCAAAGGAGGTTTCTTTGGCATAGATCCAAATTGCTTTCTAGAATGGTAGGACTAGTTCACTGCTCTTCCAAACAGTATTAGGGAAAGGGAACAGGGAAGGAAATAATCTTTATATAACACTTTCTATATGCTGGGCACCATGCTAGGCACTTTTTTGTTTTGTTTTGTTTTTTACAAATATCTCATTTGATCCTTAAAACAACCCTGTGAGATAGCAGTTTACATTTGAGGAAACTGAGGCAAATGGGGATTAAATGACTTACCCAGGGTCACATAGTGCCACCAACTGCCTCTGGCATTACTATGCCTATTATCCTGATACCTCTCCAATATTTGTTATTATCCTTACTTGTAATTTTCACTTATGTGATGGTGAAGTATTTACTTAATTCATACTCTGTTAGTGATTTAGAGTATTTTTATATGGCTAATTTCTTGCATTTCATTGAGAACTGTCTGTTTATATCATTTAAGCCTCTATCAATTAGGGAATACCTCTTGTTCTTTTACATCTAAATCAGTTTCATATTTATTTTGGATATGGGACCTTTATCCGAAACTTTGTGCAAAACATTTTCTCTAGTTTCTTTTCTTGGGTCAGTTAACATGCACTGGGGATACATGCAAAAACAATTTTTAACATTCTTTTTTTAAAACTTTGAGGTCCAAATTCTCTCCATTCCTACCCTCCTCTTCTCATAGAGAAGGCAAGAAATTTGATATAAATTATACATCTGTATTATGAAAAACATATTACCCTCTGGTTCTAGAATATTGGGGCAGTCTTCCTTTAAAATTTCTTTTAAAATTGATGTCTACATTCTTTTTTTGATCATAGTTTTCATATGGTCCAATAATTTTAAGTTTTATCTTCTAGATCTATTTTTTAGGTCATTATTTTTCCAATGAGATATTTCACACTGCCTATTTTTTTTTCATTCTTTTGGCTGTGTTTTATTTTTTCTTGTTTTCTCGCAAAGTCATTAGCTTCCATTTCCTGCATTCTAATTTTTAAGAAATTATTTTCTTCACTGATCTTTCAGAATTCCTTTTCCATTTGGTCAGTTCTCCTTTTCAATGAATTTTCTTCTTCAGTGAATTTTTATGCCTCTTTTTCCATTTAGTCAATTCTTCTTTCAATGCATTCTTCTTGTCACTGTTTTTTAAAATTTCTTTTATCATTTGACCTAGTATATTTTTAAGGTATCATTTTCTTCAGTATTTTTTGGTCTTCTTTACCAAGCCGTTGTCTGTCTTTTCATTATTTTCTTGCATTACTATCATTTTCTTTTTAATTTTTCCTTTACTTCTCTTACTTGATTTTCAAAATCTTTTGAGTCCTTCTGTGGCCTGGGAACAATTTATATTTTTCTTGGAGGCTTTGGATGGAGGAGCTTTGACTACTATTTTCTTCAAAGTGTGTGTTTTGATCTTGTCACTATAGTAACTTTCTATTATCAGAATTTTTTTCTGTTGTTTGCTCATTTTCTCAGCCTTTTTATATGTTGTTTTAACTCTTTGTTAAAGTGGTCTTCTGCTTTGAGAATAGGGAGTGCCTTTTCACAAGCTTCAGAGAGTTTTTGTGCAGCTGTTTTCAATGATACTTCTAGGGACCTGTAAGTTTTCTGTTTTTCTAAGGCGGTATGATCTAAGGAGAGATGTTTCCTACTCTCCTGGCCTGTGGTTTGGTCTGTGAGTATCCACAAGTACTATTTTCTGCCCTGGAACCACATGGTCCCTGCTCCACTGCAACCCACCAAACTGTGGTGTGCTAGTGCTCTTCCTTGCCCTGGGACTGCCACCCAGGACTGTGACCCAGATCTGAGTATGGGCAAAGGCAACATATTGAGTCCTGCCCTCAGTATAGCAAAAATCCCCATAATGTTCTTCTGATCAATTGTTCAATCCCCTTACTATTTGTGACCTAAGAACTCCAGAAGCAACCAATGCCACTGCGTAATCAATAGTTCCCAAGACCTGTTCCTGGTTTACTGGGGCTTGGTTTATTCTGGTGCAACCTATGCTGGACTGTATTCCACTCTCACTCTGGTGTGAGAGATCTGTCCTGCTGACTTTCTAAGTTATTTTTATCTATCTGTCTGTCTATCTATCTATCTATCTATATTTCACCTCATCCTTTTGTGGGTTCTGCTTCTCTAGAACTGTTTTATGGCATTATTTAAAGGTGTGTAAAGGGGTTTGAGGGAAAGCTCAGGTAAGTTGTATCTTTTCTCTGCCATATTTTCTACCCCTACCCTTCTAATTTTAAATGTGTTGGTTTTTTAAAAAAAATAACTTTTCAGTTTTGAATAACTAAAATTACTCACTCTATCTTCTGTGATCTTTTATTTTCTTATTTTATTTTATTCTGCATATATAAGGAGGGTAGTTTCTTCCTTGATCTTCTAATTTCTTGAGTATGAACACCCTATTATGTCTCTTCAAATCATTTTCAAATCTACAAGAATGATGTGTGCAATGCAAAAGTGTTTCAAAAACCAACAGCATCTTGAAAAGAAATCTTTTACTATTTATAAGAATAATGCTGAAATTTTAGAGAACACTATGTTTTCTTTTTAAAGTATAAGAATATGACTGTCATAAAATCAAGATAGTCAAATGAATACATATTTTACTTTTAGTTTTCTAGAACAGACATTATTAACAAAACTAATCAGTTTTATTGCTGGGTGGCACTGAGCAATCAGTACATATAGATAATATATTTACACCTTTTTCCTGGAACATACTTTAAATGCAGAAATATTGTTCTATGCTTTCCTTAAAAATTTCTCACTGAAAAAAATGTTCTGCAAAGATACAATAGAATACAGATTTTTTAAATGTTTATTTACTTTTAGTTTTCAGTATTCATTTCGACAAAATTTTGAGCTCCAAATTTTCTCCCCATCTCTCCCCTCCCCCTACCCCAAAACACTGCATTATAATTACCCCTTCCTCTAATCTGTCTTCCCTTCTATCACAACCCTCCCTTCCCTCATCCCCATCTTCTTTCTTTTCTTGTAGGGCAAGATCTATTTCTATACCCCATATATTTCCCAGTTTTATGTAAAAATGATTTTCAACATGCTTTCCTAAAACTTTGAGTTCCAACTTCTTTCCCTTCCTCCCTTCCCACCCATCCCCACTGAGAAGGCAAGCAATTCAATGTGGGCTGTATATGTGTGTAGTTTTCCCTTCTTACTCAGGTGAAAGAGCTTTCTCATTGATCTTTGAAGCTGTCTTTGGCATTTGTGGGTTGAGGGATCTGGGAACCTCAGCTGCTTCCGGGGATTCTGCCCCATGAGACCTGCTCTGGTGCTGTTCCTGCCACACTGCACAGCCAAGGCTGATTTGCACTCTGCTCCAAGTCTGGTGCAATAGACTTTTTCTGTTTACTTTCCAGGCTGTCTTGGGCTGGAAATCTCTTTCACTATGTCATTTTGTGGTTTCTGCTGCGCTAGAATTTGTTTAAAGTTATTTTTTACAGGTATTTTATAGGCTATGGGGGAGAGCTTTTACAGGTCCGTCCTTCTACTCCACCATCTTGGCTCCACCCTCTAGAATACAGATTGTTCCAAAAGTCTTAGTGCAATTTTAAGCTTTAATAGCTTGTAATTGCACTAAGCCTTTTGGAACATCCTGTATCCATGCAGATTTTATCATCTCCAACTGTTGAGAACACTCCCCCACCCCCTCCCATTTTAAATGCCACCTTGTCTATGATGCCTTTCATCATCCCACAGTAAGAAATAATATTTCTTGTTTCACAGATAACACACAGGAAGCATTGGAGGTTTTGGTCTCTACCCTTTAACTGGTTCACTCTGATCTGGTCATACAGGCAAACAACTTCATAGGAGTTAAAAAATAGCTCATTTCTAGTTTAGTCTTCTCAAAGAGTTATTGGAGAGCCAGCTCTTATGACATTTCTTAATCACCTTTCTCACAGAGGCCAGTGAGAAGAGGGGGAGATGAACTCCCCTGCATTATCTCAAAGGGGTCATCTGAGACAGGCCCAGCTTGTGCACCACCCCTAAATCCCCCCAAGTCTCAATGGAGGCCTGTTGAGGCATGCAGTCACAGACAGATTCCCCTTGCTTTTTCCTCCATCTCACCAACCATTACTCTCTTGCTTTATAGGGCAATCACACAAAGAAGGCATCTTGCCAACATTAACCTCACAGGTTAACTTTAGCATTATCATCATTCTGTGCAAGCAGAGTAATTATCAGTTATGTCCTTCCCATATCTCATGGTGCAGCCTCAGTAGGGTTGTGTATAACTGTAATTCTAAGAACTACTATGTAGGATCCTTGAGACTTTTTTGGGAGTTATTGTCAAGCACTTGGAAACTAGACATTCCCATGGCCACAGATCCTGAGAAACTAACTCTAAGAAGGAGAACACAATCCTCCACACCTACATTTCTTTATCTAAAACTCTCATAACATTTTGCATTTGCTTTCCTTATGAACTTACCGCTATCTATTTTGTATTTTTTTTCTATTAGAGGGTAAAATCCTTGAAAGCAGGAGCAGAATCTCATCTCATTTTTCTTTGAATTCTAACATGGATTTCTGCGAAGAGTCAATATTTAATGTCTTATTTAATTGAGTTGACAAAGTACCTGCAGGAATTTGTAATTATTGAATTAATTATTCTTCTCAGTATTTGTATTGGTAAATGGAAAAGTCAGCATAGAGAATTCTTCAATTTTTGTCATTTTACCAATTTTTTTGAATTTAATTGGTAAGCTAAAGCATTTAAAATACATTTTATTCTGTATTTCTGTATACAGAAATTTCACATCTGCCCAGTGAGTCTTTTTAGACCAAGTCTTTTAATATCAGTAGAAACTACATAAAGAAGATGGGAGAGTGAAGGAGCTGGGGTAAATCAACAGAAGGGAGCTGAGCAGGGCAGAATCCAGACAACCCTTTTGAAAATGAACTTATGGTAAGAGACAGGAGGATGGAGGCATAGCTCCTGAGGGTATGTGGTGCCAGGGATCCTTCACATCACTGATCTTGGAAACCTTGTCGTCCTGGTCCTCAGGCACTCTTGGGGCTCCTCAACCACTGAGAAAGAACTTCTTGTAGGTCTTGTTCATTTTGTCCAGAACGACAAAGATGAGACCATTGTGGGGGTAAGTCAGACAAAATAAGAGATGAACAAAAAGGGTCTTCATATTGAATTACATTCTTCAACACATCCTGTTCATTTTTATATTCTGGCTTCCCATTAATCATCCGCATTTTCTAGATCCTGGTTTTAACAGTGTCTGCAGCCATAAGAGATTTGTGGAGACCAGCCCATACTGGACCAAAAATAGCAGAAAATGTTGTCATATAAGTACCCAGAATCAATCAGAAACTGTTTAGCTTGTAAATAGGTAGCAAGCTGCATCCCACTGACAACAATAGCTCTTATAAGACTAGGGATATAACCCCCTTCCACAGGGTGAGGACACCGAGTAATCCTCAAGAATGCATCAAAAACTACTTGGTACTGGCTAAGAAATAGAGAGGTAGATCAGTGGACTAAGTTGGGTACACATGACATAGTAGTCAATGACTATAGCAGCCTACTATCTGATAAACCTAGGGACCCTAGCTTCTATGATAAGAACTCACTGACAAAACTGCTGGAAAAAGTGGAAAATAGTGTGGCAGTAGTGGCATAGACCAATGCCTGACACCGTATATACCAGAATAAAGTTCAAATGGGTACACGATGTAGGCATAAAAGCTGATGCTCTAAGCAAATTAGGGAGTAGTTTATCTGCCAGATTGATGGATAATGGAGGAATTCATGACCAAACAAGAGATAGAGAATATTATGAAATGCAAAATGAATAATTTTGAATACATTAAATTGAAAAGTGTTTACACATACAAAGCCATTACAACCAAGATTAGGAGGGAAGCAGAAAACTAGGAAAAGATTTTTACAACTAATGTCTCTGATAAAGGCCTCATTTCTAAAATATATGGAGAAGTCAAATTTACAATATGTCATTCCTTATTGATAAATGGTTAAAGGATATGAACAGGCAGTTTTAAGAGGAAGAAATTAAAACTATTTCTAGTCATATGAAAAAATGCTCTAAATCACTATTAGTGAGATGCAAATCAAAACTTTGGGTACCACATCACACCTATTAGATTAGCTAACATGTCAAAACAGGAAAACTATAAATGTGGAGATGTGGGAGAGTTGAAACACTAATTCATTGTTGGTGGAGCTGTGAGCTGATCCAGCCATTGTGGAGAACAATTTTGAACTATGCTCAACAGGCTATAAAAATGTGCCTACCCTTTGACCTAGAAATGTTGGTTGTAGGGTGGTATCCCAAAGAGAGCATAAAAATAGGAAAAGAACCCATATCTACAAAAATGTTTATAGCAGATATTTTTGTGGTAGCCAAGAACTGGAAATCAAGGGGCTGCCCATCAATTGGGAAATGGCTGAACAAGTTCTGGTATATGAATATAATGGAATACTATTGTGCTGTAAGAAGTGATGAACTGTCGGACTTCAGAATACCTGGATAGACTTATATGAACTGAGACTGAATGAAGTCAGCAGACCTAGGAGAAAATTATACACCATTACAGCCACAGTGTTTGAGGACAGTTTTTGATATATTTAGATCTTCATGGCAATGTAAGGAGCTAAAACACTTCCAAAGGACTTATGATGCAAAATGCCATACATATCCAGAGAAAGAACTATGGAGTCTGAAAACAGAATGAAGCACACTATTTTCTCTTTTATATTTGGTTTTGTTTAGTTTTACTCATGCTTTCTCCCATTATTCTATGCAACATGACTAATGTGAAAATGTGTTTTATAAGAATGTATGTGTAGAGCCTATATAAGATTGCATGCTGTCTTGGGGAAGGAAAGGAGAGGGAAGAAATTTAAATTTTAAACTTAGGGAAATGATTGTTGAAAATTGAAAACAAATAAATTAAAAAAATTTTTGTAGCCTCTGTGCTCCTTCAAAAGCAACTTGTTATCAGTTGTCATATGAGTTAGGGCAATCACAGAAGGGATTCCTAAGGGAGCTCCCATGATGCCTGCTGTCATGCCTTTCAGGGTTTTCATAAATTAGGGGCTGCCCCATCTGTGTTAAGTGCTCAAAGAGAATACTATAAATTTCAAGACAAGATGTGTACGTGGCCTGGCGCATGAGCCCAATTGAGAGCTTCATGTAAATACCTTGAACCCTCTCAGGATACTGACATTGTGGAAACTAGCCTTGCATAGATGGATCTGGGCCCCTACTCTGTTCAGCTGCATGCAGTTCTTTACCAGCTTCAGACCAACCAGGCCCCCAAACAAAAATCTGACCAGCTTGGGAGATGTGCAGCGTTTTACAGGCAACTCACCACTCCCAAGATTCACCATCAATGCCATCTCCACTAATGCACTAATGCTCCACTGCACCCAGCTTTAGAAGCACTCAACACTGCAGGTGGACAAGGAGACATTGTGCGCATGCTAGGCCTCAGAATGCCCCCTCTTCACCCCCACCTTGCCAGCCCCCACACCACTTATGGCATGCAGGTGCACAAAAATTCAGAAGAGCATGTGAGGCACAGGAGCAGAGGTGGGACTTGGGGACCCACCCAACCTGCAGGTTGGGCTGGCTGAGTTTGAGGATCCTGGAGCAGTTCGTAATTTCGGAGGAGGGTGGTGAAGCGGCAGCTACATGGGGCAATGAATAGAGTTCCTGGCCTACAGTCAGGAAGATCTGAGTTCAAATGCAGTCTCAGACACTTATTAGCTGTGTGACCCTGGCCAAGTCACTTAACCCTGTTTGGTTCAATTTTCTCATCTATAAAATGATCAGCAAAAGGAGATGGCAAACCACCTCAGTATCTTTGCCACAAAAAACCCACATGGGGTTATGAAGTTGGCTGAATGACTTTCTTCAGCATTTAGCTCAATTTACAAGTCACTTTTGTTTTTAGTGAGGTTAATTTTTTTAATGTGTAAGTGAATGGGCTTGATTATTTTAGTTGCCCTGGGTATGTAATGGCCATGTCTTGTTAAGGCCTGTTAAGAGTTCCCCTGAACCTATCTTCCTGGGTTGCCATATTTTCCAGAAACTCTGAACCCAGAGTATGCAGGAGGCCCTGAATGTGTTAACAATGAATCCCCTCCCCCCCAAAAAAAAACCCCACATAACTTTTTTGTTTGCACTCCAAGCTTTATTCCTTGTGTGTCCTTGAAATGTGTCCTTGGTGTCACCCAGTCTGTGCTAGGCTGAGAAATTTCTTGTGCAACTTTTGTCGTTGCCTTGTTCCTCCCCTTGGAGGAGGTTTTGTCTTTTTCCCACCTTTACTGCATCCTTCCCATATCATAACCATTTAGAAGATTCCTAGTGTTTCTGCACCCTCCCTTCTCCTCCCTCCTGAACCTTCGTCCTGCTGTCATAAATATGTAAACTTCTGTAAGGGCTGTGAACTTTGCTTGGCTTTGGGTTCCACGCACATGTTCATTTCTCTTGTAATAACCTTACTTTTCCCATAAGTTTCATGAAGTTGTGATTTCCTATTGATAGCCATTAAGTCTTCTAGATTCACACCACATTAATTTTGTGTAAAAAATGCTATTGCCTAGATCATTGACAACATAGTCCCTCTTTCTTTTTTAACACCAGAATTAGATTGCCTCCTTAGAACAATCCAGGAAACATTCCTGATACCATTTTCATGGTCGGCATTAACAGAGCTGAACATGGAAGTAGCTATTTCCATTCTATCAAGAAAAAATGTGCTTTGGAGAAAGGTGTACCCCAGAGGACCTGTTAGTACCTTTTAGATGAATGGTTGTTGATTTGGGAGTGAAATGATCTAAGCTTTGCCTCATCAACTCTTTTTCTTAATTTTCTAATAATTTCTAATTCCCAGAAAGAGTAGTCTTTGTTTCATCTTTCCCTAATGAAATTTTTTCCATGATCCTATCAGCATCAATATTTATAAAATACTTTTTTACAAAAAAATCATTGCCCATGGTTTCAAATACAATGAGGAATTAAATAAGTTCCTAACAATTTTAGAAACAATGTGGATTTAAGAAATTTTAGAACTATTTGTAGAAAAAATAAAAGACTTTGTCTCATACACAAATGAAGAATTAAAATTCAAGAGAATCAGTAGATCTAGTGGTAAGATTACTTTCAGAAGAATATTGAGGCTTCAGGGAGAAAAAAGTAGTACTTCTTTGGGTCATGATCTCATTAATATGGATACTTAGCTAGTGGAGTGGATTGTAATTCATTCATGCCCTCTTAACCCGTGTGATTTTTATTAGAAAGAATGCTGGATTTTGAATTAAAAGACAGGTTCAAATCACAAATTATTCACTTAATCTCTTGGGTCTCAATTCTATCACCTCCAAAATAAGGGGGTTGGATTAGATAACTTCTGAGATCCCTTTCAGTTTTAAGTCTGAATCTGTGATCATCCACAAAGGATATGGCCAACATTTCACACACATTGTCTCTTTTAACATTTTAGAGCATGAGTGGAGTATTCTTCACTCTTACTATGTGATATTCTCTTACTATGTGGTATTTTTTTAACTCACTTTTTTGTACATGCATCACATGTAATGCTGATTCCAGTCTGATCCAGTCCAGTAGTCAATTATTAATGACATGCTATTTGTAAAGCACTGTTGTAGAGACTAGATACAAAAAACCTGCTTATATTGATAATGAACTGCTTTGCCTTTCAAGTAATCCAAAATTTTGATTTTTCAGATGTGGTGGTATAGCGTTAAAAAAATTGGGGAGGGAAAAGGTGGTGATTTCATTTTGGGGATGGTTTTTGATCATTGCCAGCACTGGGAAATCCAACTCACTTTCTTCTTTCAATTCAGCATTTCTGTCTTTCCCTTTGGTTTTCATATGCTTATAGGACAAAGGATTAGGGTTATGTACTTGAGTTGATGAGCAAAGATAACCCAACAGTGTTTGTCCAAAATACATACAATGATGAACTAACTGGATGTCCATTCAGTTGTATATTCTAGTCCAGACAATACACACTTTTTATCTTTTAATTTTGATTGTATAAGGGTGATCTTTTTTTAAAGATCTCATATCTCATAAGGAGTCCCTTTATCATTACAGGGTTCAATAGAGTCACACAATATCACATAGGAACAGGAACACTTTATTGTCATTGATAGAGTAACTGTTATTTGAACACTTTATAGAGCAACCTTCATAATAATATCAGGTACTTTTGGTGTCTCCCTTCACTTGTTTTTAACACTTAGAGGATCACTTTATGGAGTTATTTCTATGGTTGCATCTATCAAAGGATCTTGTATGATTTAAATATATGAATAGGAAATGCCTTGTTAGAGGAAAGTATTTAAGGCTAAATTTTACTATAACAAGTCAATGGGATTTTTTTTTTGCTTTTTTGTTTGTTATAATCCACAAACACCGAACACAATTAGATCTTGTATTAAGTTATGTGACTATGAAGATATGGTCTTTTGTAGGAAAAAAAAATTCTAAGGACTCACCTCTTCTATTTACATATTTTCAACATAGATTATTTTAGTATATGTTAATATCATTTGCATAAAGGTTTGCAAAGTAAAGATATAAGGCAGTATTTGTTAGTATTTTCTCAATTGCCTTTTATTCACAGTTATACCAGCCAGGATTTTCCAACCCTGGATACTTTCAAAATTGTGCCTCCTTCAGCATAAATTCCTTCTGTGTGTACTTGTTCAGGTCTGAATGATCTCCTCAGTTTCAGTTTCTTAAGTACTATTTAGTCATATAGGACATTGAAAAATGAAGTGATTCCTTTGTCAGAAAAATACAGAAGGCAGAAAAATATATAACCAGCTGATGGCAGAAATCTCTAGTAAGATGGAAATGTGCTTTAACTTGATATTCAAATTGTTCAACTTCAATGATTATTTCTTGATTTTTAATCTACCTACCATAGACTCTAGTTCCTTAGAAAGTAATTTTTGAGGTTAAAAAAACAACTGGGATTTTTCTGACTCAAGTTCACCAAAATGTTACTTTGGAGATGGAGACATATGACTATGGTTCTAGTTAGCTAAATAGAGAATGAATATTCTAAAGAAAGATATTATTAAGAGAACAAAATCTTAGTGAAAGGTGTTAGAAACATAGTTGGAAAAAAAGAAAGGAAGAGATTGTTCTTTTTAGATTGAAAAGAAGAGAGGGTTAATGAATTAAATGGATACTTTGACAATAGCTGCTTTTATTGATATGGAGCTAATTAAAAAATAGTTCTCTCAGAAAAGCCAAGAGCAGAACACTAGAGAGTCTTGGATAATAGAGAAGATACATGGCCATCTATTCTAAAATCCAGCATCCCTAAGAAAGACTATCAAAACAAAACACTTAAAAAAAGAAAAAAACTCCTTTTCAATGTAAAAAAATTAATTTAGATCAGTAATTTTAATAAATAGTTCTATTTTTCCTAAGAATTTAATAGTGTATTTTTCCTAAGAATTTAATTCTTTTCAGATTCATTACTTAGGATTTAGAAAGGTGATATATATATATGTATACATATATATGATAAGAATATATGCACATATATATATAACATACATACGATAAAAATATTTTTCAATTATATCTTTTTCTAAATGTCCAGCAAATTGAATCCAGTGTAGTTTGGATTTAGAATTTCCTTTGTAAATTGGAATCTACATAGATGCTTCTGAACCATTTTATATACCATGGCTGGGAGTGAGGGTCAGTTATCAACCCTTAAATCAACAAAAAATACTTCAATTACCTAAAGACTGTTCACATAGGAAGTATCAGCCAGCCATACTCAGCCTACTGGAACCAGGCAGCAAAATGAACCAGAGATCACCATGTTACAACAAGTCCACTCAGTGCTTCAGTGGCAAAATGACTTGTTTTATTTGATGAGTTCAGTTAATTTTGTACAAATAATAATGATAATATATTTATTTTGCAAAATAATACTGGACATGGGCCAAAATGCAATCCCAATAGTGGTTAAAGATACATTCATTACATTTGCCTATTGTCAGTGTATTTAAGGACTAAGTTTTGGTGAGGCTAAGATTCTAAGTGCCATATTTTATTATGTATAGCCTAATGCTCCAGATCTTAAACTCCATGTGAACAGCTGTTGCTGAAGTATAGCATAGGTGTTGGTGTTTGAAATCGATAATGAATTTTTGGACTTAAAAAACAATAACATAGACAGAATTTTATTTGTAAGTCAAGAAGAAATGATTTGTTTGAATATAACTTTAATTTTTTTTCAGATTAATCTTAAAGATGTTGGTGAATTATATAAAATACGCATTGGTCATGACAATAGTGGAAAGGACCCTAGTTGGTATTTGGAAGAAATTAAACTTGAAGAAATAGCCACTGGTGAGGTGTTTTCCCTCACAGTTGATTGTTGGATAACTGAGAACGAAGATGATGGAGATACCTGTAAAGAAATATCTATTAACAGACCTAACAAGAAGTCCTTGCCATGTATGTATTTGTAAACTCTTTCATAATTTTTAAGTAAAAATGTTCAATGCACTGAGATTTTAGAAAATCCGGGTTTAAGAGCACATTCTTCTAAACATTGTTTTCTGTGTGTTATTGTGTTTAGATATTATAAGTATTATTCATGTTATAAGCTTTAGTATTCCTACTACTTTAGTATTCTTGGCCATGTTCAATTTGTATATTTATAAAATTATACTGTTTTACATTTTTAAACAATGACAAGTCTTTTTACTCTTTATTTCCCACCACCTTCACTGAGAAAGGAAGAAAAACAAACCCCCTTTTATAAGCATGTACAGTCAAGCTGTACATATTTCTCATTGGCTGTGTTGAAAACATTATTTTAGTTTGCATTCTGAGTCTAATACCTCTTCGTCATGTTTCATCATGACTCTTCAGGAACTGTGATTGGTCATTGTGTAGATCAGAGTTCCCAAGTGTTTCTCCCTTTCCCTCTTCTATCCTTCCTCTCCAATCTCCCCTCTCCCTCTCTTTTCCCCCTTTTCCCTCTCTTTCTTCCACCCTCTCCCTCACACAGATATTTTCACATACATTTAATCACCCATGATCAACCTACTCACTCTCCTACCTACCCCAACTCCCCTCCTCAACTTATTGAGAACACAAACCATTTATAATCAGTGGAAGCAAATTTCCACATTGGTCATGTTGTGTGGTGCGTGTGTGTGTGTGTGTATGTGTGTGTGTGTGTCTCATTCCGAGTCCTTCATGTCTCTTTTCAAGGATGACTAGTATGTTTCATTATTAGTTCTCTAAAATTCCACTTGGGTGAAATCTATTTCTGTACTTAACTCTGCATCTTTGTGTGTTCTTCCTTCTTTTGACCAATTTAGATGAGAGTTAGATTAAAGTGTCAGCCACTCCTCTTCAACTACTCCTCCTAGTTTATATATGTATAGTCTTTTTCTGAGTGATAATTTTCCAACACCTTCCTTTCCCTCCCCCTTCAATGGTGTATTCTTTTCTTCCTCTCTTTCCAATTTTTCCCCTTAAAATTATCAAGACATAACAGAACTACTCTTTTCTAATTGTATTCTTTCTCTGAATCCTGATGATGATAGGAATCAAAGGGGACACCTGTATCATCCAACCATATTTAATGTAAGCAGGTTAGTCCTTTATCATTGTTCATTCATGATTATCTATTTATTTTTCTTTTTTGCTCCTTTATACTTCAATGTTTCTCTGCAGTTCTGGATTTTTCATGAAGAAAATTTTGAAGTTGTCTTTATAAATATCTCTAGAACCCCCTATTGGAGCATTATACTCTGTTTTTCTGAGTAAACTATATTTGCCATAAGCCCATATTATTTTCCTTTTGAAATATCATATTCAAATTTTTCCATTCCTTTATAGTGATAGCTGCTAAGGTGTATGTGATCCTGACTGTGACTCCTCACTACTTGAATTCTTTCTGTTTTCAAAATTGTTCTTTTGAAGTGGCAGTTCCGAATTTTGACTCTTATGTTCCTGGGAGTTTTCATTCTGGGTTTTTTTTCAGAGATAAACCACTGAATTCTTTTTATTTTCACTTGATCTTATGATTTGTATCACCCAGCACCAAGATATTCCTGCATAGTCTGAATTGCAAAGTATAACAGACAGACCCTCCATGTAGAAGCCAGAAGAAAAACATTTATTCAGACACCAGAAAGCCAAATCCCAACACCAGAAAGCCAAATGTGTCATGGTAACCAAGAAGTCAATACACATTAGCATTGCAGGGGACAAATGCATTTCCAATCCTCCCTTCTGTTCCCTCCTACTCCTTTTGCTGGGGCCTTCCCATAAACAAACAAACACTCATAAGCCTAGCTGTGCCTGCTTGCCTGTATCCTTCCCAGCTTTGTCTAGCTTGATCAACTTCTCTCAGCTCTGCTCTACCCCTCTTGTTCTACCCATTCATATTCATGAATGGGAAAGATCTTCCCATTTAAATTACCATTTCATGATTCTAAGTGATCTGGGCAGTTTTCTTTTAAGATGTCTCGAAATATGATATCTAGGCTCTTTTTTTTTTAAAAAAGAGCTTGTATTTAGTATTTTATTTTTCCCCAGTTACATGTAAAAACAATTTTTAACATTCATTTTTAAAACTTCAAGTTTCACATTCTCTTCTTCCCTCCCTCCCTGCCCCAACCGCCATTGAGAAGGCAAGCAATTCAATATAGGTTGCACATATGTAGTCATGCAAAATGTATTTATAATAGTCTTGTTGTTAAAGAAAACATAGACAAGAAAAAAAAACCTCAAGAGAAAAATAAATTTATAAAAAGTATGCTCCAATCTGTTTTCAGATACCATCAATTCTTTGAGAATAGATAGCATTTTTCATCGTAAGTCCTTCAGACTTGTCTTGGATCATTGTATTGCTGAAAATAGCTTAGTCATTCATGGCTGTTCCTCTTATAATATTGCTGCTACTTTGTACACAGTACATTTCACTTTGCATCACCCCATGCAAGTCTTTACAGGTTTTTTTGAGAACATTCTGCTCATCCTTTTTTATACTACAATAGTGTTCCATCATAATCATATACCACAACTTGTTCAATCATTCCCCAAATGTATGGGCATCCCCTCAATTTCTAATTCTTTACCTCCCTGAAAAGAGCTGCTGTAAAATACTTTTGTACTTATAGATCATTTTCCTTTTTGTTTTTTATCTCTCTTGGGATACAGACCCAATAGTGGAATTGCTAGTTCAAAAGCCACACATGGTTTTATAGCTTTTTGGGCATAGGTCCAAATTGCTCTACAGAATGGTTGAGTCAGGTCACAACTCCACCAATAGTTCATTAATGTCTCATTTTTCCCTCACCCCCTCCAACATTTGTCATTTATCTATTAGCCAATCTAATAGATATGAAGTAATACTTCAGAATTGTTATAATTTGCATTTCTCCAATCAATAGTGAGTTATGGTATTTTTTCATGTGCTATAGATAACTTTGATTACTTCATCTGAAAACTGATCATATCTTTTGATCGTTTATCAATTGGGGAATGGCTCTTATTTTTATAAATTTGACTCATTTCTCTATCTGTTTAAGATATGAGGCTTTTACCAGAGAAACTTGCTTCTATTTTTTTTTCACAGTTACTATGGCTAAGTGTATTTCTTCCATCATATTTATGCTATTCTTTCTCTCCTTTCACCCTGTCCCTCCTCAACTACCTGACTACCTCCTGACTACTCCCTCCCCCCATGTGTTCTGTCTTCCATCACCTCCCTCCTTCTCTTAACCCCTTCCCCACCTACTTTGCTGTAGGATAAAGTAGATAACTATATCCAGTTGAGTGTGTATATTATTCCCTCTTTGATAGGCTCCTTTTTTAAATATGGCATTTAGATAGCCCAATGAGACTATTTTTCTCCTTGATCTGTTGTTTTTGCTGTGAAATGCCTTACATTTGCTTTCTCCTCCTCTAGTGCCCAGCCTTCTCACTTTGTTTTGGTATTTCTTGTTGCCTCGTGAAGTCATTGGCTTCTATTTGGTCCATTCTAATTTTCAAGGAATTTGTCCTTTGGTCAAGGTTTTACATCTGTTGTGACAAGCTGTTAATTTCCTTTCTAATTATATTTCAAATAGATTTCACTTCTTTTTCATTTTTTCCCTCAAGCACTCATATTTTATTTATATAAATATTTTAAAATTCTCTTTTAAGGTCTTGCCTGATTTCTTCTGATAATTTAAGTTGAGCCCATACCTAGGTTGTGCTTTTCTCTGAAGCAAAGCTTCAGAGAATATTTTAGTCATTTTCTTCTGTATTAGTGCCTTGAATCTCTATAATAATTGATTATGGCAAGGTTCTTTTTTGTTTGCCTATTGGTCTAGTTTATTTCTTGACCTCAAAATCAATGTTAGGGCTGGACTATATGGCATTTCTAGAAGGAATGTCTGGGTTGGTACTACTACTGTTTGCTGGTATGATTATTATTGAGGGTATTGAATGTTGTGTTGTCTCAGATTATAAGGAACAGGATGAGGACCTGCAAACTTTCAGTGCTCCCAAATAATCTGATCCAGCACAAAATCTGATTGCTGTCCCCTGGTCTGAACTTTGTAAATTCCTCTCTAAGTTTTAGTCTAAGCAAGGGTACACTGCTTTTGGACTATGCTACCATTAGCTGAGTGGAAAACTTTGTTGGTTTGGAGAAACAGAATTGTAGGCTCTCCTTTGACCTATGATTCCTGCCCTGGCTCTTCATCTGTAGGCTGGACTAGATGTTGGAACCTGATTTATGCCTGATATCTGAAACACACTGCTTCTCGTGTTGGCTTCTGAATTTTTTCGTTTCTTGGCACACTACCCAGGAACTCCACCATAGTGTGCAGTTTCCCTTCTCAGTCTGTCTTTAATCTATGACAGAACTAGGTAGTTGGGCACAAAGCTTCCACTTGTCACCTGTCCCTGTCACAGTTTCCTGTTGAGAGTCTGCGTTTGCTTCATCGTGGGTTTGAGACCTCATTTGCTCTGATACACAACCTCTCCCTGGGCACTGGAGTATTCCTCTTGGCCTTCCTGGCCCAACTCCATCTGCAGTTTTTGTAGACCTTCCTATTTATCTTCCTATGATTAGCTGAACTGGAAGAAAGACTCACTGCCTTCTTCAGGATTTAATCTGCTACATTTTCTAGAAATCTTAGAAAAACTTTTTCGCAAGGAATTCACTGCAACACTTCTGTCACTCCACCATCTTCCATCTTTGACTTTGAAACTAGTTGAAAACTCATTCTCCTGGACCATACATGCTTGGTGTTTAGGCCTTAGGATTTAGAGCTGGAAGAGACCCTAGATACTGCATAGTCCAAAGGTATCTTTTTACACATGAAAACATCAGTTACACATTAGTGAGATTTAACTGGGATTCAAAGTGAGATTTTCTGAGTACAAAACCAGTGTCCTTTTAATCACATAATGTCTATATTATCTATTTCCATGGTTTCAGCTCTTACTCCTATGGGGATATTTCCCAAATCCAAGTCTCTTCCTCTATCCTCCCTCAGGATACAGTCCCTTGTGGAAATTTTCTATTGATTCCCCACTGTCACCTTAAATTTAATATGTTGAAAACAAAATTCTTTGTTTTACAGTTTCTTCATAGGAATCACTGAATTATCAATTATCTTGGATTTTAATTCTTTCTGAACCATTTTTATCTCTCTTTCAGTCAGAAGATCTTTCTCCTTAATGAGGAATCAAAAATAAATAGGAACTGTGTAATAGGTTGGACTTGACAGTGCAGTTCCCTAGTAGTTTAGATCTGAAAGGAGAAACTTGTAACTCATACCATGCTTCAAACTAGAAAGAATCTCTGAGATTGGATGCCAGAATTACTATTTTGTCTACTTAAACTATGAATCATACTTCATCAAGTAATCTAATACAACTACTCATCCAGCCTTCCTCTAAAGATATCTAATAACAAATACTTCAGTACTTCAAGGGGCAATTCATTCCATTTTTTCGGATAGCCTTAATTGTTGAGAAGTTTTTCTTGTATTGAGATAAAATCTTCCTCTTTTTAGCTTCCATGAGTTAATCCTAATTTTGTTTTCTGCAGCCAAGGAGACTAAGTCTAAACTTCTTTGACATATAAACTGTTAAAATATTTAAAGACTGCTACCATTTCCCCTTCCTACTAAAATGTTTTTTTTTCCTTTTCTATCTTATATTTATCTATTTTTTTCAGCCAGTTAACTCATGGCACATTTTATAATGCACTAGCACCATCCTGATGCTCGGTCCCTGGAAGCATCCCAGTTTATCAATGTCTTTTTATATTATTGCAACTGACTATAATATAATATACTCAACATCTTTATATCTTATTCATACAAATATTAGGAGACATCATTCTTCTACTAGCATGATACAAGAATGATTAATTTTTTTCTTGATGGCCCCCCTTTCTCAAAAGATGACTCCTCCCTTTGTACCAAATTGTCCCTGCTGCTGCTACATCTATAATTGACTACTCAGCTGGGTACTGTAGACCTTGCCTCACTAGCCTCCTAGGATCTTCTGAAACTCACTAAGGTATCCGGACTCATTCATCTCAAGATTACTCTACCATTACCTAATTATAAAAAAAGACAAGAAAAGAGAAGCTTCTTGACCCAGGAATAAACTTGCCTTGTTATGAAATATGGCCCCAGCTGCCCCAGGCCCCATAGGGGACAAGATTTTGCCATTCACTTAGCAGACTTTTCCAGACTCATTCTGAATAGTCCTCATGCTTTGAAGCCAGATAGGAAGAAGACTCTGATACGGAGGCTGCTGCTTTAGTATATCCACAGAGTTCTGGCTCAGCAACCAATCAGGGGGATGATTCATGCATAGAAGCAATTAAAGGATATCTGTGCATTCTTAAGTTTCCATGGTGTCACCAAGAATGGTATGGTCACCTGGAATGGTGACAGGACGAGTTCCAAAACAGACAGAGGAAAGCACTTGCTACATGTCCTTTCTTCTTTCTGTGACACCTCTTAAAATAAAGAATAAAGAAAGGGATAAAAGGCAGTTCAGGAAAACCAACCAACCATATTTCTGATAACACATGCATAATTCTGCACCCTGAATCTTCTGCCTCTGGAGAGGGCATTCATTTTCTCAAGGGCCAAACTTGACTTACACAAATAGTTCATTTCAATGACAATTCAGTTCATGGTGCTTGGTCTTTTTTCCCTTTCTACTTAAATTGCTTTAGTCATATATATTGTTCACTCTGAATCAGTTTATGTATCTTTCCTTCCTTTTCCAAATCAATCATATTCATAATATGTTGTGGAGTAATTGTATTCTATTTATCTACGAAAATTTGTTCGGTAATCCCCCCTCCCATTCCATGGATTTCTGCCTTGTTTTCAGTTCTTTGTTATTATAAAAACCTTCTGTTTGAATATATTGGTACTATAATGTGAGACTTTTCTTTCTATCTTTGAACTTTTGTTCGCTGTGCATGTGTGTGTATATTGAGATAGATAGATAGATAGACATAGAAATAGACACAAACACAGCATATATAGCCTGACATTCTTAATGATCCCAGGATAGCTTATAATGATCATCCCTTCTGGTTGTTCATAAGGAGTTTATTTGGCAATCCATTCTAGAATTTTATCTTTCATTGACACCAAATTCATTGGTCTATCGTTTCCAGTATTCATGCTCTTAAATAAAAGAAGAGAGAAGAATTTGCTTGCCTGAAGTCCTGTAGATTATCTCCTTTTACCCACATTTCATTAAAGATCATAGATGTTCAGCCATTATATTTACTACCTCTTTCGATACCCTGATGTGTAGTCCACCTAGTTATAGAGAGCATGGATTTTAATTCTCTTTGAACTGTTTGATTGTCTTCCTTCCCATCTGAAGAGCATTCTCCTTATTACAGAATCAAAACAATTAAGACCTCTGTAACCAGCTGGGATTGATTCAGTCCAGTTCCCCAGTAGTTTAGGTCTGAAATGAGAGGGAAATAAGATACTTGCAAGTCATATCAACCAAGCAAAATCAAGTTTGCTTGGACATAGCAGGGGAAGTGAAGAATTCAGAGTAGAGAAGGGATGTTTTTCCAGGATAAAGCATGAACTCAAATGAATATAGTTTCCTAATGTTGCTCATTCTATTGGTCGATGAGTCTGAAGCTTCAGGGGAGGGTTCTAGCTTTTGCTATTCTGGGTGTTCAGTACCCAGGTGAATAGCAAGCTTCGTCAGTATCTGGATCCTCGTTGGTCCCTTCTGCCAACGAAATCTCAAGAATGATTCCAATAACTTTTAAGGCAAACTAACCTAATTTGCATGGGGAAAGGGAGCTTAAGACATTGCTTCCACTACAAGTTGAATATTTCCTCATTTTTTCTGTCGGTTGTTATTTTCCCACCTACCCTAAGCAGTAGAGTTATCCCTTTCTATATTTTCCTCGTATTTCCAATTTACTTATTTTTTTTTATCATCCCTTGCATTTACCATAAACCTTAACATATAGTGGGCTTTGATGTCAATATTATTATTCTTTTAAGTCCTTGCTGTTCTTTTATCTGATTTTGTTTCTCTCTGTTTTACTTGCCACGTTGTCCAACTCTCTCATTTAACGAGTGAGGATACATATCTTAGGTCCAGAGTGCTAAGTTACTTGCCCAATATCCCCTAAATTCCTAGCAGTGAGTCAAGATCAGAGTCTAGGTCTCCAGACAGTAAGACCAATATGTTTTCCAATGCATTGTGCTACTGATTTGGGGGTCTTGTTTATTCATTTTGTCCCAAATCATTACTTCTATGTTTGTAACACCCAAATCTTTTTTTTTTTAGTCTTGTCTCAATCAGATCTCATAGTTGCCTGTCTGCTAATCATTTTCAGTTGTATATATGTCAACTTAAACTCAACATGTACCCAAGGGAATTTACCATTACAGTCTCTTCCCACAAAACCACTGGCCCTCCAAAATTCCTCATTTGTCAGTGATGTTATCAAAATGAATCTAATAGAAAAACACTTGGAGTTTTGACTCATAACATATGCAATTCCTAATTCAGTCAATAGCTTTTTCAGCTTTTCTTGTGAAATGATTTTCCCAGGTATCACCACTTAGCTATTCATATTGATACTACCCTAATTTCTGTCTTTATTGCTAGATGACTGCAAAAGCTTTCCCCCCAAGACCCTTCAGTTTGTCCTACATGTAATCTATCTTAAACCTAACCACCAAACTTATCTTTCTTGTACACTATTTTTTTTTGCATCATAGTCCTGCTTAAAAATAATTGAAAGCATCCCTGTTTCACTGCACATCGGATATAAATACCTTCTCCTGTCCTTCAATGCCTCCCATCATCCCTTCATATCTTATTTATCTTATTGCTCACTATTTCCGAACATACATTTTCCATTCCAATGAGGTCATTCTCCTTACTATTTCAGAAATACACCAATATTCATTCAATCCTCTATGTCTTCACTAATATCATTCTCTAATGTTACAATATGCTTTCTTCCCTTTTCTGCCTCTTAAGATCTATAACTCATGTTTTCAAGAACTAGCTCAATTCTTCCCTTTTTGAAGAAGTTCTCCCTGACAGATCTAACTCTCACTAATCTACTTATCTGAATTTCTGCAATACTTCTAGGTTTTACCATGTGATTACTACTCACTTATATACCCACTTGTGTTGATCTCTAATTGTCTTATATTTCAACACTTAATAATATCTGTTTTCCATATGTGTGGATACTTCCACTGATGTAGACTGCAGAATGCCTAATGCCTCAGTAAACAATAGTCATGAGTTGCAGTGTTTGGAAAAAAAATCTATTGCTTGGTTGCTAATATCTCATGGTTAACTTCTCTCACTTTGGTTAAGTTATTGATAGCATGACGTATATTTCATTGTCAGGTCTTTCTATATTGGTAAGAACTACTAAGTTTTATGTTTCCTTGGCACAGCTACTAAAATCCTATAATTACTTCCACATGGAAATGAGGCACTGAGAAAAATGTAATATTTTACACTTATTAGTTTTTATTTTTCCGACAGGATTGTAAACACCTTGAGGACAAGAATTACACATGTACAAACACATAGAAACAAGCATACACACATCCTCTGTAGCCTCCATTGCATCTGTTAGCCTGCTGAGCTCATAGCACACGCTCATTAAACATTTGTTGATCAATTAATTCAAAATTGTGAGGAAATGAAAGAAAGATAAACAGAGAAATGAAGGGGGAAGGAAAATGCATGGAACCTTAGAAAGGTGGCACAATGGAAAGAACACTGGGCCTGTAGTCAGGAAGACCCAAATTCAAATCTAGCCATAGAAATTCCCTAGTTGCAAAAATCTAGACAAATCATTTAACTTCTGCCTGCCTTAGTTTCCTAATCTGTAACATGGGGAGAGTAATAGCACCTTCATGCCAAGATTGTTGTGAGGATAAAGTGAGTTAATATCTCAAAAGCACTTTGCAAACCTTAACAGCTTCATATAAATGTTAGCGGTTAGCATCGCTATTATTCATATTATTCCCTTATTATTATCTTCTATATTGAGAGATATGGCAGTGGTAGGGTTCCTATGGCACCCCAAGGTTAGACATTGATTGAATCAATCAACAAGCTTTTTTTTAATACCTCTTATTTGCCAAGCTCTATGCCAGGTACGGAGAGTACAAAGATAAAATTAAAACAACCTCTGCCCTCAAGGAACTTTCTTTTGAAGAGTAAGAAGCCCCAGAGAAATCTCTTGAGATCCTGACTTGTCAGTCTGTATACCCAAGAATTATTTTTATGTCAGGAAACTTTGTCATTGATGTGACTTGTAGATCCCAAAAGAAATGTCATTACAAATTGAATTTAGTAAATACTAGATTCTTTTTAAAAGGAACTTTAGTTAAACCCCATTGAGATAAATACTGTGTTTTCATTTGCCTCCTGTTTGAAGAACAAACTCTTTAATACATGCAAAAAAATGAATATAAGATGGTTCTGTGGGTTTCAGAAATTTCTAAGACATCTGAGAAACTCCATTGTACTTCAAATGAACTATTGATTCTTGGTTCATTTAACTTGAGCAGCAATAAAGGCACAGCATGGCTTCCCAGCAACTTTCTATTCATTTTTCCCCCAAACTAGCGAATGAAACTTTTTCCATTTGCATTTCCCATTTAAAAGGGTAATTTCTTTGCTGTAGCACACCAACCATATCTTAAGGCATTTTCTCCAACAAAAACACTTAATGTAATACATGATAGTTATTGATAATCTGATATAGTTTGATCATTTGTCTTGAAGGCTAGCAAATCAATCTGGTTGTACCTTTCCCAGACTATATATTTGCTCATTTGGGGTAAAAAACGTAGAAAAGACTAGATGCAATGAAAAATAATTATTCTTCAATAGCCATGAATAAACTCTGACCCTAAGCTGACTACTGAGTGGGGAATAAGTTAGTAAATCAGGCTGCAATATGTGTGGATCACCCACTATTAACTTTTGGAAATGACATTACCAGTTTCAAGCCGCTGAGGGCTCAGATACTGTTTCTGAGCCTGAAAAGGGAGTCCCCACAGAGTTTGAGACTCAAAGAACTAGAGCTGGGAATGAGAGGTTGGGTAATCTAAAGAAATCTATTTCTCATAAGAGTTTCTATGCTGATGGTGGGAGGAAGGAGAACATTATATTTATTGGGATCCATCAATAACAGGAATGCCTCAAAACCTCTCTGTTTACTTTTTGCCAGAGTTTTGGAAAGGCCATATAATTCAACTCCTTATTTTACAGAAACTGAGGCTCAAGGAGGTTTATTGACTTGCCCTAGGTTAGACAAGTAGTAAGCACCAGAGCCAGGATTTGAACCCAGTTTCCAGAACCAATGCTATTTATTTCCCCTGCATCACACAGATTCCAACATCCTGCACCCAAATCTTCCACAGACATGAGTTAGATCTCACTGGGCAGATCCTTCAATTGTTTTTACCCTTTTTCTTCCTTTTTGTGGCCTAGTTTTTATTCACAATAATCTTAGATCTTCTAAAAGTTTTTTTCTGGAATTTAGGATATGGCCTGAGGTATCTCCCTTTGGGTGAAATTTAGTGAAAAGTTTTATAAGTTGGCAGGTGAAAAGGAATCCCCGTAGAGTGGCAAACACATTGGAAAGCTAGTTATCTTCTGGAAGGGAGAGATCTTGACTGTTGCTCATCACTTGGTAAATGACTAGTTTCCATAGGGGATCAGAGAATGAAAGCAGTTCTAGAAGAAAGTAGTTTATTGACTGCTCACTGGTAGAATCAGATTGCAAAGTAAGACATTTTAGGGTTGTATTATATATTTTTCCACTAGGGACTGTCACATCTGTATGAATTATGCTAAAGGGGTAAATTTCACATCTATCAATCCCTAAACATTTGTTAAGTCCCTACCACTGTGTGCCAGACACCATATTAAGTGCTGACGATACAAAAAGAGGCAAAAGACAGTCTCTGCCCTCAAGAAACTTACAACAACTATTTAATATTATTTTTGATACTCCTAATTCAAAGAGTGAACAAATAGTGCTTTCAACATAGGTCACTGAAACCAGCATTGTTTGCTATACTTTCTGATGAATGAATGGGAAAGCATTTTTAAGCACTTAGTATGTGCTAGGTAAGCACTGTGCTTAGTTCACAAAAAAGAAAAATAGGAGATACTTCTTGCTTTCAAAGTACCCACACTCTTAATTGGGGGAGATGGTACAAGGGTATACACACACACACACACACACACACACACACTCACACATATACACTTACCAGCTACCAGGAGTAGGGAAACACTTAGAATTCCTAAGGGTAAAGATAAGGGGTAGATGACCAGGCTTAGGTGTTTTTAGGTTACATAAATAGTTCAGATGAAAATTTCTGGTACTTAAAGGGGTGGAGGCAGGATAGATGATAAAGTCTGGATGACCTTAGGATGTGGTGGCAGGGTATATAGCAAAGCCTGATGGCCCTCCCAGGCATTGAAAGGAACTGATGATTCCCATTTCATTAAACATATTTGCAGAGTCAAGGGAATAAGAAAGGATAGAGTCTGTGATGGGGGAAAGGTGGGAAAAGAAAGGGGGAAGGTTCTCCTTGGGTCATGAGATGATGACTGATTATAACAGGAAGTAGTACTTGTATGAATTGTGAAATTCCACAAATGAAGCCTAGCTATATGTTAATTTGTACATTCTGTACAATTGAATATACTATTTTTTTGTACTAGACTTGTCATTTCATTGGTACAAGGAACTTCTAGGGAGGAACTTCCTTTAGCAATGAAGATTAGCAAATTCTTTCTAATCTGTAGTTCTAAAGAGTTGCCAGGAGGCACAGAGAGTTGAAATGTCCTGTCTAGGGTCGCACAGTCAGTATGTATTGAAGAGAGAACTTGAATCCTGGTCTTGCTGACGCCACAGGTAGCTCTCTGTTATACTGTACTGCTGTTCAAACTGACTGATATACTATTTGAATTACATTAAGATGTTATTAGGTTTTTCTCAGGAAATTAGGTGACTTTGAGATAAAGAAGAGCCCTTTTGGGGTCAAAAACAAGCAAACGAATAAACACTCAAAACCCAACAATGTGTGTTGGAGGGGGAAGAAGAAGCTCTCTAGGGGAGCAAGCAGAGCCATGACTAGTACAAGGTAACTAGAACTTTGGCTTAGTGCACTGACAGGGAGTGGAATGCTCTTTCTATCTCTTTTTATCTATCCCTCCACCCCCACCCCGTCCCTAAGCCTTATGACTTTTTCTGCTGTTCTAGTCCTGAATTGCCAACTATGGGATCTCATCATTATAGCCCTACTTTCTCAGGGTCCACCTTCCTGGCTCTTTCTCCCACTGCCCTGTCATAATTTCTCCTCCCATTCTAAAAGGATTTGAAGGTTGGGGGACATTTACCATAGGAGACTTCCTTACAGTACAATGGTATTTGAGGTGAATTGTACCCTGCCATAGCTCTTCTCCCCCACCCCAACTGCTTCACGGAATTACTTCAGGTACACGTATTTGTAGGCATAACTCCTTGAGCTGGTGGTTGTAGTTTTACCTGTCCTTCAAAACTGGTTTCAAATTAAAATTCTACCTGTTTCATGAAACTGGCCGTATAACACTAGCATATATTGAGCTCTCCTCTTTCTGACTCAGCACTTATTTCATATACTACATGTTCTGGTCATTGATTATATTTCATTCATCACTTGTGTGTTCCTTTATTTTTCTCACACCTATACTTTTTATTTCAACAAGTTTATCATTTTCTCAAGGGCAAGGATCATCTCATGTATTGCTCTTCTTTCCCCACATCTTCATATTGACTAGGTACATGAATAGGCACCCAATACTTGTTGAGTTTAATTCATTTGATGACTGCTACCAAAGTCAGTTCTGGTCTACCAATACCAGAGGTCAATTATCTTAGGGCCATTTTTTCAGGTTTTAACTTCCCATAAGCTCCAGGCCCACAGTGCCTTGCCAAACTCCTCCCCTCAAAGGTAATGCAAGATGATGATCATTGGCCACAGAAGACTTTCTCTAAAGACAGTTGAATTGGGGTGAACAGTCAACTGAACATGTACCTTCAACCCTCTCTAGGAGCTGTTTTTATCTCAGGCCCAAAAGTGAAGGTACAAATAATATGGTCTCCAAAAGACCAGTGGAGCATACTTATGAAAAAAAAAAGAGATACTGAAGGGAATAATTGAAACGGTAAAGAGAAAACATGAATAATTTTGGACCTCACATCAAGGAAAGGACACAGAATGACAGAACAATTCTTCATGTTATTGCACATGTTGAGGATTGTTGCTGTTTTCATTTATTTAGTCACTTTCGACTCTTTGTGATCCCATATGAAGTTTTCTTGGCAAAGATACTGGAGGGATTTGCCATTTCCTTCTCCAGTAGATTAAGGCAAATAGAGGTAAGGTGACTTGCCCAGGGCCACACAGCTAGTGAGTTTCTGAGGACAGATTTGAACTCAGGCCTTCTTGACTCCAGGCCCAGTGCTCTATTCACTGAGGCATTTAGCTGCTCCCCTTACATTAATAATTACTGAATTAAAAAAAAAAATTGCAAAATGCATTAGAGATTCCAATAAGCTGATGGAGGAGAAGAAAAAATAACAGCTCTGCATTTAAGATTTAAACTTTGTATTAACTCAATTATAGTAGTCAATTACTTTGATTCGTGTGCCTTTTCTTGCTCAGATCATTGTCATCTTTTGAATGGATGAAGTTCTTTGAGAAACAATTAGCTTGTCAATCACCATTATTTAGGGGCATAAATAGATTGCTAGTGGGTTCAGAGAGAAATTTCCTTCAATAGAATAATACTGCCAAGTTAGGCTTGTTAACACAGTTTTCCTACTTGCCTCTGATTATTCACCATCTGCTATGTTGGCAGGACAGAACTAAGTAGGCTTCTGATCTCTCTCCATTTGTTGTCCTAAGGAATGTTTAGATAGCTGACCACTGGACAGCTAAGGATGCCTGTTTGGCCTATGGTGGCATCTCCAAAAGAGCCATTTTTTTCAGGAGAAATGGAAAATACAATGGGGAAGTGAGAATTAAGGCCCTGGGTATAATGCTAACCCCAGGCATTCTGCCACACTGGGTAAAATAAACCATCATTATAATAAAAATGCATTTTCTCTGAAATGTTTATTTTTACTAGTTTCCTAATAATGAAAAGATTACTGCCATTTTGGAACAATTGCTTATAACCCGCAACCACTTTCAAGTGAAAGAGCATCTCTTTGAGCTCACAGCCATTGCCTGATCTGAAAATAAGAACGTGATCTCTGAAGTTTTCCCTTTAGCACATTTCTTAGCTCCTTAACATTCAACTTGGAGACCTGACAGGAAGGGTTGGAGGGAAAAGAATGTTATCAGACTGAGTAGGGGACGGGGCAGAGACTAGTGGTTTGTTCTGATTATTTTTGCAAACCCATGAAGGTCATTAATTTTATCAAAGAGGTATATTGAATTCTAAGCCCCAAGCACCCCTGTGCTAGACTGAATCAGCGTCTTGGCCCACAAACCCTAAGTGAAGGCTAAAACTGAAATTTCTCCACATGTTTAATGCTGTATCTCATTTGCCATCTGTTTCTGAGTTCTAAATTCTTTGGGCAGTTTATATCAACTTGATTACACAGCAGTAAATGCTTAAAAGACTTAACTCTTAGATAACTGGAAGAAAGCAGACTAATGTTTTTTTCAAAATATGACATTTATATAACACCTTGAGATATACAATGTGCTTTGCCGACAACAAATCCTTGAGTCATTTAATATAGGTTGTATTAATGATGACGATGGTGGTGGTGCTGGTATTGGGACTCCTTCTTAAACCTCTGTCTCATAGAATTCTTAAAACTTTCAGAATTCAGATTGAGTACCATCTTTTACATGATTCCTCTCACTGTTAGTGACCTCCTTCCCCAACTACCTTATATTTATTCTGTACATACTTAACTATGTGTATGCAAGTATGCATATAAGAGAAATAGTGGGGCAGAGTGGGCAGAGAGTCAGTCTTGAAGCAAAACCCACCTAGCAAACTTCCTGACTGCATTATTTTGGAAAAGTCTTTACCTTCTTAATGTGCTAAGACTATAAGTTGCAGAGTGATGACCTACGTTGGTAGAGACAGCCACATGGTGAGTAGATAGGGTACAAGACATGAAGTTAAGACAACCTCACTTTAAATCTAGTCATGGACGCTCACTAACTGCGTGATCCTTGGAAAGCCATTTCACCTCTGTCTATCTTTTCTCATCTGTAAAATGAGGATAACAATAGCATCTACTCCCTTGGGTTGTTATGAAAATAAAATTAAATAATATTTTATAAAAATGTTTGCAAACCTTAAAGTGCTATGTAAGTCCTAGTTGTTTTTTGTGTTTTTAAATGTATTTTTGTTTCATTAAATATTTTCCAACTACATTTAAAAATTTTTAATATTAATTTCTAAAAATTTGAGTTTTAAATTCTCTCCTCCCTCCCACCCTTCTCAACTCTTTGAGAAGCCAAGAAATGTGATATTAATCATACCTGTAAAATCACACAGAACATATTATTTTCATATTAGACCTGTTGTAAAAGAAAAAAATACAGAAAATAAGAAAAATAAAAAAGTGAAAAAGGTATACTTCAGTCTTCACTAGGGTTTATCAGTTCTCACCCTGCAGATGGATGGCATTTTTCATCATGGGTCCATTGGAATGGTTTTGCATTATTGTCCTCATCAGAGTATGTAGGTCTTTCACAGTTAATTATTCTAATAATATTGTTGCTACTGTATATAATATTCTCCTGGTTCTGCTTACTTCACTTTGCAAAAGGTCATACAAGTTTTTCTGAAGCCATCGGAATTTCATAAGAATCATATGGTCAGCCATTCTCTATTTGAGGGGCATCCCCTACATTTCCAACTCTTTGTGACCACAATAAGAGCTGTTATAAATATTGTTTTTTGTAAAAAATAAGTCCTTTCTTCTTTCCTCCCAAACTGCTATCCACTTTTCCAGCAGGTTTTTGTCAAATAGTGAGTTCTTATCCCCCAAAAGCTTGATTCTTTGGGTTTATCAAACACTAAATTACAATGTCACTTACTATTGTGTATTATGTAACTAGTCTCCGCTGGTGCATTACTCTGTTTCTTAGCCACCACATTGTTTGGATGATTACTGTTTAGTAATGTTTGAAATTTGGTATTGCTAAGCCACCTTCCTTCACATTTTTCTTCGATTTCCTTGATATTCTTGACTTTTTGTTCTTCCAGATGAATTTTGCATTATTTTTTTTAATTCTATAAAAGAATTCTTATGTTGTTTGATTGGCATGGAATTGAATAAGTAAATATGGTAGAATATATTTGCTTAGCCTGAGCAATTAATATCTCTCCAGTTGTTTATATCTGTCTTTATTGTGTAAAAAGTGTTTTGTAATTTTGTTTACACAGTTCCTGGGTTTGTCTCGGCACATAGACTCCCAAGAATTTTATATTTCTCACAGTTATTTTAAATGGAATTTTTCTTTCCATCTCTTCCTGCTGGACCTTGTAGGTTTATATAGATTTATTTTTCATGCTGCAACTTTGCCAAAGTTGTTATTATTTCCACTACTTTTTAGTTGATTCTCTCCTTTAACTATATCATCCTATCATCTGCAAAGGTGATCATTTTATTTCCTCATTTTCTATTTTTATTCCTTCAATTTCTCTTCATGTCTTTTTGCTATAGTTAGAATTTCTAATACAATAGTGAATGATAGTAGTGATAATGGATACCTTTGTTTCACCCCTGATCTTACTGGGAAGGCTTCTATTTAGTCCCAATTTCAGAAAATGCTTGCTTTTGATTCTTAATAGATGCTACTTATTTTTAACAAAGGCTTCCTTGATTCCTATGCTTTCTGGTATCTTTAATAGGAACAAGTATAGTATATTGTGAAAAGCTTTTTTCTGCATCTATTGATATAATCATATGATGCTTGTCAATTTTGTTATTAATATAGTTATTAATATGCTTATTTTTTCTAAAAATGAACCAGCCTTGCATTTCAGTTATTTTATTAGAGGGAATATCCTCACCTGAAACCTCTCTAGATCAATGAAGTCACTGGTTTAGTCCCTGTCCCCTGTGTATATATACACATGTTGCCTGGCACATAGTAGACACAACAAATGTTTTTTCATTGATTGACATTTTACAGATGAGGAAATTAAATCTCAGAGAGGCTGAGACTTACCTGAGCTTGGGAATGGTAAATTCTTTTTACAAAAAGCTTTTGAATACAAATCTCTTGACTTTTAAGCCCACAGTTTTGTTTTTTTTTTCACATTGTATGATATTAATATAAGGGCAGAGGCCATGAAAGGGAACACATAATAGTAAAAATATTTTGTATTTCAACACTAATCATATAGGGGAGCTACTGGTGGTAGCTGTAAACACACCTAGCAGTACCATTGGTTTTTACCTTTTGGGACCAGCATAAATAGAAATGAACATCTATACAACATTGAAATTCAAATTAGAAATGCTTAATAAAATGGATGTATTCAGTATTTTCATGCCTATTTTAATATTATAGTTTAGGAAAATATTATGTTTGTGAAAAAGGGTAGTGGGAGAGAACACAGGGGAGAAATTGTTTGACATACAGTGGGTAGAATTCCAACAGAGCAAGTGAGGCATTCCCTCAGTCATGTCACCCTGTGACCATTCCAGTAAGCTTTTCTACACTAACAATAATCTGCTCCCACCTATGTAGGGGCAAATATTAATAATTAACCTATCTTCTCTTGAATGGTTCTAATTACTGCTGGTCCTGGACATTGTCAACTAATGAGAACTCATTCCAGGTGCAATACTAATGACTACTATATTTTCCCAAGCATATTTGATAGCCCTATGCAGGTGTAATGAATATGGCTTTTATAGAGGATTCATGGTTCTTGTTACTATTTGACAAATAGCTGTAAGTCTGTGTTATAGTGTCATCAACCATGTTCTACTTAGATCCCAATTTTATATAACCTGACTGCAATCACAGTTATCTATTAGCCAAAAACTGATAATCTATCCATGAATGCCTTCTATGATACTGATGGAAATATTAATCAAAACATACCAAAGAAAAGAATTCATTAACGCAACACAGATAACTTTCTAGGTTGATGCCTGATCTATAAATTAAACACCTTTTTTATCATGTAATCAGCTCTTGATCCATATATCTGAAATATCACTGAGACCCCCATTTATATATCTAGTTTATAAAAGCATTATAAGAGATTTTGTCTAATGCCTTTTTGAAATACTAAAATGTTATAACTAAATGATTACTGGTATAAATTATGGACCATATGACCAGTTAGAGAATATGGATGATGCTTTATTGATACTTATCTTAAAACTTACACAGAGGCAAAATGTAATTGAGTTGAAAAAATTCATTTTGGCTGACATTTGCTGGAATTTTCATTCTCCTAAAATGGGAACATTTAATAAATTATTGTATGTAAGTTTTTATTACTTGTCTGTTACAATGAGCCATGATTTCATCATAGTCATGACTTCTTTGTTGTCCCAGATTTATATACACTATATATCTTCATGGAAACAAGTGAGCTTTTTAACCTGCAATAGTAAAAAATAAAATAAAAGACATCAAATGGTTCTTATGCTTATCTTCTCTAAAATTGATCAGACTGGTTTTGACGTAATCAGCCATAAACATCATACAATCCATGAAATTCCTGTTCTAAAAGTTATAAGTAACTAACTTAAGTAATGAAGAAAAGTTATTGATGTGATGATCAGAAGGGGAACTAAATATGACAAAGAAGATTGTAGAATGGCCAAAAGAGATTTCAATTTATATTAAAAGGAGGTGGTAGGGTGCATGAGAAAAAAAAATAAAAGGTAATTTGGAGTTAAAAGATATGAGTTTCAATCACAACTCTTCCACTTTTTATCTGTGTGACACTGGACAAATTATTTAAACTTTCTGTACCCCAGTTTCCTCATGAGAGGGGGATTGGAATGAGTAATCTGTAACGTTTCTTCCAGCTCTAACTCTATGATCCCATAGTCTTTTAAGAAGACATAAAAAAACCTGATATGTTAAACTATGTAGCAGGTTTAAACTGACAAGAAATCCCTACCTGACTGACTTTGGTTTGGACTAGATTTCTTATGATTGTAGCAAGAGAGTGTGTGGGGAAAATTAATATGCTTCCAATTATAGGAAATATCTTTATATATGCACAAGTAAAATTGTCTACTTGTGTTTGTTCTTCGTTGCTGAAGAAGACCATGCCATCAGAGAAATGATGACATGACTTGCACTTGACTTTGTTTTGAGTGAGGGAGGGCTGTGCAGGTCACCAGCCTCACTTCTCTTCCAGAGCCATCTGAATCCAGTGAGCAGATATTTATCAGGATGACTGGAGATGACCCAGGATGAGACAATTGGGGTTTAGTGACTTGCCCAAGGTCACACAGCTAATGAGTGTCAAGTGACTGGGGTGAAATTTGAACTCAGGTCCTCCAGACTCCTGCACTGGTGCTTTATGCACTGCACCACCTAGATGCCATTATTTAAAATTATCTACTATAATATAGGGGAAGGAGGGACAGAGAGAGGAAAGAAAGGAAGGAAAAAAGGAGGGAGGGAGGTAAGGAAAGGAGGAAGGAAGACAGAGACAGACACGGAGAGAAAGAGAGAGACAGAGACACACAGAGACAGAGAAAGAGATGAAGAGACATAGGACAAAGACAGAGAGAGAAACAAAGAGGGAGAATCTTACCATAGAAATCACTATAATATTCTCTTTAAGAAATTAATTTAGAAATTGCTTTGTACAGGAAGATCATATAAATTTCATTTAAAAAGTCATATTGGGGGCAGAGCCAAAATGGCAGAGTAGAAGGAGGGACCTGTAAAAGCTTTCTGCCATAACCCATAAAATACCTGTAAAAATGACTCTAAACACATTCTAGATCATCAGAAACCTCGAAACAACCAAGTGAAAGACGTTTCCAGCCCAAGATAGCCTGGAAGGCTGACAGGAAAGGTCTATAGCACTAGACTCAGAGCAGAGCGCAGCCCATCCTTTACTTCATGGTGCATCTAGGAGCAGGAACAGAGCAGGTATCAGGGGTCAGAATCCCTGGCAGCAACTGCAGTTTCCAGATTGCTCAACCCACAAATGCCAAAGAAAGCTTCAAAGGTCAGTGAGAAAGTTCTTTCACATAGGTGAGAAGGGAATGCAATCTAACCCCTCCAGCAGCAGCCACTGCAAAGGCAGTGTCCATTTTTGGAGCCCATGGTCTAAAGTCCCTGGGGAAATAAAGCTTCTGATCTGGATCTCAGCCATGGGTGGTGGCCCTGGGGTGAGGAGGAGAGTGGCTGGCATGGTACAGCTGGAGGGAGTTGTGGAGAGGGAATTCTACTTGCAGATCCTGGGCAGAAGAGTTTTTGGTTTCTCTCAGACCAGTGTGCAGGCCAGGAGAAGTGTAAACTCCTCTCTCTGGATTGTGCCACCTTGGAGGAATTGAGAACTTAGAGGTACCTGGAGTATACCCTCCTCTTGACAAAGGACTCAAAAGTCAAGTAACTGGTTGGAAAAATGCTCTGAAAAAGGGAAAATAATATGACTATAGAAAGTTACTTTCTAGATGAACAGGTATTTTCTTCCATCCTTTCAGATGAGAAAAACAATGTATATCATTAGAGGAAGATATAAAACTCAAGGCTTCTGCATCCAAAACCTCCAAAATAAATATGCAATGGTCTCAGGCCATGGAAGAATTCAAAAAGAATTTTGAAAATCAAGTAAGGAAGGTGGAGGAAAAATTGGGAAGAGAAATGAGAGTGATGCAAGAAAATCATGAAAAGTGAATCAACAGCTTGCTAAAGAAGACCCCCCAAAATGCTGAAAAAAAATAACACCCTTAAAAATAGAATAACTCAAATGCTAAAAGAGGTTCAAAAAGCCAAATAGGAGAAGAATACTTTAAAAAAGCAGAATTAACCAAATGGAAAAGGAGATTCTAAAGCTCAGTAAACAAGATAGTTCTTTAAAAATTAGAATGCAGCAGATGGAAGCTGATGAGAAACCAAGAAATTACAAAAGAAAACCAAAAGAATGAAAAAATAGAAGACAAGGTGAAGTCTCTCATTGGAAAAATAGGTGACCTGAAAAGTAGATCCAGGAGAGACAATTTTAAAACTATGGGACTACCTGAAAACCAAGACATCATCTTTCATGAAGTTATCAAGCAAAACTGCCCTGATATGCTATAACCAGAGGGTAAAAAATATTGAAAGAATTCACCAATCACCTCCTGAGATACAAAAAGAAAAACTCCTAGGAATATTGTAGCCAAATTCCAGAGTTTGCAGGTTAAGGAGAAAATACTGCAAGCAACTAGAAAGAAATAATTTTAATGCTGTGGAAATAATAATCAGGATAACACAAGATCTAGCAGCTTCTACATTAAGAATTTGAAGGCCTTGGAACATGATATTCCAGAAGTAAAAGGAATTAGGATTAAAACCAAGAATCAGTTACCCAGCAAAATTGAGTATAATACTTCAGGGGAAAAATTGGTTATTCAGGGATATAGAGGACTTTCAGGCATTCCTGATGAAAATACCAAATCTGAATAGAAAATTTGACTTTCAAACACAAGAATCAATAGAAGCATGGAAAAGTAAACAAAAATTAATTAAAGAAAATTGCCCTGAAGTGTTAGAACAGGAGGTGAAAGTAGCAATAGAAAGAAATCCACCAGTCATCACCTGAAAGAAATTCTGCAACAAAAACCTACAGGAATATCATAGCCAAGTTCTGAAACTCTCAGCTCAAGGTGAAAAAAAATTATGAGCAACAAGAAAAAAAAGAATTTATATATGGCGGTATCACAATTAGAATCACAGAAGATCTAGAAGTTGTGATATTAAAAGATCACAGGTCTTAGAATATCATATATGGAAGAGAAAAAAAACTGGTACAACAGCCAAAAATACCATACCCAAAAAGCATAATCATGTTGAAAAATAAATTGCAAGACTTTCAGAATTTTGTTTTAAAAAAACCTTAACTTAATAGATTTGACATTTAAGATATAAGAGAAATATAAAGTACATATCAAAGACTAATTACAAGGGACTCACTGAGAATAGACTATATTTTATATGAGGAAATATGAAAATATATCTAAAATTGTTATTAATTGGGCAATTCAAAAAAATTTGAGGTAGATATGAATATATTATCACTCTAAAAAGTGAAATAAAAAGAGCAATTATCTTTTTTTGAGGGATTAACTTTTTTTTAAATTGATTTATTTGTTTTCTATTTTTAACAATCACTTCCATAAGTCTTAAATTTTCTCCCCTGAGATGGCATGTAATCTTATATGGGTTCTACACATATATTCTTATTAACCACATTTTCACATTAGTCATGTTGCACAGAAGAATTCAAATGAATGGAAGAAACCATGAGAAAACCAAGAACAAAACATAACACAAAAGAAAATTGTCTGCTTCATTCAGTTTTTCAATTCCATAGTTCTTTCCCTGTATGGAAGAAAGCATTTTGCTTCAAGAGTCCTTTGAGAATGTTTTAGGTCCTTGCATTGTTGTGAAGGGTTAAGTCTCAGAAATAGTCCTTGCACACTGTGATTTTTACTGTGTATAATGTTCTCCTGGTTCTGTTCATTTCACTCAACATCAGTTCATACAAATCTTTCCGGGCTTTTCTGAAGTCCTCCTGTTTGCAGTTTTTATAGCACAATAGTATTCCATTGCACTCATATGCCATAACTTGTTCAGCCATTCCCCAAATGATGGACACCCCCTCAATTTTCAGTTCTTGACCCCCACAAAAAGAGCTGCTATCAATATTTTTGTACATCTGGGACTCCTTCCCATTTTTATGATCTCTTTGGGATACACCCCTAGAAGCCATATTGATGGGTCAAAGAATATGCACATTTTTATAGCCCTTTGAGCATAGTTACAAATTGCTCTCCAGAATGGTTGGTTCAATTCACAGCTCCACCAACAATGAATTACTGTCCCCACTCTCCCATATCTTCTCCAACATTTATCATCTTCCTGTTTTGTCATGCTAACCAATCTGATAGGTGTGATGTGGTGCCTCAGAGTTGTTTTGATTTGCATCCTGTAGTCAATAGTGGTTTAGAACATTTTTTCATATGACTATAGATAGTTTTAATTTCTTCCTCTGAAAACTGCCTGTTCATATTCTTTGACCATTTATCAATTGGGGAAAGAGTAATTATCTTACACAAATGAGGTGCCAGGGGAAGAACTAACACAGAGAAATTAGGTAGAGGAGGAGAGCTGGTAGTTCTGGAAACCTATTTTCTTTGAGAATGGGTTTAAAAGGGAAGAGTGTGTGTGTGTGTGTGTGTGTGTGTGTGTGTGTGTGTGTGTGTGTGTGTGTGTATCTAGAAGGATTTAACAGTCTTCTAAA
This sequence comes from Bettongia penicillata ogilbyi, assembly GCA_023548195.1. NCBI lineage: Eukaryota > Metazoa > Chordata > Mammalia > Diprotodontia > Potoroidae > Bettongia > Bettongia penicillata. Next base: position 2,136,563 of record JAJHZJ010000367.1, on the reverse strand, counting down.
TTCAGAAAGAAATAGAATGATAAAGGCATAAAGACAGGGAATGGATAAAAGGAGGTACTTTTAGAGGGAGGGTGAGGGAATATGATAATGAGGGTATAGAAGGATGTTTAGATTAACAGGAATGGGAAGATAAGGGAGGGATCCTGGAAGGTGATGTAGGTTAAGTAATAACCTAGAAAGAAGTAAGGTAAATGAGTTACAAGGGATGGGAAATGAGAGATACACAAAAACATAAAATAAAGATCAAGACTAGAATTTGTTAGAGAAAAAATAGCAGGGGTAGTAATGATGATTTTAGGCAAAGTGAAAGCTAAAATAGATGTAATTAAAAGAAAAAATAGGGAAACCACTATATGTCAGTCACATTAATATTATTTTAAATGGTTTAAAATAACTAGACAGTATAATGTTGAAATATTGCTACAGTGTAGGAAATAATGAGTTGCTGGACTTAGAAAAATATGGAAAGACTTGGACTTATGAAGGAAGATGTTGTCCACCCTCAGAGAAATACATAGATGTATATGAATATATATGAGTATGATTATAGATATATAAGTATGTGTATGTGGACGCAAGTGTATGTAGGTATATACGTATATATATATCTTTGTGTGTATATGTGTGTATATGTAGGCTTATATGTGTATGTTTTATACATAGACATGTGCATATATGTGTTTACACATACACATATAACCCTACATGCACACATATATAACTATAAATATATATAACTACATAGAACTATATAGTTATCTATCTATATCTACATGTACATCTATATCTATATATCCATGCTTAATTGTAGCCTTCTTGGAGGAGAAGAGAGAAAAAGGGGGAAAAAAGAACAAAGTAAAAAGTGCACAGCAGAAAACAAAAGAAAACTTACAAGAAAGTAAGGAAAAGATGGACAGCTCTGAAAATAATGCATAGCATTTATTATATAGGCTTTCTTTTAGTGAAAATTTATTATATATATATATATTGAAACCTCTTTTATGTTCTGCTGTGCACATGACAATGCTCTTTTGCTTTTTTCTTTTGCATTTGTTTTAAAATTTAAGTTTAGAATGTTTCTTTTTCTTTTCTTATTTAGTATTTGTTTAAAATAAATTAATTAAAAAAGAGAAGAAACAGACTGTGCAGGTATTTCATTGTCATGTTTGATAGATGCGTTCTTTTCTCATGGTAGTGATAGTGTTCTATGCTGTTTTTCCTTACCGAGAGCTATAAATGAAACCTAGCATTGGTTTGGCTCTGTTTCATTTTGAGATTAGCTATTTGCCAAATCTGGTAACTAAGTTTTTTTTAGCTATTAACAAGTTTGTTGTTTGCTTGTTTTTTGTCCTTGTTTTGCTACTTAGTTGCAAATGTCTCTTGATGGTTTAGAACAAATCTCAATTGCATTTTATTCTGGAGTATTTTAGGATATGGGATAATTCATATCTGCCTATCTCATTTCTCATCATGGTGTGAAGAGGATGGTGAACTCTCAAAATCTATGCCAGTGGAGTAGAAGCCCTGGCAGAATTCTACCAAACTGAAAGGACTTCATATAAAAGTCCAGTATATTGACATGTCTGTTTTCTAAGGATCAGTACAGTTCTATTAGGAGACATGAATCATTAGGTTAGCTACAAGGTGATGGTAGCAACTCTCAAAGACATTTAAGAAAATATAGAAGGTCATGATCTTTAATGGAGAGTGGACCCAAACCACTAAAACTTACATATTCTCAAGGCATTGAAATAATACTATAAGATAAAACCTGTTTGGTTCTGTTTTGTAACATTTCCCAACATAAGCAGATTTGTCTTTTTAAAGGTTGTGCCTAATGGAAACAGGCAATGTTCCTCACTTACATTGTTTTCCAACTTCTTGTATTTTTATGTCTTAGCACTTTGGAAAATGTTAATGGGAATTTCTGTGAATGCATTTGCACAATGATGAGTAGTCTGAGTTCTAAAGAGTTCAGAAGCCTTTGTAGTAAAAGACATTCTCTATGTCCAAGATATTATTCATTTTTAGCAGCATTAGTAAGAATAACCTCTTTCCTAATTAATGCCTTTTTATTAACGTCTTAGTAATTGGCCTAAACCTAAGGTCAAATTTACTGAGTTATAATCTGCTAGTTCCCCTCCTAGACTCCCTTTTAAAGATTGTATTTAAATTTGCATCTCCTTAGGATCTCTGTATTCTCCGCCCCCCCCCTCAAGCTATTAAAAATCTCCATTATTGGAATAGTAATCTCCATGAAGTAGCAGCATGAGTGACCAGCTGTGATTAGAACAGCCAAACTTCAGGGGGAAAAATTGCCACTTTCATCTAATTAAGAGAGAGAATTTTTTAGTATAACTCCCTCTAATAACTGGAAAAGTGTAGTGGTTATTGAGAGAGCATAATTGCTTAGCAATAATTATTTTGAAGCAGGAGTTCCAGGAATAGCTGGGAGATTCTGAATTGAGTTCAAACTGAAAAAAAGAAATAAGATTTGGGACCTTGCATCATGAAACAGACAGAAAAGTGAAAGCATTTTCTGATTCTTTTTTCAAGCGTGCTTTAAGTAGATTTAAAAGGAGGAAGAAGTAGAAATGAATGAAATAATGTGTACACTTTTGGCATTTTAGTGGTGGCTTATGAGATTCATGTCTACACTGGCTCAAAACTAGGAGCTGAAACAGACTCTAATGTGTTAATCAACCTTATTGGAACCAGAGGAGATTCTGGAAAAAGAAGGCTTCATCAGTCTAAGAATAACCAGGTCAAGTTCCGACAAGGACAGGTAAAGAAATAATGGTTTCCTACCATGATCTTGACAGTTCTGCCCTCTACCATATGCCAAAATTTCATATACATTACCAGATAGATGCAGTCTACCCCATCTCCCCCATGTTCAACTCATGCATCATTTATTGTCCAGATAGTTCATTGAAGAATTCTCACCTTTGCCTTGCATTGTAATTATTTTTTTCATATTATTTGCCTCTGGATTAAGAGTTGAAAGACATTAATTCTAGACCTAGTTTCACTCCTGGGAAGCTATGTGGCAATGAGACCCATGAGTTTGTGGTTCTATTGTAAAAAAAATATTTACTGACTTTTATGTGCTTATCTCACATACCTGGAATGTATAGCCTTTACATCTGTGCCATGTAAACCCATTACTTCCTCAGTTTAAGCATCATTATCTACAGCTTTTCTTGATACTTCCAACCACTAGTGCCCTCTTTCCCTAACTACCTTGTATTTATATGCATCCAATCTGCAAGAAAAAAACCACGGAGGCAGAGTTCCAAGTCAATAGCACTTTATTAAAAAGTTCATGGTCTCCTCTAATGAAATGGACCCCAGATCTTTTTCATAATCTGAGATGCCTTGCTTTTATAGGACTTGATACCCAGACTCTCAGAAGAGGCAAAGTAGAATGCAGTCTCTTTGGTTGCTTTGAATTTGCTTTTGACCTTGATGCATCAGCCTGAGTGGTCACAAGATGGACAAGGCAAGGGTCATCTCTGGTGACTAAAGTGGTCCTAAGATGGTCACTTGCTCATGTTGGTCAAAAGAGAGTAGTTCAGAGGTACAAATATAGGTTGGAAAGCATATCATGTCAAGACATCCCACTTATGCTTGGTCATGAACTCATCACTAAAAAGGGTGGAGGTTCTCTAGTTAATATTCTTGTAGTTAGGAAAGTGAACTTCATAACAGTTTAATGAATAGTGAACTTACAGCTTTTAGTCAAAAGTTTGGGACCTATTATAAGAAAGGATGTATCTAACCTTATCTAATTATTCCTATATCTAAGATATGTAAAATGTCTATTAATGTATGTAATTTCTCTACTCATGTTGGTTGACTAAAGTGACAAAATATATATTACTAGATGACCATATCATTAATAATTGCTAACAATCATTACCCTTGCAGAATAATCATACTGAATTGATTAATACTGATTAGAACAAAGCATAGATCTAATTAAAATCATCTTTGTGTCATTTGTACACACATGCATGATACACATCATATACACATCCATATTATATGTGCAATATCCACCAATGCAATGTTTACTGAAGAGGGAGATCACATGGCCAGAGTACCATTTTACTGAAATTACTTTGTTAGCTGAGGAGAGGATGAATTGGAATGAAAAGTGATGATTCAGGGAGGTCAGTTAGAAGGTTACAGTAATAGTCCAGTCAAGAGTTGGTAAGGCCTGAACCAGGGTGGTAGCTATGTGAGCGAAGAGACAGGGCATATACAAGAGATATTGTTATGGTAGAAAGAAAAAGACTTGGCAATGGATTGGAATATGGCGTGAATGAGTGTGAGTACTTGAGTATGAAAGCAAAATTGAGAGCATGGGAAGCTACTTATGCCCTTAACAGTAACAACATTTGGAAGGGCAAGGAATTTGCTAGAAAGATAGTAAGTTCTGTTTTGAACATGGTTAGTTTGAAATGTCTGTTGGACATAAAATTCAAGGAAACCAAAAGGCAATTCTTGATGAAGGACTGGATCTCAAGAGAGAGAATAGAGCTGGATATACAGAACTGAGAATCATCTGTAGAGAAATAGTGAACTCAAGGGAACTGATAAGGACATCATATGAGATAGAAAAAGGAAAAAAGAAACTGCCCTAGCAAAGAGCCATTTGGCTTCACAGTCAGGGTTAATGGTGTATGACCGCTATGAAGATCCAACACAGGAGACTGAGAAGGAACTGTTAGATGTATGGAAGTATCAGAGAGAAACGGCAGTGCTGAGAAAACCTAGAGAGGAGAGAGATTAGAAAAATTATCCCCAAAGTAGTTATGTGACTGACCCAAAGGTACAGACATAAGTGGAAGAGGCAGCATCAGGACCCAGAGACAGGAAAGCACATTCATTATTGCAAAAACATCCTTATCATTAGTTTGACTGTAGGTTATCTTGTTAACTCTCTCCAAACAATTTATGTGAAAACTGATCATATTTACATTAATGTCTGTTCAGAGAAAATAAGGAGTTAATATATACATGGTACTTTAGGGTTTGAAAAGCATGGTCCACACATAATATATCATCATTTTTTCTTTCATTGTGTAGGTGGATATCTTTGTCATTAGGGCTGTGTCTCTTGGAGATCTGAAGAAAGTTCTGATTAGTCATGATGGAACTGGTCCAGGTAAGAGGCAGCTTTATGATGAGAATTTTTTTTAACTCTTCAGGTCAGTGGAATAGTTAGGGTATAGTGACGATAAAGGTAAAGTAGCAGAGACTACCACATGAGCAGTGATAGCGAAATTCCTATAACAAGCAAAGCTAATGCTAAAATAAAATTCAACTTTAAACATTTTGAAATAGGTTGATTACTCCAGAGACATGGTTGGGAATGAGAAAATTTGAACTGCAATGGCTTTGGGCAAGTCCCTTAACCTCCCTTTACCTCAATTTGTTCATTTGTAAACTGGGGGCAATGATACTTCTACTAACTATTTTGCATAGTTCTGTGAGAATCAAATGGGAGAATGGGATTATAGAAACTTATATTCAGAGGCAGAAAGGATCTAAGAGCCTGTGTGTCTAGCCCAATCCCTTTATTTACGGACAAGGAAACAGGCCAGGAGAGATTAACCTGCCTAACCTCACAACATACATAAAGTGCTTTGTGACCACAAAACACTGCATAAATTTGAGTTATTATAACTTGATGATTGCTACATGCCATTGGCAATGATTTTTTAATATAAATTTATTTATTTAACTTTTTACATTCATTTTCACAAAATTTTGGGTTCCAAATTTTCTCCACATTTCTCCCCTCCCCACACCCCAATACACCGAGTGTTCTAATTTTCCCTATCACCAATCTGTCCTCTCTTCTATCCTCCCTCCCTTCTATTGTCTCCATCTTCTCTTTTGTCCTGTAGGGCCAGATGACTTTCTATTCCCCACTAACTGTATTTCTTATTTTCTAGTAGCAAGAACAATACTAAACAGTTGTTCCTTAAACTTTGAGTTCCAAATTCTCCCCATCCCTCCTTCCCCACTCATTCCCTTTGGGAAGGCAGGCAATTCAATATAGGCCCTATCTGTGTAGTTTTTGCAAATGACTTCGATAATAATTGCGTTGTGTAAGACTAACTGTATTTCCCTCCATCCTATCCTGCCACCCATTGCTTCTATTCTCTCTTTTGATCCTGTCCCTCCCCGAGTGTTGACTTCAAATTGCTCCCTCCTCCCATTGCCCTCCCTCCCATCGTCCCCCCACCCTGGTTATCTCCTTCTCCCACACTTTACTGTATTGTAAGATAGGTTTTCATACCAAAATTAGTGTGCATTTTATTCCTTCCTTTAGTCAAATGTGATGAGGGTAAACTTCACATTTTTTTGTCAGCTCTCCTCTTTTTCCCTCCACTAAAAAGTCTCCTGCTTGCCTGTGGATTGAGATATAGTTTACCCCATTCCATTTCACCCTCTCTCCTCCCACTTCATTTCTCTCTCACCATTTACCTTAATTTCTTTTAAGATAGGGTCCCATCCTATTCAATTCACTCTGTGCTTTCTGTCTCTGTATGTGTGTGCATGCACGTGTGTACATGTATGTGTGTGTGTGTGTGTGTGTGTGTGTGTGTGTGTGTGTGTGGTCCCACCAACTACCCAGATACTGAAAAGTTTTAAGAGTTACAAATATTGTCTTTCCATGTAGGAATGTAAACAGTTCACCTTTGGTAAGTCCCTTATGACTTCTCTTTGCTGTTTACTTTTTCATGTTTCTTCTCATTCTTGTGTTTGAAGGTCAAATTTTCTTTTCAGCTCTGGTCTTTTCATCAAGAATGCTTGAAAGTCCTCTGTTTCATTGAAAGACCATATTTTCCCCTGAAGTATTATACTCAGTTTTACTGGGTAGGTGATTCTTGGTTTTAGTCCTAGTTCCTTTGACTTCTGGAATATCATATTCCACTCCCTTCGATCCCTTAATGTAGAAGCTCCTAGATCTTGTGTTATCTTGATTGTATTTCCACAATACTGGAATTGTTTCTTTCTAGCTGCTTGCAATATTTTCTCCTTGACCTGAGAATTCTGGAATTTGGCTACAATGTTCCTAGGAGTTTCTCTTTTTGGATCTCCTTCAGGCAGTGATCGATGGTTTCCTTCAATACTTATTTTGCCCTCTGGTTCTAGAATCTCAGGGCAGTTTTCCTTGATAATTTCATGAAATATGATGTCTAGACTCTTTTTTTGATCATGGCTTTCAGGTAGTCCCATAATTTTTAAATTGTCTCTCCTGGATCTATTTTCCATGTCAGTTGTTTTTCCAATGAGATATTTCACATTATCTTCCATTTTTTCATTCTTTTGGTTTTGTTTGGTGATTTCTTGGTTTCTCATAAAGTCATTAGCCTCTACCTGTTCCATTCTAATTTTGAGAGAACTATTTTCTTCAGTGAGCTTTTGAACCTCTTTTTCCATTTGGCTAATTCTGTTTCTGAAAGCATTCTTCTCCTCATTGGCTTTTTGAACCTCTTTTTCCAATTTTTTCAATATTCCAATATTTTTCAAGGTGTTATTTTCTTTAGCATTTTTTGGGTCTCCTTTAGCAAGGTATTGACCCGTTTTTCATGCTCTTCTTGCATCTCTCTCATTTCTCTTCCCAGTTTTTCCTCCACCTGTCTAATTTGATTTTCAAAATCCTTTTTGAGCTCTTCCATGGTCTGAACCCACAGGACATCCACCTCGGATGTCTGGGATACAGAGGCCCCAACCTCCACGTCTTTCCCTGATGGCCAGCATTGTTCCTCCCCATAAGAAATGAATGAAGGAAACATTATCTGTTCCCCAAGAAAGTAGCCTTCTATGGTCTTATTTTTCTTCCCTTTTCTGGGCATTTTCCCAGCCAGTTACTTGACTTCTGAGATTCCTCTCCACCCCTGCCTAGATCCACCCAGCCTAGTGCTTGGGGTCAGAGATTCAAATGCTGCTCCCCAGCCTCAGGGCTTTCCTCAGTGGGCTCGGCTGCTATTCAATGTGAGCTTAAGTTCTGGTGCTCAGGTTGGGGCAGGGCGGCCTCCCAGGCTCTGTTCCCTCAGAGCGTTTAGAAGAGATCTTCAGTAATGGATCTGAGATCCCGTCCACTCCGGGAGTTCCGGGCTGCCACTGCCTCTGCAGCTGCCTCCCGAGGGGGCCTGAGTCACGGAGACACCCTGCTCCCCTCTCGGCCAGCCCAGACATCTCTCTCACTAACCTGTTGTGCCTGTGGGTGGAGGGACCTTCGCGGCCACTGGAGATTCCGTCCCTGAAGCCTGCTCGAATCTGCTCCTTTCAGTGCCACGCGGCCACGGATGGGCTTCGCTGTCCAGTGCATGATGGACCTTAGGTGCCGGTTTTTCAGGGCTCTCTGGAATGGAAATCTCCTGCACTCCATTGCTGCACAGCTTGCACTGCTCCAGAATTTGTGGGGATTTCTTTTTACAGGAAATTTAAGGGCTGTGGGTTTGGAGCTAGCATATGTGAATCTTTCTACTCTGCCATCTTGGCTCCTCCCTCTTGGCAATGATTTTTTAAAAAAATATCAACAAATTATTTCCAGGCCTAGTATACTTTACTACCACCATTAATACTACTACTTTTATTACTAATTATAGTTTGTATTTATATAGTACATTATAGTTTACAAAGCACTTTAAGTACATTGGCTCACTTGATCCTTGCAAGAACTGTTACAAACATTTATATCCTCATTTTAACAATGAGAGAACTGAAGCTCAGGGACATTACCTGATTTTTCTGAGAGTCATGAAGCTGGAAATTACAGAGCTGAACTTGGACTCAAGTCTTTTAATTCTAAATTTAGTGTCTTTGTTTTATCACATGGGTTTTATAAGGATAAAATAGCTTTGGGCAAAAAGAAAAGTAAACTATTGAAATTATATGAAGTAACATTAAAACATCATTTAAAAGGAAGTAGGTATTTTTTTCCAGAACAATTAAGATGAAAATGGAGAAAAGAGAAAGAAGCAGGGTAAAGAGAAAATAAGTAACTTATAAAAAGAATCAAATGGCAACTATTGGAGAGATAGTCAAAAACATGATTTGGAACCCAAGGGAGCAAGAACAATTACACTGTCTTTTGTGAAAGGTGACAATTCTGACTCTATTAGCAGAATTTATATTTTGAATTGTTCTCAGTAGTGTGACTATTTCGGTAATGATCTCTTGATGCCCTCTCACTCAGTCACCCATGCAGACCAATGGCACATGGAGCTAAAACATTTGGGTAGTCAGGCAAAGAGTTGGCAGCCATGAAAAACGGTGAAGCTAAGTGAGCCATAAAAGGAGAGTGTTCACAGACTAGTTCCTAATCCACGACTTACCCTTGCACTTCTTTGATCATTCTGACATTAGCTCTCCAAGAGGGAGAGGCCTAATATTTAAAGAGCAGTAACTGAACCATGCTTTAGAAAAAACTCCAGCGAACAACATCTTGAATATAGAGAGAAGGTAAAAGTTTTTGCTTGTGTATCTGTATATAACTGTATACACAAAGGTAAGGGCAAGTTAGATGTCTGCTTCATATGAGTCTTGGGTCTACATATTTGTGTACATATTCTTTCCCTTCATTGAATGTAAGTTCCCTGAGGGTGGAGACTTCTTTGTCTTTGTATCCCCAGTGCCTACCACATAGTAGATGCTTTATAAGATGTTTACTGGTTGAAGAGTAAATTTAAAAGAATGGGAAGGGTAAACCCTTCCTTCTACTTTAATACTCTACCAAGATTTCTGAGAGAGAGAAGAAATACAATAATAAGGGAATAGACTATTAGGATTTTGAATATACTTTTATTTTTTATTTTTTTAATTTTTAAAAAAATTTTAAATTTTATTTTATTTTTATAAATTTATTTATTAAACTTTTTACATTCGTTTTCACAAAATTTTGGGTTCCAAATTTTTGCCCCATTTGTCCCCTCCCCCACCCCAATACACCGAGCTTTCTAATTTCCCCTATCACCAATCTGCCCTCTCTTCTATCATCCCTTCCTTCCCTTGACCCCATCTTCTCTTTTATCCTGTAGAGCCAGATAACTTTCTATTCCCCATTACCTGTATTTCTTATTTCCTAGTAGCAAGAACAATACTAAACAGTTGTTCCTAAAACTTTGAGTTCCAACTTCTCCCCATCCCTCCCTCCCCACCCGTTCCTTTTGGGAAGGCAGGCAATTCAATATAGGCCATATCTGTGTAGTTTTTGCAAATGACTTTGATAATAATTGTGTTGTGTAAGAATAACTATATTTCTCTCCATCCTATCCTGCTCCCCTTTGCTTCTACTCTCTCTTTTGATCCTGTCCCTCCCCGAGTGTTGACTGCAAATTGCTCCCTCCTCCCATTGCCCTACTTTCCATCATCCCTCCCACCCTGCTTATCTGCTTCTCCCCCTCTTTCCTGTACTGTAAGATAGGTTTTCATACCAAAATGTGTGCATTTTATTCCTTCCTTTAGTCAAATGTGAGAAGAGTAAACTTCATGTTTTTCTCTCAGCTCTCCTCTTTTTGCCTCCACTAAAAAGTCTCCTGCTTGCCTCTTCTATGAGAGATAATTTGCCCCATTCCAATTCACCCTCTCTCCTCCCAATATATTTCTTTCTCAACGTTAACCTTAATTTTTTTAAGATATGATCCCATCCTATTCAATTCACTCTGTGCTCTCTGTCTCTGTGTGTGCGTGCATGTGTGTATGTGTGTGCATGTGTGTACATGTGTGTGTATGTGTGTGTATGCATGTGTGTATGTGTGTGTGTATGCATGAATGTGTGTGTGTAATCCCACCAACTACCCAGATATTGAAAAGTTTCAAGAGTTAAAAATATTGTCTTTCCATGTAGCAATGTAAACAGTTCAACTTTAGTAAGTCCCTTATGACGTCTCTTTACTGTTTACTTTTTCATGCTTCTTCTCATTCTTGTGTTTGAAAGTCAAATTTTCTTTTCAGCTCTGGTCTTTTCATCAAGAATGCTTGAAAGTCCTCTATTTCATTGAAAGACCATATTTTCCCCTGAAGTATTATACTCAGTTTTGCTGGGTAGGTGATTCTCGGTTTTAGTCCTACTTCCTTTGACTTCTGGAATATCCTATTCCATGCCCTTCAATCCCTTAATGTAGAAGCTGCTAGATCTTGTGTTATCCTGATTGTATTTCCACAGTACTGGAATTGTTATTTCTAGCTGCTTGCAATATTTTCTCCTTGACCTGGGAATTCTGGAATTTGGCCACAATGTTCCTAGGAGTTTCTCTTTTTGGATCTCTCTCAGGTGGTGTTCGATGAATTCCTTGCATACTTATTTTGCCATCTGGTTCTAGAATCTCAGGGCAAATTATTTCCTTGATAATTTCATGAAAGATGATGTCTAGACTCTTTTTTTGATCATGGCTTTCAGGTAGTCCCATAACTTTTAAATTATCTCTCCTGGATCAATTTTCCAGGTCAGTTGTTTTTCCAATGAGATATTTCACATTCTTTTCCATTTTTTCATTCTTTTGGTTTTGCTTTGTGATTTCTTGGTTTCTCAGAAAGTCTTTAGACTCCATCTGTTCCATTCTAATTTTGAGAGAACTGTTTTCTTCAGTGATCTTTTGAACCTCTTTTTCCATTTGCCTAATTCTGCTTTTGAAAGCATTCTTCTCCTCATTGGCTTTTTGAACCTCTTTTTCCAATTGAGTTAGCCTATTTTTCAAGGTTTTATTTTCTTCAGCATTTTTTGGGGTCTCCTTTTGTAAGGTATTGACCCGTTTTTCATGCTTTTCTTGCATCTGTCTCATTTCTCTTCCCAGCTTTTCCTCCACCTGTCTAACTTGACTTTCAAAATCCTTTTTGAGCTCTTCCATGGCCTGAGCCCATTGGATATCTATTTTGGGTGTTTGGGATACAGAGGCCTTGACTTCTATGTCTTTCCCTGATGGTAAGCATTGTTCTTCCTCATGAGAAAGGAAAGGAGGTAATATCTGTTCACCAAGAAAACCTTCTATGGTCTTATTTTTTTTTCTCTTTTCTGGGCATTTTCCCAGCCAGTTACTTGACTTCTGAGATTCCTCTCCATCCCTGCCTTACTAGTGCTTGGGGTCTGAGATTCAAATGCTGCTTCCCAGCCTCAGAGCTTTGGGGTGGGTGGGGCTTCTATTCAGTGGGATTAAGTTCAGATTCTCAGGTGGAGATAGGGCCACCTCTGAGGCTCAGTTTCCTCAAGGGGTTTATTTGGGGACCTTCAACAATGAACCTGAGCCCCTTCCGGCTTTGGGAACTCCTGTCCTCTGCTGCCTCTGCTGCTTCCTCCCGAGGGGGCCTGGGTTATGGAGACACCCTGTTCTCCTCTTGGCCAGCCCAGAAGTCTCTCTCACTGACCTGCAGTGCCTGTGGCTTGAGATACCTTTGTGGCCACCGGAGATTCTGTCCCTGAAGCCTGCTCGTATCTGCTGCTCTCGGTGCTGTGTGGCCAAGGCAGGGCTGGGCTCTGCTCCGGGTCTGGTGCGCAATGGACCTTTGGTGTTAGTTTTTCAGGGCTCTCTGGAACAGAAATCTCCTCCACTCCATGGTTGAACAGCTTCCGTTGCTCCAGAATTTGTTGGGAGTTCTTTTTAAAGGTAATTTATGGGCTGTGGGTTCGGTGCTAGCATATGTGAATCTTTCTATTCCACCATCTTGGCTCCTCCCCCCTGAATATACTTTTAAAAGGTAACTCATAAATGGAAGAAATATTTATGATAGCCATATGTAAGGAATTTTATTTCTAAACTATTAATTTTCTCCTTGGAAAAGCTTTGGTTAGAGAAAAGTTTTATATATATAGTGAAGGTCTTTGGATGAAAATATTTTATTTTATTTTTTTAGCAATTTTTGAAGGAAAAGACACTTTGGGCATCCTCCACAATACTGAACAGGATATTTAATTCAAAGAGAAGAATTGAAAAATTTCAATATAATATTACTCTTTATAGTTCCATTGATCTGTTTGTAAAAGGACCAACTTTAAATGCTACCTTCTAAATAGTAACATATTTGAAATGCTTTCTAAGGAAAAGTTTTATAGCCCTAGAATAGCCCTTCCTGTTAATTTTTAATAACTTTTTTCAATGAGAAGGAAATGAAAACTCAATTTGTACTTAGATTTAGCCATTGTGTTTTAAAATAAATTTTTTAATCAAAATCCAGAAAAGGTTGGGATTATACAACTAGATGATAACTTTAGGTTATATTTAAAATGAGGACATTGTATGTATATACAAGCAAATCATACCATATAACTGTTCTTGTGAATTAGGGCTCAGAATTCCATGTAGCTAAGATGATAGTTTCCAGAGACCCAGAAGCCCAGGATAGAAGTTGGTCTAGGTGTGGAATCAGAAGTCTGAGGCCCAAGAGCCAGCTTTGATTCTTCCTAGCTGGGCAGTCTTGGCAAGGCATTTACCTTCTGTGAGACTCAGCTTAGCTCAGATGACGAAAATGAAGACCCTAAGGTTTAGGAACTTCCAGGATCATTGCTGTTCAGTCAGTTTGGTCATCTCTGACTCCTCATGTACCCATTTAGGGTTTTTTTGGCAAAGATACTGGAGTGGCTTCCCATTTCTCTCTCCAGTTAATTTTACAGCTGAGGAAGCTAAGGCAAACAGGATTAAGTGATTTGCCCAGGGCCATATAGCTAATGTCTGAGGCTGGATTTGACCTCAGGTCTTCCTGACTCCAGGTCTGGCACTCTATCCACTTCACCACCTAGCAAGACCACCCACCTAGTCAGTTTTAGAACTGGAACTTAAAGCCAGGCCTCCATATGACAAGTGTGATTTTTCTACCGCTATGCCATGATTGCTTTCTTTGTAACAAAGACTTTCTAAACTGAGGCAATGGGAGTTTGGGCTGTAGAAAAGTGGGGAAAAGAAGGTATTGTTTTTTTAAGCGTGGCCCATTTTGGAACAAAGTAGATTCAGTTGTGAACTATGGGAACTTGGGATGGGCAACATGATAGCACTATGAAACAAGAATATGCTCAAAGGTAGAATAAAGGTTCAGGAAAGGAAGGAGATGAGGCAGATATATCTACTATTCAGTATTGTCAAGAGCCCTTGTGCATTGGTTATTTTATTTCTTTTTTCTTTTTTAAAATTCAGAAAACTCTTACTTAGTTTTTACATGTGTTGAATTGAGTAGTCCCCATGACAATTACTTCCTTCTTTTGCAAATGAGACTCCTGTGGAATATCATTAACTTTTTAGTCCACAAAGTAATTATAGATGAAATATTATGATTATAAGAAATAGTATATAAATATAGTGTGTTCCTTAACAAAGCTAGGTGTGTTCTAGGAGATAGTCCTTAGAACCAGTCTTCCATTTACCCCACTCTGGTGAGTTCATTGTATAGTAGTAATAGTATTCACTATAAAGTAGTAATAATATTTGAACTGATTCTAATAAACTCTTAACAGCTGAAAATCCTTACCTTTAACAGCCTTTATTTGAAACAAAAGCCACCAACCAAATAAAAACTTGATCATATGCTGTTTGATAGGGAAAGAATAAATGATGTATAAATATAAGCTATTTACATTTTTTTCCCCTGAAAATAAGTTGTGGTTCAATTCTCCCCATTCCTTTCCACCTCAAGCTTCCCAACCCTCTGACAAAACCCTACTTATTCTACCAATCCATTGAAATCCAAAGAACATTATTCACTTTTCAAATTTCCATGCCAATTCACTATAGAAAGGGTATGCCTCTATTTTATTTTTAGGTGATTTTAAATTGAAAATATGACTTCCAGCAATAATTTCATCTATAAAGAAGTTCCATTTGGAAAGTAAAATAAGTTTTCAGAACATGAAATTCTCCAAAAAAGTTATTTTTAGCCTGTATTCAGTCTCAATTATTATTTTCATGCACTAAAGAGTACTTCTTTGCATCCTTGGTGTCCAAGCAAAGTTGATATGACTTCTTTGGAGAAGCTGAGGATAGAAAATCTGGCTCAAGATTCTGACAATATTATTGAAAAGGTTCAGCCTTTGTTTAAACAAAGGGGAGTGTAATATTGTAGGAAAAGCACTGACCTTAAGATCAAAGGACCTGGATTTAACTCACAACTCTACTACATTCTACTTCCATGACCTTAGGCAAGTCACTTTACTCAGGCTCAGTTTCCTCATCTATAAAATCATAAGATTGACCAGTGCTGAATTCCATGATGAGGGGAAGAGTGGAATAGTGGATAGAAAGTGGAATCTGGAAACCTGAGTTCAAATTCTGCTCAGATGCCCAATATGCATATGTGATGATGGACAAATCACTTAACCTTTCAGAGCCCCAGTTCCCTCATCTGTAAAATGAGAACTGCCTAGCTTACAGAGTCATGGTGAGGAAAGCCTTCTGAAAACTTTAAGTGACTATGTAAGTAATTTCTAAGATCCCCTTTTTTTTGTGGGGAGGAAGAGAGAGGACCAGGCCTGTGACTTTATTGTTGTAGAGCAGATGTGTCAAACATGCTGAATGCTGGATAATATTCCCAGAACTGAATTAAAATATAATTAGAAAATATTTAACAAAATCAATAAAAATACAATTGCTTGTGTTATGCGGTAATCTATTGTAATAGATTGAAACAGTTTAAAAAATCAAGAAAGATACAATAGATTTTAAGCTCCTTGAGGGCAGGGCCTGTCTTTTACTCTTTTTGCATCTAGTATGTTTAGCACAATGCTGGGAACATAGTAGTCATTTAAAGAAACATTAATTAATTAAATTTATGTATTTTCAGTTTTCAACATTCACTTCCACAAAATTTTGAAATTCAAATTTTCTCCCTTTCTCCTCCCTTCCCCCACCCCATGACAGCATGTATTCTGATTACTCTTTCCTCCAATCTGCTCTTATCCCATTCCCTTCTATTTTCCTGTGGGACAAGATAGATTTTTATACCCCATTGACTATATCTCTTATTTCCTCATTGCATGTAAAAACAAATTTTAACATTCATTTTTAAAGCTTTGATTTCCACATTCTCTCCTTCCCTCTCCACCCATCTTCATTGAGAAGGCAAACAATTCGATATAGGTTATACATGTGTGGTCATGCAAAACATTTCCATAACAGTGATGCTGTGAAAGACTAACTATATTTCCCTCTATACTGACCTACCCTCCATTTATTTATTTTATTCTTTTCTTTGATGTGTCCCTCTACAAAATTATTTTCTTCCAATTACCCCTTCCCCCAATTTGCTCTTCCTTCTATTATGCCCCCTCTCTTATCCCCTTCCCCCCTGCTTTTCTATAGGGTAAGATAAACTTCCATACCCAATTAAGTGTGTAGGTTATTCCCCCCAAGCCAAATCCAACGAAAGTAAGATTCATTTATTCCCTCTCACCTTTCCCCTCTTCCTCTCCATTGCAAAAGCTCTTTCTTGCCTCTTTTATGTGAGATGATTTACTATATTCTCTCTCTCCCTTTCTCTTTCTCCCATTACATTCCTCTCAACACTTAACTTTCTTTTTTAGATATCATCCCTTCAGATTCGGCTCACCCTGTACTCTCTCTGTCTCTCTGTCTCTGTCTCTGTCTCTCTCTCTCTCTGTCTATATATATATACACATACATACACATACTCATATTTATACATATATACATACATTCACATATACATACACACACACACACACACACACACATGGATGGATGGATGGATGGGTGGATGGATTTCCCTCCAACTACCCTCATACCGAAAAGGGTCTCATGAGTTACAAATATCATCTTTCCATGTAGTAATGTAACCAATTCAATTTTAATAAGTCCTTTATGGTTTCTCTTTCCTGTTTACCTTTTCATGCTTCTCTTGATTCTTATATTTGAAAGTCAAATTTCCTATTCAGCTCTGGTCTTTTCAACAAGAATACTTGGAAGTCCTCTATTTCATTGAAATTCCATTTTCCCCCTGAAGTATTATACTCAGTTTTGCTGGGGAGGTCATTCTTGGTTTTAATTCTACCTCCATTTGCCTCTGGAATATGATCCTCTAAGTTCACCATTCCCTTAGTGTAGAAGCTGCTATATCCTGTGTTATCCTGATTGTATTTCCACAATACTTAAATTGTTTCTGGTTGCTTGTAATATTTTCTCCTTGACCTGGGAACTCTGGAATTTGTCCATGATATTCCTAGGAGTTTTCCTTTTGGAATCTCTTTCAGGAAATAATTGGTAGATTCTTTCAATTTCTATTTTACCTTTTGGTTCTAGAATATCAGGGCAGTTTTCTTAAATAATGTCTTTAAAAAATATCTAGACTCTTTTTTTTTATCATGGCTTTCAAGTAGTCCACGATTTTTTAAATTGTGTCTCCTAGATCCATTTTTCAGGTCAGTTGTTTCTCCAATTTTCTTCTGTCTTTTCATTCTTTTGGTTTTGTTTTATAATTTATTGATTCCTCATAAGGTCATTAGTTTCCATTTGCTCCATTCTAATTTTTAAGGAATTTTAAGGAATTATTTTCTTCAGTGACCTTTTGGATCTCTTTTTTCCATTTCACCCATTCTGCTTTTTAAAGGCACTCTTCTCATTTGCTTTTTGGATCTCTTTGGCCATTTTGCTTAGTCTAATTTTAAAGATATTATTTTCTTCAGCATTTTGGGTATCCTGTAGCAAGCTGTTGACTTGTTTGTCATGATGTTCTTGCGTCATGCTCATTTCTCAATTTTTCTTTTACTTCTCTTCCTTGATTTTCAAAATCTTTTTTGAGCCCTTCCATGCCTGAGACCAATTAATATCTTTCTTGGAGGTTTTGGATCTAGGAGCTTTGACTTTGTTGTCTTCTTCTGGTTCTTTGATTTTCTTTGTCACCAAAGATGTAAGAAAATACCTTCCTAAATGTCTTTGTTTGAGAAGTCTAGAAACCACTGTATCTGCCAGCAATTATGCATAGTAGTCATTTAACAAATGTTTATTGAACTGAATTGAACACAAATAATGTTAACATGATGCTTTCTAAATCAAAATGTTGCCCACAGGTATCCTTATGAATAGATTAATGGTCTTCATTTATACTTCAGTTTGATACCACTGATGAAGAAAGCTCCTTGAGAACTTCTTCTCATGTAGATTTTTGCCTTCTCATCTTAGAGCAGTGAGAGAGGTTAAATGACTTGCCCAGGATCATATAACCAGCATGTGTCAAAGGTGGTGCTTGAATCCAAGTCTTCCAATCTTATAGGAAGTTCTCTGTCTATTGTACCATAATGTCTCTTAAGGTTATTTATGATTTTAAATGCTATGATTCCCTGGATCTTGAGTCCTTTTCCATGAATGATAATTGGAGAAGTCACTTGTACCTCTTCATCATGCTCTAGTTTCTGTGTTGGTGTGATTCAAAATGGGTATATTATCTATCCTATTGAAATTTCCTCAATTAACTTTTGTTAATTGATTTTTAATGGAAATCTTATAATGAAAAATGCAGACTTTTATGCAGGAAATTGAAATGTAAAGGTTGGTATTCCTCTTGCCAAAGACTTCAAAAGTGAAGTTATTCTCCTTTGTCAATTTAATCCAGGCAATGGTTGGTTTCTTGAGAAGATTATTATTAAATTTAAAGAGGAAGAAGAAGATCAAGAGATTCTGTTTCCATGTGACAGGTATGTAATTCCTTGATAAAATTCTTTTTCCTTACTCCTGGACATTGCTGTTATCCCAAGATCTTGTCTCTGATCCCTGATTTCAGGATAATTTTTCCTATATCTTTGTCTTTCCTTTCTACATGTTGTCATTTCCTAAATCTGGCAAAGTCATCTGCCATAGCTCTTAAATCTCTTGACTTTTCCTTTTCTCTTCTCTCAGGTTTCTAGTTTGCCAGATCTATTTTGCAGATCTTCATTAGCTTATGTGAATTACTTTAACCATTCTTTTTTGTCTCTCTCTGCTACTGAATGCCATGTGGCCCAAATATCATTATCCTCATTTTATAGGTAAAGAAACCAAAAGTGAGAGAGTTTATGTAGCTTGCCCAAGGGCAAATAGTCAGGGGAATGCAGATCTAGGTTCAAACTTAGGTCTTCTGAATCAAAGCATGGATATAGAGTTCATTAAACAATGGTGCCTCACACTGCTAATCTAATCATACTACATACCCCCTCACTATCACAGAACAGTTCCCTTTAGTCCTATAGATAAATATTCAAGGTCCTACAAAAACTGTCCCTAACTTTCCTCTTTGGGTTTAATTGATGCCCACATTCCAGGCAACACAGTGGATATAGCCCTGGACTTGGGGTTAGGAAGACCAGAATTCAAATCCAGCCTCTACTATTACTAGTTCTGTTACTTATCCTCTGTTACCTCAGTTTCCTTAACTGCAATAGTTAAGAGATAATAATAATACCTACTGTACTGTAATAGTTAAGAGATAATAACAGTACCTACTTCAAAGGGTTGGTGTGAGGATCAAAGGACACAATATTTGTAAAGCACTTAACAAAGTTCCTGGCAAATAATAAGTACTCAATAAATGTTTATTCCTTCCCATGACCCTCCCCCTACATTTCCCTTGAATTTAGCCTTTCCTCTGTTTCTTTGTCCGATTTATACCAAATGTATAAGAAAGCTTTCTATTACTCATCAGTGAGACTGCAGCTCTCTTTCCTTAAAATAAGTTCTAAGTCTAGCTCCTCCAGGGAACAAGAGTTCTCTACTGGATAACACACTATCAAATGTATCCCCTCAGAGGCTGAGGATTGTGGAGGAAAGAGCAGTGCACTTGAAGTTAGGAGACCAGGCTTCTATTTGCTGTTTTATCATTCAGAACTTGAGTTAATCAATTAATCACACTATAACTCATTTTCCTCAGAAGATGATCAAACCTGCCCCTGCCCTTCCTTTCTCTCTCTCTCTCTCTCTCTCTCTCTCTCTCTCTCTCTCTCTCTCTCTCTCTCTCTCTCTCTCTCTCTCTCTCTCTCTCTCTCCCTTTCTCTCTGATTCTCTTTCTCTCCCTTCCCCCACTTCTTAGCCAAGAATCTATGAGAATCTGGTAAGTAAATACCTTAGAAAGCTACAGCATTTCTTTCTTACAAGGAGTCACTTTTTGTTCACTAATGGCACTATGGTGTAGCGGAAAGAGTACTGAACTTAGAGTCAGAAGATCTGAGTTTCAACCCTGGCTTTGTTATTCATTCCTTTTACAGCTCTTGATAAGTCAGTAAATTTCTGGAGCTCAGAATTTGTTCCTCTATAGAATGGAGGTCTTCAACTAGAGAACTCTTAAGTTCCTTTCAGCCCGAAATTCTACAATTGTAAATCACTTTTGCAATTCTGTGTGGGGACTATTTCCATTTCTAACTTAATTTTTCCAAATTCATGGCACAGTGTTATGCATTGTGTCACTTGATAAAAATTTGTTAATGTGCATACCCTTTGATCCAGAAATACCACTGCTAGGTATACATTTCAGAGACATCAAAAGAAAGGAAAAGAACCTATTAGTACAAAAATATCTATAGCCACTCCTTTTGTGGTGGCTGAGAATTGGAAATTGAAGAGATGCCCATCTATTGGGGAGTGACTAAACAAGCTGTGGTATATGATTGTAATGTTATTGTGCTGTAAGAAAGGGCAAGCAGATGATTTCAGAAAAACCTCTAAGAATTACATGAACTGATGCAACGTGAAGTGAACAGAACTAGGAGAACATTATACATGGTAACAGTAATAGTTTTCAATGAAGAACTGTGAATGACAGCTGTTCTCAGCAATATAATAGTCCAAGACAATCCCAAAGAACTAATGATGAAGCATATCTACCTCTAGAGACAGAACTGATATTGCTTGAATACAGACTAAAGCATGCTGTTTTTCACCTTTTATGTGTTCTTTTTCTTTTATTTGACTATTCTTGTACAAAATGAGTAGTATGGAAATGTTTTACATGATTGCACATGTATCACCTATATCTGATTGCTTGCTTATCTCAGGAAGTTGGAGAGGGGAAAGAAGGGATAGAATTTGGAACTCAAAACTAGAAAAAATGTTGAGAATTACTTTAACATGTAATTGGGGAGGAAATTTTATATATATATACATATATATATATAATCTGTATATATACATCCATGTATATATATGTATATGTATATATGATATTTGTTGATAAGCAAGTAAATTTTTTATCACCATGGTCTTATGAAAAATCCTCTCCTTTGATAATTTGGCTTGAGTAATTAGTTAAAGTCTTTGTTTTCCAGTTCTTCACCCTCACCCCCAATATTTTTTGAAATTGTACCAGATTTTTTAAGATTACTCAATACCTTGAATCTATACTGTTTGGAGAGTACTTGGACTTTTGTGTATTTGTTTAAAAGTACCCAAGCTTTTTGGGTATATAGAGTGTTTAGGGGGCACTAGCACTTCTGGATGTGAGGACTTGCTGAGCCCTTTTCAGAGCTGCTCATCCCTCTTTGGTGCCTACCTATCTCTCACCTAGCTCTCACCTGTGGCTCCAAGAAACTATAGAATGGGAAGCAGCCACACACCAATAAAATCATCTCAGCAGATGGGCTAAACTAGCCTGAGCTTAACTGATGGGTCTCAAACCCAAGCATGTGATGACCTCCTCCAGTAGAATAAGCAGATGAGAACAATTTGTTCCAATGATGAAGCAGGTACTGTGAAATGCTTGGTTACCAAGGTCATCCACTGCATCCCAGCCCATCACCAGTCATCTTGACTTTTGTGTTACTGAACCTTGATGATTCTGGAAGGGAGAGTGAGGCTGATGACTTTGTGCAACTCTACCTCATCTATGTCCAATTCACTCAGGAGTCAAGACACCACCCTGTCATTTCATGGGTCCTCTTCAAAATGAAGGATAAACAATAACAACCTGTGACCTTATTTGTATAAAATATTTTAAAATCTCAAAGATATATAAATGTTACAAAGTATCCTCATAGAAGAAAATTTTAGGTTTTAGAGATTTGTAAAAACAATGCCATTTTCCCATTTAAGAGTTAAAGAATTTCCCTTGGATACTGAGATATTTGTTACTAAATAGAGATATTTAGAAATATACAGGTAATTGAATTTTTTTTTAGTTTTAAAAATATTTTATGTTTTCAAATTTTATGTAAAAACAATTTTTAACATTTACTTTTTAAAATTTTGAGATCCAAGTTCTCTCCCTCCCTCATTACATCCTTAAGAAGACAAGCAATTTGATATAGGTTATACACATTCAGTCATGCAAAGCATATTTACAGATTAGTCATTTTGTGAAGAAAACACAGACAAAACCCAAAAAAATAATGTTAAAAAGTATGCCTTGATCTATATTCAGACTCCTTCAGTTATTTGTCTGGAGGTAGACAGCATTTTTCATCATAAGTCCTATTTTAGATAATTGTGTTGCTTAGACTATCTAAATCTCTCAGTGTTGAACATTGTACAATTTTGCTGTTGCTGTGTACAATGTTCTGTTTCTGTTCACTTTGTATCAATTTAAGTACTGCCTGACATTTTAAAATGTTCTTTCATAGCTATTAACTATCATTTGAACCCATGCTTGGTGAAGTCTAAATTATGCAAGCTAATTTGGTATTTTGTTCTGTCTTAGTACATGTTTTAAAACATAAAATACTACTGATAAAATAATGGGAAAGTACAAAAGAGTTTTTATTAAATTCTAGTCTTAATTTTCAAAAGTATAAAATATCAGATAATATTTATTTTATTTATTATATATTGATTTGTACTGCCAAATTATAGTCCATCCAATCCTGCTGGCAATTGTAGAAGAGATACTTAGATGGCAATGACCCAGTGACAAACTTGGGAAAATGACATGCATCGGGGAAAAAGGTGCTGCATAACTTGATATTTTACTTGCTGCTCACAAGCAGTTCTAAATTGTCTTTAATAGAATTAGGTAATCTGTATTGTTGTCGTTGTTGTCATTTCAGTTATGGATGACTTTTTATGACTCTTTTTTTCTTTTAGCAGATATCCTTCTCCAGCTCTTTTTCCAGATGAGGAAACTTAGGCAGAGTTAAGTGACTTGCCTAGGCTCACACAGCTGCTAAGTGTCTGAGGCCAGATTTGAGTTTAGAAACATGAGTCTTTCTGACTCCAGCCACAGCACTGTGTCTACTAAGCCACCTAGCAGCCTTTTATTTAATCTGTACTAATCTCAGTATAGTTTTGCTTGTAAACTAGCAAACATAGGGCTTTATCTTTCAATTTTAGATCATGTGGCTAGGGAGGAGGAGAAGTTTACAGCATTTCCTTTGTTCAAATTGATCTTTCCTTTTACCTAGTCCTGTTAAAGCTATGGGTCTAAAGAACATTTTTTGAGGTAGCATAACTAGCATAAGTAGCATCTTACATAAGTAAAATAAGTAAAACTGCTTTAACAGGCAATGAAAATCTTTAAAATTTGAGAAAGTCTCACATGATTTTGCAAGTACTTTTCTTTAATGAAATCTTTTAAAAAAACAATTCTACCAAACATCACTTTATTTCATCCAAAAATAAGCAGGGTGTTGGTTGATTTCCCCAGTTGCTAATGTCCTCCCCAGCAATTACTTTGTATATGTTTTGTATTTAATTTTCAATGTACATGTTATTTCCTACCAATAGAATGTAAACTCCCTGAGGACAAGAACAATTTTATTTGTGTCTATATATTTTGAGAGCCAAATATGCCTGGAACATAGCATGTGCTTAAAAAAAATAAAAATTGTTGAGAGAATAAATGATTTAATTGATTTGATTTGATATTGGTTGTTTAGGAAATTAAGACAACTATTTTCATCAGTATCACTTGATTTTACAAAATCTTTCTAAGAACAGAGTCTTTAAATAAGATAGTGAAATCTCCAAAGGATTGACTTGACAACCGGACTTTGTTAAATAGAAAAATAAGCTTTTCTTCTCTAGCAGTAAGTAGATTTTACAGGGAGGAGAACAATTTTTTTATATCTACTCCATTTAATAGTTTCTGTGTTTTTTGAACTAAAGGTTTCTTTTAATTAAAATTAATGGAGTTTCTGAAGACCTTGAAAAATTCAAAATTGAGTCAACATTTTTATTATAATAATCTGTCAACACACTGGTGATCTGTGTTCTTGATTTCTTAATTCTAAATATGATAATGGCTTTCCATAGCAAATTTTTTAAAAAATCACCTAATGGCCTCTCTGTACTTAGCTAACCTGGTAGCAGATAACAGAAATAGTTTATAATCCTGGCTACACTCAAAACTGCTTCATCTTGGCAGGAACTGATGGGGACTAGAAAATTCTTTAAAAACACAGACTCACCTCCATCCCATAACAATGCACTGGGCTTATATTGTAAATCTGCAGCACTTTATGGTTTACAAAGCATTTATTCACAACTCTAAGAAGTAGGTAATGGGAGTGCTATTGTTTGTCTTTTATAGGTAGTAAAAGGGATTCACAGAGGTTGATCAACTTGTACTTGATCTCATAGCTGGAAAGTGGTAGGGACTGAACTAAAAACTCAGTATTTGTGTTTCTTTTTACATTTCCTTCTTTGAAAGAGCACAGCATGGTAATAGAACCAAAGTTGCCTTTATACATAGATAACTCAAGAGAGGAAATATCACTTGACATGAGTTTATTTATGTGTTTAATTGTGCTTCAGGGTATTCTTAGCAAAATCTATATTTTGGACTCTCCAGACTAAGACTCTAAAGTATTTTTACTAGAGAGTCCATTACATTTTGGATGAAATTTGAGTTAAAAGACCGAATTCTTAAGAATAGTTTGGCATGGCTTTAATTCTTAAGAGTCTTTATTATTTTTTTTTAAATTCAGCCTATAATAGAGCTTAAAACACATTTTTCTTATTTCATTTTCCTTTCATAGAAATATATTTCATTTGAACCATTTCATCCCATTAATTGATTTATTCCTGTCCGCACAGATGGTTGGATGAGTACCAAGATGATGGGAAGACTGAGAGGGAGCTGCTTGCAAAAAGTAAGTAGAGTGAATGGAAGTCAGTTGATAGGTAATTGTTTTTTGAAATTTTGATTGGTTCTGCAGCTACAATCTTTTTTTTCAAAGGCTATCAGTCTTATGTCATTGTTGTATTTGACCTTATCTGATAATCAAGGAAAGATCTTGTCCCAAGGGTCAGTTTGTTCTGGATAAATTAATTTCCTTCAAGAATTTCAGTTATTAGAGAGACCCTATTATTAGTTTATCTGACTACCAACTCATCTACTAATTTATAAAATGTATTTTTTCAACATCTGTGGCTCAGATAAATAACTTGAATAGGAATGACCGGTTGATATACAGAACTTTCTGAAGAGGTAGCCCAGTCTAATGGAGAGAGGACAAGCCTGAAAGCCCAGAAGATCTGGA
Source organism: Bettongia penicillata ogilbyi (assembly GCA_023548195.1). Classification (NCBI taxonomy): domain Eukaryota; kingdom Metazoa; phylum Chordata; class Mammalia; order Diprotodontia; family Potoroidae; genus Bettongia; species Bettongia penicillata. The sequence goes on along the minus strand of JAJHZJ010000367.1, from coordinate 2,111,167 downwards.
TTCAAATCTTGCCTCTGACACACGTTAAATCAGTCCTCAAAGATTTGAAATGAACAAAGTTGCATTCCAACACTTGTTAGAATATAATCTCTATTCAAGTAAGCATTAATTTTATTTATATTCCCAGAGCCTAGCACATATTTGCTGATTGATGGTCAAATTTCTGGTCAATACTGGTAAAGGAAATTTCTGTACTGGGAAATTCTCTTCACTGAGAAAACCACAGGCCCTGATACCCTCCTTGTTGCCCTCTCCCCAAAAGAAGGTTTTTGTTCCTCCTTTGCTCAAGTATCATTAGTTGCTCCCTATTGCTCTCTGTGCTATGTTTGAACTCCTATGCCTGTCATTCAGGGCTACAATCTTGAACTCCTTTGCCTGGCATTCAAAGCTACAATCTTGAACTCCTTTGCCTGTCATTCAAGGCTACAATCTTGAACTCCTTTGCCTGGCATTCAAAGCTACAATCTTGAACTCCTTTGCCTGTCATTCAAGGCTACAATCTTGAACTCCTTTGCCTGGCATTCAACACTACAATCTTGAACTCCTTTGCCTGACATTCAAGGCTACAATCTAGTGTTATACAAGCTTTCTAACCTTATCTAGCATCACTGTCTTCCACAAATACTACATTCCAGCTAAGGTGGCTTAATGTCTGTTCTTATAGACATTTCCCCCCTCAGGAAAATACCTGAATTTTTCCTCCTCATCATCTTGCTCATGCTGATCCCTGTACCACAATCAATTGGTCATTGAACCAATACTCATGAAACATCCATTATATGCCTGGAACTAGAGATGCAAAGAAAAAAGGAAAAAATCCTTTCCTTGAACAAGCTTTCACTCTGCTGGATGAGACAACGTGCACAAAATAAAGGCAAAATGTCAAGCACTTTATTTGTGAAAGGTATCATGTTAGGAACTGGAGACAACAAAGGAGAGATCCAGACAAAGTACTCTGAGAAATTGTGAAGGGGGAAAAGTTATTTTCAGCTTGGACATTTTCGTGAAGGAGATGGTAGCTAAACTATTTTCAGAAGAGAATAGAAGTATTTCAACAGACAGAGGTAAGGAAGAATTGCCTGAAACTAGAAGAAGGTTCAAAAAGCTAAGGAATAACTAAATCACAGTCCAGTCTGACTGGAACATACAGTGTTCTTAAGGGATATGATGGGAAATAAAGCTGGAAAAATAAGTTGGAGCCTGATTGTAGATGTCCTTGAGTCCCAGGATAGTCAGAAAATGTCATCTAAAACTATATGTCTTTGGTCATCCTGCCCCTAAGAAAATTAATTCAGTCAGGAAGAACTGAAAATTTCACTTCTGGAGGCAAAGTCTCAATTATGAATTGTATAACTCCAAACAGAGAAGGATAAAACCATTAAATATGTCTCCTATTGACAAGACAAAGGAAAAGAAAAAAATAGAAACTGTAGTTCACACAGAACATAAGAGCTTTCAAAGTGGAAAGCAGGGAGGAAGGGAAAAATTGTTTTTTCATTTGTCGAGTATGAACTGGATTCTGAAGAATTAATATGAAATGAATTAACAAGATGCAATTCTTTGGAAATTCTGGCAAGGTGGTAAATACATGACTTTAAAGGTAATATTAAGTTTTTTTTATTTTTGGTGTGGTTTCCCTTTCTTCAAAAATCATCTGTGTATTTTTACCTTTTATATCTGAAATAGGAGGTAGAGAGGAATTAACAATGCATTTAACTTATTTAAGGAATCAGTTACTAGAGTTAGTAAACCAGGATACTAGTGTGGTGATAACATCAATACCTAGCATTATATAGTGCTTTGTGGTTTTTAATGCACTTTTACAAACATTAACCCATTATGTCCATAATCCTGGAAAATAGGTACTGTTATTACTTCCATTTTCCAAATGAAGAAACTGAGGCAGGAAGAAATTAAATAACTTGCCCAGGGTATTACACAGTTACTAAGTGTCTGTGCTATCTTATAGCCTAATAAATAGTTAAATTTACCACAGAATCTGAATATAGGCCATCTCCCCAAAATTTGACTTAGACAATACTTGAGATCAATAATGATGCTCTTATTATGTAAAATGACAATAATGAGAATAAAAATGAGGACAGAACTTTAAAAATAAATAAAATATATTTCAATTGAATGAAATGTCAAATGAAAACTTTGCATGCAAACATATGTATATATTTTTATATGTATAATTCATGTGTACCCTATATAATTATTTTTCAATAGGCAGCTATATGTATCTGTGCATATTTCTTTTCTAAGAGTACTCACTGTAGCATGGCAGCATATATTAGAGATTGGCTCATATTCTGCTTAACAATAGCTACATTAAAATTCAGCATGTTTAATTACTACACACCATGTGTCAGGCACTGGGGATACAAAGACAAAATAAAACAATACCTTCCATCAAGGAATTTACATTCTTCTGGGGGGCTACAACATGTACACAGCTAAGTCAATAAAAATATGAAGTCATTTGGGAGTCACCCTGGTGAATTGGATAGAAAGTTGATTTTGGAGACAGAAAAACATGAGTTCAAGGTCCACCCACCTCTGACACATACTGGCTACAGGACCCTAGGGAAATAGTTTGACCTCATAGAATATCAGGCAAAGCTCTTAGACTTTTGTTGGAGGGCATATGGCAACTGCATAAGGAGAAGGAGTTCCTTACTGGAAGCTACCTATTTTGATAAAATCAAGGTCCTCATTTAAAAAAAAAAAGAATTTCAAAAGGCAGAGAGTGCTAGCAGTTGGGGTGCTCAGGAAAGCCTCTCTTATGGAAGGTGGCACCTGACTTGGGACATTGGAAGCTAAGGATTCCAAGAGGCAGGGCTGAGAAGGGAATATATTCTAAGCACGTGTGACAGCCTTTGCAAATGAACAGAGATGACAGATGACAAGTCATGTTTGGACATCAGCTAGTAATCCAGTTTGGCTGGAATACAGAGTATATTAAGGGAAATAATATGAAATATGCCTGGAGAGGTGGGTGAGGGCCAGATTCTAGGGAACTCTAAATGCCAAACATTAAATGCCAAAAGAAGACTTTGTATTTTAGTTTAGAGAAAACACGATTAAGATCTTTTGAGTGGAGGGGTGATATGGTCAGATATGCATCTTAGAAATATTAATTTGGCAACAGTGCAAAGGATGGATTGGTCATACTCTTGTATGACCAGAAGTAGGGAGATTAATTAGGAGACTTTTGTAATAATATAAATGAAGAGTTATGAGGGTCTGAATGAATGCTAGTAATTATATGGAGATTGAATAAAATAGACCAGTTTATGGTTCTACTGCATACTTCATGGCACATAGTAGGTGATTAATTATATATAGTATGTTAACTGATTTTATGAAGAGCTTTCACATGTATTTTCTCATTTAACCTCAATTTAAAAAAAAATACACGAGGCAGATGTGGGGATGTCTCATTCCCACATTATAGTTGTAAAACTAAGAATCTGGGAAATTTATAGGGGCATATTTGAGGAAATGTCTCTTAAGTGGTTGGGCCATTTGCCTGGATAATCTCTTAATATCCACCAATTCGTTGTATAGGTAAAAATAGGACATTGTTAAAGAATGACAGTTTAATTAATCTGAAGGATGTGCAACTTCCTTGCGACTTCATGGAGCATTTTTCTTTGTTGAGCTGATTCAGTGCTTTTATTGCCAAAAAGTGACAGTTCTCAGCAAATATTATCTACCACAGTTAAGGAAAAACCTGCAGTTTTGTGTGCTGATAATCCCCTTGAACAGTTAAATTTTAATTCACTTCCAGTAACAAAGAAACCTCCACAGGTGGTCCTTCTTTTCAAATTGATGTGAGTGGTAGAAGGAGACTCATTATATTCTGAGAGGCAGCAAGAGTCCGTGTGCTGAGCATTGGACCAGAAGTTCAGAAGATGGGAATATTCATCTTGGTTCTGGCTGGCAGTAACTTAGCCAGTGACACTGGGCACGTAATAACAACCCCCTCAGACCTCTATTTCCTTGCCTGCAAAATAAGGATGAACACAATCAACCAATTCCCACATGCCTTTTATATGAAATAAGTAACAATATTTATCACTGAATCTTAATCATGGTCCATCAAATTATCAATTTAATACATATATAGGGGGAAGGGGAAAGGATCACAAATCCATCAATAATTATTTGTAATCATTGTCTGAAATTCTTCTTGTCTTGAGAAATGGTGTTTAATTGAGTGTTTTGGAAACTTCTGAAGATACTTTAAAAAAAAAAACCTCATTCTTTGTTTCTTTCCAATAGATTTTATTTTTTTAATTTAGCCTAGTAAAATATTCTTTAGGAAAAAATGGCATGAACAATGTTTTGTTTACACTAATGTCACTTTTGATAGATAGGAAAAGATTCTGCAGGAAACCACCTTTAGGTGAAAATAGATTTTAAAGAGACAGCAGTAGCAACTTTATGTCAGAGGGCATCCTGGCTTCCTTTGGATATTCTGAAATTACAAAACTAGTTTTGGAAGCTGAGTATAATCTCTTTCTTGATTCAATTAAATTAAAAGTGCTGAAAATGCAAATATCCACTCAGTATAATGAAATTTAATAAGCATGTATTGAAATACCTACTATGTACCAAGCACTACACTAAGTTATTGCAGATAAAAAGAAGACAGAAAAAAAGATGTCTTCTTCAGAATTCTGTTGAGGGAATAGAGTAAGCAATTAAATCAGTATATCTATTAGTTTAATTTGAACAAAGAGTTCATTTGAGTAGTAAAAAAAATAACTACAGAGAACAGATAGGCTTCCTACAGGATGTTGTCTGTGGCACTGACCCAGACGTGTAGTCATTCAATGAGAGGACACTTGCTCAACCCTATTGCTGGCTACCATGGGGATTTGAAATACTTCCCCACTTCTAGGTGGTCATCTAAGGTACAAGGACTGCAGGAGACAAGAAGGGAATGACTGTTCTGGATGAGGACAACCAGCCTTTTTACTGGGTAGATTTGAACAAATTAACAGTGTTAATGCAGATTCAGCTATTTAAAGGGAAATTGGGGGGAGGGTCAGTTTTTTAAAGTAATTATGTTTGTACACCTTGATATACAAAAATTTATTCAAATGTTCTTTTTATAAGACAACTCCTAACAAATTTTTGTCACAAAATCGATAGTGGTTGGATTTTTTTCATTTGAAAGGAAATATTTAGAAAAAAGGCAGTTTGGTCTTACAGAATCTTTCCCCCTCTTAATGTGAATGTAAAGTTTGAAAAGCTTCTCTGAGTTCCTTAATTCCTTTTATGGATTTCAGGGGTGTTATTTAAGGACAGTGATAACAAAACTGCTTCCACCAAGGACTCCTTTGGGCCTCCTAATTAAATTCTATAGAGTCTTTACCATTTTTATTTTTATACCCAGGTTTCCTTTACTGTTCTGCTCCATGGTTTTAACTTCATGCTAACACAATTCCACTGTTTTCTCTCTCTAATATATTTCCAGTTAGCTATCATCAAAAATATGGTCTCATAGGATCAGAAGTGGAAAGTGAACCAAGATATCATTGAGTCAAACTCTCTCATTTTACAAATGAGGAAACTGAGGTCCCAAGATGTTAAATGGCTCATTCAAGGTTACAAAAGTATCTTGTGTTAGGTTAAGATTTGAACAAGGTCCTCCAATACCAAATCTGGTGGTCTTTTCATTGTACATGGCTTCCTTTGATGTGCACATCAATATAGGAGTTTCTTTGTTGCATAATGGGAACTTCTAAGACAATGAAAACAGATGTTAATTTGTGCTGTTTAGTGATGAGCACTTCTATGCTAGGTTGTGCCAAGTTATGGCTTAAAGATTTTATACAAGTGAATCCTCTTTCACAATCTCAAAGACATGTACTATCTGATAGCAATAATAATTACTTCCATTTCCTAGGAATAGGAAATGAAATGCTGAGACATTAAACAACTTGCTCAAAGTCACCTCCTAAAGTTTAGGCCTCCTTATTTGTAACCACAGCTGCATCCTTTTAAGCAAATGATTATGAACATTTAGCTAACTCTTCATATTCAGCAAATGCAGGCTGTCAGGGTTCCCGTATGAATATATCTTTAGTAGTGCTTTCTCACTCATGCCTTCTATGTCTGATTACTTTAAAAACAATGCGTGGAAAAGTGGCAGGAGGAGGGTTTTCTCCCTTCTGGTTCTATTGCACCAGCAATTCCAAGCTCAAAAGACTGTTGATGATCGCATTCCATATTACCTTTGGCCGTGCTCCTTTATAAGTCTCACCTGACTAATGGATAACATTTATATTCGCCAGTGGTGGGAGATATAGATTCCACAACATATACATACATATCTACATACACACAAGTGCATATATACTATGTATATATATATACACATATCTACATACACGCAAGTGCATATACACAATGCATATATATACACATATATATACATATACTATCTATATTGCCTATGACCTACCCTTCTCTTACGATACAATATACAAGGTTAATAACATTTATAACTTGCATGTATATATGGCTTTAAAGTTTACAAATCCCTTCTTTTATAGACCTGTCATGTCTGATTCTTCTGGGATTTTCTTGGCAGAGATACTGGAGTGGTTTGCCATTTTCTTCTCCAGCTCATTTTACAGATGAGGAAACTGAGGCAAACAAGGTTAAAAGTGCCTTGCCCATGGTCATACAGTTAGTAAGTGTCTGAGTCTGAATCCAGATTTAAACTCAGGAAGATGAATCTCCCTGACTCCAAGGGCAATCTTCTTTCTACTGTACCTCCAAAGTGCCCTTTATTAAGTAATGTAAGTACTATTAATTCATTTTACAGATTGAAAACTGATATTTAGAGGTAGAATGCCTTACCATGGTCAAAAAGGTGAGGAAAATGAGCCTCAGAGTAACCACCTAGTTACTAGGTGAATACAAAAGGTATTGAAGTCAGAATTTTTTTGTCTTGTCAAACTTATATCCATCCACAGATGGCTAGAGCTAGATGGGAAACATATAATATATGGTCCAACTTGTTCATTTTATAGATGAATAAACTGATCTGAGAGACAAGTTGTTGCCTGTCCCTCAAGCCTAGAAGGGCAATTTTCAGAAGATAGAACAAATAAATTGTCATCATAGGAGGTTCTAGGACAAACAGTCAAACTGTTTCATGGTACAAAAATGAGTAATGCTAATTTCATAAAGGGAATAATGAGACCAATATTTCCCTCTATTAAGACCATAGCATCTCAACCTTTTCCTCTAAATTTTAGGAATTTGCTATCTGTCAATCGATAAGCATTTATTAAGTACTTAATATATGTCAGGCATGGTGCTAATTGCTGGGGATGAAAAGAAAAACTGTCTTTGGCCTCGGATTTTATATTGTATGGGGAAGACAGAGGCACATACAGGACATAGACTAGGTGGAAGGTAACTTTGCAGGAGGTGTAGTAGCAGCTGGGGGTGATCCTTCCGTAGACGGTGCCTCTGGAGCTGAGTCATGAGGAAAGCTGAGAATTCCTAAAGACAGAGTTGGAGATGGGGGAGAATTCCAGGCATGGGGGCCAGTAGGGGCAAAAGGCCGAGAAGGGATAGAACATGATGCGTGAGGAGCATCACACCATTGTGGCTGGACCACTGAGTGGGAGAAGAGAAATTTCGAAGAAGACTGGAAAGGTAGGAAGTATCCTGGTTGTGAAGAACTGAAGAACTTTATGTGTGGAGGTGGGGAAAGTTAACTTTTGGTCCTAAAGGGTAATGAGGAGCTCCTAGAATTTATAGAGAAGAGTGACATATAGATCTGCATTTTACTAAAATTACTTTGGTGGTTGATTGAATATATATCATAGTAGGGAGGGACTTGTCATAGGGAGACCAGTTAGAAGGCTTTTGCAGTAGCTTAAGCAAGAGATAACAAAGGCCTGAACTAGGTAGAGGCTGCATATATGAGAACTACCTGACATGTCATGCAGGAAACCTATCTTTTTGGGCCAGCTAGGTGGCACAGTGGTTAGAGCATCTGGCCTGAAGTCAGGAAGACTCATCTTCCTGAGTTCAAATTTGGCCTCAGATACTTACTAGCTGTATGACCCTAGACAAACCACTTAATCCTCTTTGCCTCAGTTTCCTCATCAGTAAAATGGGCTGGAGAAGGAAATAGCAAACCATGCTCCTAACTGTGCCAAGAAAACCCCAAATGGGGTCATGAAGAGTTGGACACAACTGAAAAATGACTCAATAGCAAACTTAATGTTTCCAAGTTGCTCTTGAGTGAGTCCTAAATAGAATCATGTCTAGTGTGGTTTCAGATGTTCAGGGCAAAGCAAATACACCATGGAATATTCTTTACATCAGAACTCTACAAGAGAAGTTCACTTGACTAGAGGAAACTGCTGAGACCAGTCTTTACTCATAGCAATGGTCTTTGTCTGGTAATAGATCATCATCATCACTGTAAAGTAATATTAACTTTATTTGAGTAGTATATTACCAGTAGCTTGATATGAACCATGTTGCTTATCCCTTTTAATTAACAGGCTTTTATTAAGCACTTACTATGTTCCAAGCACTGCATTAAATACAGGGATGCAAAGAAAAGCAAAAACATGAAAACAATTCCTGACCTCAAAGAACTTATATTCTTTTGGGAAAGACAGCATGTAAATGAGTCCATGTAAGATAACCCTTTATTTCTCTTTTCTACATTTGGGGGGAAAAGTAAATGAAAAACCACAATTGCAGCTTTCATTAGTATTGTCAATCTGTCTACTATTCTGTGTGCTAGGTCTTCAACAATTGTTTGAGGTTGTCTTGTTCTCCCCTTAGCACTGAAGATGCCGCCAGGAGGATCATCTAGAATTCTTGACTTTCCCAAATTTGAATCCTTTCAACAGATAGGACCTCATTGCTGGAACCACAATAGTATTTTTGGTCAGTCAGCCATCTATATCTCATCTCTGAAGCAGTTCATGCCAACCCTTTTATGACTACATTGTCATAGCTCCTGCTTTGATCTGAACGAATAGACAAACAAAAATCTAGACAAGCCAAAGTATAATACTTTTCAAAATTATCTCCTTTCGCCTAAAATATTGGAGATAGTCTATCATTATTGATGCCTTTCTACTATGACCCATCTGCTTCCTGAGAGTGATCCAGGGTACTGGGTCACTCATCTCACTCTTTTCCCTCAACTCCCATAAATCTTCCTTTCGCTGAGAATTTGCCCAAGTTTTCCCTAGCTCATCTTTCTCTGCTCTCTTGCATGTGAGTACTCTTAATTTCTGTTCTTTGGTCTCCAGTTTTTAACTTATTGCTGCTCAGACACATATCTAATAAGCTTTATTTTATAGGAGGTATCCTGGTAGAGCAGATAGAACACTGATTTTGGAATGGGAGGACCTAATTTCCATTAGTTTCCATCCCTACCTCTGATGCTTACCTTGTGCCTGTGACTTTGGTCAAGTCATTTGACCTCCCTGTGCTTTACTTTTCTAACATGTAATCCTAGAGGGTCAATCTGAGATCCTTTCCAGTCTCAGATCTATGATTCTCTAATCTACCCTCAGCAGTTCTTCTGCCTTTTCTTGGTGAAAACCAGCTCTTTTCCTACTCCATACTTTAGAAATAAATAAATAAAATAAATTAAGGCAAAATCCCTGTCAGTAACTCCTTTTGGTGGCCAATGCCCCAGTAAGCTAAAATTAATTTGGGAGTGTGCTTCCACGTCAGACAAGATCCAGATGATAAAACACCAATTTTCCCCAGCTTGGACACAAAAACATTCCCAAGTGTTGTTTCCCTGGCTGGTGTTTTGTTTTTGAGCTAGAGCCAATGTCCCTTCAGTGCAATTTCTCTCCAGTGTCCCATTCCAACTATTCAAACCATCCTTTGAGTACGATCTTCAGGAGTTAGTCCCTGAGGGCCATGTTCAGGCAGCATCTATCCTTTATTTTAACATACTCCCTATCCCACCACAGTCACTCATTTGGCATATCCATCATTTCCCCTTGTAATGTTGGTTTAATCATTCATTTAGTCAGTGAGTATTTATTACCTACCAGATCTTGCCCTAAGTGCCAGGATTACAAATACAAGGAGAAATAAAGACAGTACCTGCCTTTGAAAAGCTTACATTCTAATGGGAAGGGGAAGGAAAAGGAACAAACATTTATTTAGTGCCTGCTGTATACCAGACACTGGGCTGAGTGCTTTTTTTTTCTTTTACAAATACCATCTTATTTGCTCTTCACAACAATAGTGCCAGGAAGGTGCTATTATTATCTCCCTTTGTAGTTGAGGAAGGGCAGCTAGGTGGTGCAGTGGATGGAGGGTCATGTCTGAGGTCAGGAAGACTCATTTTCCTGAGTTCATATCTGGCTTCAGACACTTAGTAGCTGTGTGACCTTGGGCAAGTCATTTAACCCTGTTTGCTTCAGTTTCTTCATCTATAAAATGAGTTGCAGAAGGAAATGGTAAACCACTCCAATATCTTTGCCCTGGAAACCCCAAATGAGGTCACAAAGAGTCACAGGTAATTTAAATGACTGAAAAACAGCAGGGAAACTGAAAGAATTAATGGGGAAAGCCAACATAAGAAAAAAAGCTAAAAAAGGAGGAGACAATGGTAGTGGGCTTGGGGTACTTGTAGAGGAAGTCTGTAGAGGAAAGAGACATGACTGGAACATGCCTTCAATAGAGATTGTGACATTTAAAAAGTTCAAGAGACATAGTTTCTGCATAATTAATCATTTTATTAAAAGCATTTGGGTCAGTGGCACTCTCGAATGTCAAAGACAAAGACGATTGTGAGTTCACCATTATATTGCCTTGGAAAAGTGGACGTTTCAGAGGGAAACAATCAACTCTGACTGGGTAACAGTTAATAAGAGAATGAATACTACAAGGAGAAGTAGGCTTACTACAATGAGGATCTGAGAGAGTGACATCATTGCACTCTTGGCCAAAGAGACTACCTACCTCTATTCCCAGATCACGCTCAGCCTTGGGCAATATAGGACAAAGTTTCTAACTCCACCAAAACTGGCTTGAGTGGAACATAGTGGTCAGGAATTCACCTTAGATTAGAGAGTCCTTGTAAAGTTGAGTAGGGTTTGACCATTATTCAGGAGAAAGTTCAACCTTCAGAGACAGCTTTTGAAATGAGGACTTTTAGACAAAGGGAGAACTCTGGATCTCCCCAAATCATTGGTTATTAATAATCATTTCTCTCAAGTTCTAGAAAGAGTCATTCAATTAGAGGGGGAGACTTGAAGGATGGAGGATACTTCCAATATGGGAATTTCAGGGCTGGAATAAAGGTTTAGGATGGAAAGCTGGGGTCTGAAAGAAAAAGTCCTGACTGCAACCTAGAGAGGAAGGAGTTTGCCTAGAATATCTTTTGGGGCCTTGACTGCTAAAGATTTAGTCAATCTAAAGCAGCATGGTATGTGAAATTTTACTGGGCTGACAGCCAGGAGAGAACTGGTTTTCAAATCAACTTCTGTCGCTTTCTAACTGGCCTGTATAAGCCTTAGCTCCTCCTTTGCAAATAAGGATAACAGTGTAATACCTGTTGTAAATGACCTCACCAAGTCAGAGTGCAGGGAGATCAAATGCAAGTTGGAGAAATGATCAGAATTGATCAGAATGCTATCAGTGCCATTTTCTCCTTCACTCACCTTAAGATCCAAGGACTGTGTATTTCAGTGCGTTCACGTGAATTCTAATGGCAAGTGTAAATACATTATTCACGTGAAATAGCTCCTCTATGCCTGTGTCCCCCCATTTTACAGTCCATGTTAGTTTTATCCTGAAAACAATGTTAATGATATCAAATTCAATTTTATATAGGTGTGACTTGGGTCCTCCACTAAGAATAGTCCATCCCATATGCCAAACAATAATTTCATCTCTAAATGATGAAATAGGTTCAATTAGAACGAGAAAAAGTCCAATTCCATTATATTTTTCAGTTCATCACATTCACATTTAGCAATATTATGCCTATGGAAAGTGCAAAACTACAGAAACTTTCAAAGCCATACTTTGCCAAAGGCAGGGTCTCAAGGCCCTTTGAAAAATGTAAATAGAAATGGTACACCAACACGATGAATTTAGCCAACTTATGTGAATCTGAATCAGCATTAATCTCCCAGAACCTGAAAAATAGAGCTCACAAAATAATATTCCTTTCCCTCTAGGAGGGTCACTACTTAGAAATATGTCTTTGTTCTTGCCAGGTAGCACCATGGACCCTTTTGCTCAATGGCTCCAGTAATAAAAACAAAACAAAGCCAAAATCTACCCTCTCAAGCAACCCCCCCCACCTCCAAAAAACAAAGACAAAACTCTTGCCATCTGGGCATATTGAACGTTCAGGTTATTCCTGAAAGGAATGTGGGGAAAGCATGGAGTACATGCCTCTTATGTATTATTCACTTTGCAAATATTGTCTCATTTAATAGTCACAACAACCATCTCCATTTTATAACAGAAAATGGCAGCAGATAGAGTAAAGATTAAGTGCCTTGTCCAGGGTCAAGCGGCTAGTAAGTGTTTAAAGTAGGATTTGAACTCCAATCTTCTTCACTTTAGTCTGAGCACTCTATCCATTGTCCCACCTAGCTGAGGACAATTCATGTCCCAAATAGACTATCCCATCTATTCCTTTCTTGATTATTTTGGAACACAACTTGATTTCTTCCCACCAGATAAATTCACTGCTTCTGGGCTTGAGGCCACTGAGTCAATCTCCCCATCTTCTGAATAAGATATGTCACATTTTCAGTACTTCAATGAGCAGGATTTATGGCCTTGTACCTATGTCAACCCTGAACTCCTATTTTGTTTTTGCTTCTCCAAGACCTTTTAAGCCTGTACTTAGCTCTATCTTCTCATTTCCAATCCATAAATTATTTTCTCAGTCCCTTAGTCTTAATTCCCATAGCCTTGTAATGTCTGTTTCTCAGAAGAAATTTCTTATCTTTTCCGCCTCTTTTGTCAGAAGCCATCAGGGAATACTTCCAAGATATTACTCTAGAGAAAAATTCACCAGTCTGGTCTTCAGGGACCTATGCATGGCAAACTTCCTAAAGTTTTTTCTGGATTTTCCTAGTTGTCTCCATCCTTTCCTCTGCTCAGCCAGGTTCCACAAAGACATCAAGTCAGCAATATACTTTATTACCTATTCTTGTTTCATCATAGCTAATAATATGTATAATTGGGGTCAGGTGCACGATCCCCCCCCATCAGCTTGCTGAGACAGTATCTCTATGTGGAGGATGCTAGTCCTGGGAGAATTGTGAATACTTGGGAGAGAAATGCATTGGACACTAGAATATGTATGAATTTATTCCAGATGGCTCCAGATGGACTGCCATGTGGTTGAGAAGAGACTTTTCTTCACTGGCTGCCTAGCCAGAACGGTTAGTGTCTTCATAATAGCCTGAATCTTAGTTGCATTCGTGTCTGCGGGGGAGGAGCATGGCATGTATGTCCTGGCCATCCCTTTCAAAGTTGGCTGGGTTACACATCCCCTGAGGATTTCAGGATGACTTGGTGGGATTAGGGTGATATTCTTCTCTTAGCTCTAGCTTCCAATCAGAGGGTTCCTCTTCATCGTTAAAGGGTCAGTGATTAGCACTCTAGTTACTTGCAACACTTGACGTTGATTGGTTTTTAGAAAGAGATACATACTTCAAAGCTATAACAAGAACAAATATATAACTCTTTTCCCCAGTACTTTATGGTTCTGCCCAGACCACCTTGGTCCCAAGTTGGTCAATTCAGCTTCATTGTGACATAATGGTCCCACCAAGTTTACCCTGCATCCCTTCTTGATCCTGGCTGTTCAGGGTCAACAACGCTGTTTTGTCCACAACACTCAGCATGGATTCTGACTCCTAAATTCTCTTTGATCATTCTTTTTTGGTCACATTATTCTGAGAATAGGTGCATAGGTTCTCTAATTCCATGAGTGCTATAATAGAAAATACATCATCAAAAGACTGGATTGTCATTTCCACTTCTGCCCATTTCTGCCCACTTCTGCTGGTTGTGTGATCTCAAGCAATTCATTTCATCACTTTGGGTCTCACATCCCTTACTTAGGAAATAAAGGATTTATGTGAGATTGGGATTTTTTTACCTGGGATTCTTGGACCAAGGGATCACTGTATACATTTCAGGAAATCCATGAATTTGGATGATGATATCCATACATACTTATGTACACACATGCACACATGTGTATATCTCTGCACATGTATATACATATATATTTATATATGCATGCATATATGCACATATATACATACATATCTATATATACACAAATGCATCTTTATTTTCAATAATCTCTTACAATGGAAATAACTTTTGCTTGAAACATAAATTTGAAAATAAAGTAACACATGAACACTGAAGTTATTTTAGAACCCTTTGTCTCACTTTCTAATAGATATGTTAGCTTGGAGTACATACTCTGAAATGGAAAAGCGTCTTCATACCATGTGTTTAGCAGAAATGTCACTCATTGACAGGGTTCATAGAACGTTCATATTGCAACAAAACTAAGGTATTATTTAGACTGACTGCCTACTTAACACAGATTCGCTCTAAAATAATCCCAAGTAGTAACCTGGCTTTTGCTTGAATATTTCCAAGAATGAGGAACTTAAGCAGCCTGTTACATTTTCGTAGAGTTTATTAAAATTTTCTTAGAATTTTGAGTTGGTCTTTCTAATATAATTCTATCAAGTCTTACTGGCAAATTAATTTAGTTAGTAATTTTAGTCATAGCTGCCTGTTGATTTCAAGAGGTTTCTTCTAGATAATCAGACAGGAGTTGCAACACATTAAGTGACTGCTAGGTCCAGTTACACCAAGGAAGTATATTTTTCAGAGTGTGTGGTACACTTGGTACAATTAAAGCAAAATGGGTAAAAGCAGAATGGTCCACTTAGAACAGGCCTTGACAACAGCTATGAAACTCTCCTTGTAATTTTATACTTAACAACACCTTAGGATGAACTTTTTCCCCCCTCCTTGAAAGACATTGTAAATCAAGAAGATGTTATAAATGGGAGAGCACAGTAGGCATGTTTTCTAAAGCTATCATTATAATGACAAGCAAAGATCTTACAGCATACTTCACTGCAACCTTGTAAGAGAGAACAAGGTGATTTTTGGACTTTAGAAAGAACAGAATTCTATGAAATTTCCAAGAAATCATTTATTCATGTTCTGATGTGTCCCCTATTTTATAAAATAGAGAAAACAATAATTTCTAAAGAAACTCCTTTTCAGGAAAAAACAAGAATCTCAAATAACAAAAGTAATAGCTGCTTTTTATGTGATTCTTTCACAGGTTTACAAAGAACTACCCTCATTATGACCCTGTGAGTTAGGCCATGAAAGATGGTAGTTGAAGAAACCATGTGATAAGGAACTGGTATTTGGGATACTCATGAATTATTATTTCATTTTCAGTAAAAATGTATTTTATTTGTATTTTAGTCAGTTATTAAATGACACCTTCTACTTCTTTACTACCGATTTAATGTATATTCCAAAAGATAATAAAAAGGAAAGATGGCTTAATACTCAAATTACTTGACATATAAAAAATCAGATTGTGAGTTTTCCCCATCTATTCAGCTTCTCCTCCTGTCCCATGCCAATAACAACTACCAGAATTTTACTATTATCACTAGTCTTTAGAGTAGCTAACTAATGCAATTTGATTTGGGAGTAAAAGGGATGAGTAACCAAAACAGAACATGGAAAGGAGAAACAAGTACTTATAATACATCTCACATCTATGAAAGGACATTTAATTTTTAAACAAAAAGAAAATGAAAAGAAAAAAATAACAAAAAGCATGTGTTTAGAATGTCAATTTCAGAATTTTTAGATCTTACAGACCATTTGGAATAGTTCTTGAGAATAAGATAATTTTAAATAGTTCTTGAGAAGAAAATAATTTACCTTGTGCAGTACCATAAAATAGCTTCGCTGAAGTATCAGAAAAATACCACATCCTTGTCTTATGGCTACCAAATTCTTTCATGTCCTCAAAATGAAGATATTAATCAACTTGAGCTAAGGTTTCAGAGACTTACCCCCTGAATAGTCAGTTGTTCTAGAAATAAAGATAGTCTCGAAATTACAGGAATTCAACCAGGAAAGGACCTCAGAGATCATGTACTACTATCTCTTCATGTTGCAACTGAGGAAATTGGGACTTAGGTAGGTCAAGTTACTATCCTAAGGGCCCAAACTAAATCAAAGAGCCTTAGATTTGAGTCCAGTCCTTCTTACCTGTGAAGTAGGTAGCTTAAGTAAAAAGTTAATGAAACCAATTCTCTTTATAGTACTCTGTAGTACTCTGTACTGCTCTGTGTGCTCCTTCTAATAATATGACATTTACCAATTTGGGTGGTAAAAGAAGCAGAATATCATAAAAGGATCAAGCTTGAGCTCAAAGACCTCAAAGGTCCTCTTGGCATACATAGGAGCATTGAGCTAGAGCTGGGAAGTACCTCAGAGGCCACTTATTCCAATTTTTCATTTTATGACTTCCCCAAGTAAGTCTTTAAAGGGTTGTCCTACAGAGGTGAGATTTGATTTACTCTGCTTGTTCTATAAGGCCCCAAAGGCCAAAATTAGGAGCAATGAGGGGAAATAGTAAAGTAGATTAGGCTTGTTGTAAAAAACTTTCCTCTTAAAAAAGTTAAATTATTTCAAAAATTAACAGTTATTATTTTGTTTACAATGAGCCAGCAAATTAAAAAGAGCTGATTTCATCATGGAGAACCAGATTCAAGTACAACATCTGACACATGATCCTTGGTAGAGGGAAGTCTTCACCAAGCTCCCTACAGTGATAAAATCACAAAGTCAGTTCAAAACACAATGACAATTCCTTAACAATCTGAGTAACCCAAAAGTGGATTGAACGTCTTTCAGAACAGTGGATTCTGCTTGTTTACATACCTTCTTGGAGAGTCTAGCTCTTAAAGTCCTATATTTATATATCTCTATCTATTTATTTATCTATATATCTATCTGCCTGTCTGTCACTTCTTAGAGTATAAGTTTCTCTGAATCTCTACGTCTGTGATTAAGGAGGAAAAGTTGGAAACATTTTTGTAATGGTAAATAGGGTAGGATTCCATTATGTGCAAAGCTCCTAGGATCTCATTCTTGGATGAATTTGGAAAGAGTGTAGAAGTCTTGAGTGAGCTACCAGAAAAATGTAGCAAGTATTCATTTCATCATTGTAAAGCAATCAGGAGTATATTCTTTTCACTGGGCCTGGAGAGGAGACAGGGAAGATGGGAACACATTCTCTGAAAGCCAATATATGGGACTTAAGAATTAGGTATTAACACTTAAATAATAAGAGAAAGGGATATGTTAGAGGTTGTCTAGTCTGGTAAGTTTTGAGAGTGGCTCACCATCAAATTCATTAATTCAAAGAGGTGGATTTTGCATTTATTTGTTTGTTTGTTTGGGGAGAGGGATGAACTTTTTGAGAGAGAAAAAGGATAAATGGGGAAGGAAGCTGTATAGATAATAAGAGTGACATTACTCTTCTGAACACAACAGTGACAGGTACAATCTAGCTAAAGTCTAACTCTCTGGTCAATAAGTGCCTAGTTCTTAGAGCAGGAGGTCTTAATTTATTTTGTGTAATGAGCTTCTTTGACAGTCCAGTGAAACTTATGAATTCCTTCTTAGAAGAGTGTTTCTTTGTTGATATTTATAGAAGGAAATGTCAAATTTATGTTAGAGCTTAGTGATAATATATGTGTGTGTGTGTGTGTGTGTGTGTGTGTGTGTATGTACTTTTTTCCTCATCCAAGTCCACTAGTCCCTTGAAATCTAACTAGGGACCCAGATTAAGAACACTTTTTGTTGTCCAGGTTCTTCATTTTGTAGATAAGTAACCTGAGGCCTAGAGAAGTCAAATGGTTTGGTCAACTGGTCAACATCACACAACCAGACAATGGCCCAATAAGAATTATAGTCTAGTCTCTTGATTGTATATTTTCTACCATTCATAGATTTGGGATGGGAAAGAGTTATGAGGATGTGGGTTGGCATTAGTTTTTACGGGTAATGGCAAACTCCTATGATTGGCTGCATATCCCTGAAAGGAATTACTCACTTTTGTTGTATTGTACTGAACCTTGGCAACCTAATGATACCTGCCATTTTCTTGTTATCTGACAAAAGCCCCAACTCTTCTGGTCACCCAAGATCTGACTGCCTATTAATCATTTTCCTTTTAAAGTAGTTGAAAATAGCCTGAAGTATTTTTTCCCCAGATGAAAACAGGCACATTAATCTAAATACCCTTCTTACTTTCCTGGACTCTATCTGACCTGCTCTACATCAGATATCCTAAAAATACATCCCCAAATGGCTTTACCCCATACATATAGAAATAAAAATGAAGAGTAATCTTTTAATATTTGCATGTTGTTGGTCCTTTTGTGAAAATGACTCCCACAGTTGACTTATACACAGAGTTCCTGTGTATACTTTATTTCCTTTCAAAATTGAGCTTGGTTTCTCAGTACAGCACATACTGAATGACTAGATTGTGGAATTGTCTGTTCCTTCTCTCCTTTGCAGACAGATCCAAATTACACCCAGGTGCCAAGTAATTTCCTTTATTAAAAATAGTTTATTGAGAATGGGATATTTATAATTGTGCAGTGCCTTCAGTATTAAAAGCATGAGGTAATGTCTTCTGGCTCTATCTTCTCAACTTTGTTCCTTTTCAAATCTTCTGACCACCACACAAAGTTCCTTATTTTGTGTATCCTCAGAAAGTGAAATTCAGTGAGAAGAATTTCCAAGATATAGATGCTTAGGGAAGATTCAGCAAACCACGCAGAATAAAGGCCACATTGCTCCAGTCTGTTGCATATTTACAAAAGAGCTTCTAAGCACCAAGAAGGGAAGAAATCTATGAAAAATAAGAACAACTGAAAAAAGGAAAAGATTGAGGGGAAAGTACCAAAATTATCATCGAAGAAGTAAAGATAAATACCAACAAAAAGAAGGGGGTGGGCACATAGTTACTTAAATATCTCTTCAAAAATTTTCACTTTACATACCATCAACTTGTCTTGTCTTGTGCATACTAGGAAAATTAATTTAGTCTTCTGAAGTAGCTGAAATATGAATTATCCCTTCACCTCAGGAAATCTTCCTTGATAAAATAAATGATCACTGACTTCTTATCATACCAATTATAAGTGATTTTTCATTCGATTACTGTAAGAGGTAGTGTGGACTGTGAGTCTTAATCAACATGAAACATTCCAAATGTCCTTTTGAAAGCTTGGTTGTAAAGAGAGGATTTTAAGAAAATGGCAGAGTGGGTCTGAAAATTACAAGTTCTTAAGATTTCCTCCACAAAAGATATGAAATATCACCTCAGAGTGACACATAGAGCAGTAAAAATAAATAAGGATCGGGGAAGAACAGTGGTCCTCCTGGGGCAATTGGAAAAGATTTGAAGAAAAATCCAAGGACTGAGGTTGGAAAGTAAAGACCTTCAGGCTAGGAACCACCTCAACAACAAGCAGCAAGCCTGGAGTTAGTATGTTGCAAGGGCGCCTCAGCTCCAGCCCCAGCCCCAGCCCCAGTCCCAGGAACTTCTACATCTGGAGCTGGGGAAGATTGAAGGAACCTCTACTGACAATGAACATCAGACACAGCTGTGCTTTGGATGGGGTGGAGTGGGAAAGGGGGTTAGAGGGAACCACCACACACCAGTTGAATGCAGGGGCAGTGGGACAGGCACTTACAGAAGACTGGAAGTCTTGGTTTGATTTACAGGCCAGAGGGGAGAACCAAAGGAGCATTTGAAGCTATAGAGGCACCATCTACCATACTCCACGACTGGAAGTGATTACAAAAAACAAACTATTACCAAAAAAAAAAAATGCACAGGCAAAGGAGAAAAATCCCACCATAAAGAGTTACTATGGGCATAAAGAAGACCAGGGCTCATCTTCAGAGGAGAAGCAAAGAAATCCTTTTGTATCCCAAAGAGTAATATGAAATGATCATCTGCTGTAATATGAATAAGATCTTCTGCACCCATTAATAGGCCTCATATGGAACCCTTGAGAGAAGCTTGCTTAGGAGAGACTTGCTTGAAGGAAGGCTTTCATATCTTATGCTAATTTCTGATTAGGCACTGAGTCATGAGAGTTGTGATGTCTTCTGGCTCTGAGAAGTGTATATATACTCTGAGTTGGTATTTTGCTTTGAGGGCTCAATTATGAGAAGGACGTTGTGATTCCCTTGTTGAGACTTTGAATAGCTGTATGTTCAGACCCCCCCGACTGCTTAGATGTAAAGACTCTCTCGATCCAGTGGTGTATACAAAGTTTCTAGCAATATTGCTTTGATTCAGGCAGTCAGAATTCTGTCTGTTGGTCTCTGTTTATATTTTCTCCATATATTTTCTATTTGTATTTTTTCTGATGTTCAGGGTGCTGACTTTTCCCTGAACTAGTGAATATAATTAAAGAAGATTTTTGACTCCTTAAAAGTTGCTTTCCTTTAAGATAAAACAGATCCAAGAACTTGTGTTAGCAGCCATTCTAGGTGTGCTAGGATACTTGTTGTTACACCTGCTCAAAAAGAATTCATAAAAGAACTTTAAAAAGACTTTAAAAATCAATGGGTAGATATTGAGGGAAAAAACTAAAAATATAAAAGAAACAATCCAAGAAAAACAAGATCATGAAAAGAAAGTGAACTAATTAGGAAAGGGCATCCAGAATCTTAAGGAAGAAAATAACTCCTTGAAAATCAGAATTGGGCAAAGGGAAGCCAATGAAGTCATAAGAGATCAAGAAATAATGAAACAAAATATAAAATGAAAAAATAAATGAGAATGTGAAACATCTCATAAAAAACAACAGTTCTGAAGAACAGATTAAGAAGAGAAGATATAAGAATAATCAGACTACCTAAAACTATAATAAAAAAAAGAATCTTGATAACATAATACAAGAAATAATTAAAGAAAATTGTTCTGAAGCAGTATAACAAGCGGGAAACGTAGAAATAAAAAATACACGAGTCATCACCTGAAAGAGATCCTCTGAGGAAAATCTACAGGAATATTATAGTCAAATTCCAAAATGCTCAGCTCAAGGATAAAATACTACAGGCAACAACAAGAATAATGGCAATTTACATATGGTAGTGCACAATTAGAATCACATAAAACCTAGCAGCAGGGGCACTAAAAGATCACAGTCCTCAGAGTAGTACCATATATATTGAAGAGCAAAAGAGCTGGGATGCTAGATGAAAATATTAAACCCATAAAAGCTAAGCATAATCCTGAATGAATAAAAAAGATATTCAATGAATTGTCAGACTTTCAGGACCTTGTTAAAGAACAACAACAAAAAAAAAACCACAAAAAAATCACTGAACTTAATGGAAAATTTGACATACAAGAGAGCCAAGAGAAGCATAAAGTACAAAATGTAAAATGTTTGTCTAATATTGTTAGTAGTAATCGGCTAGTTCATAAGAAAGATTTGGGTAGACTTACATTTGATATGACTTCAGAAAGTAAAACTGTTCAGGAACAACTGAAAGAGTATTTTATACTATTGAGGTGAGAGAGGAAGAACTGATACAGAGCAATTAGATGGGGGAGAAGGGCTGTTAGTTCTGGAAACCTACTTTCATCTGGCATGGTTTCAAGAGGGAACAACACGTACACATCCAGAAGAGTATAAAAGTCTTCTAAATTTAGAAAGAAATAAATGCTAAGGGGTTAGGGAGGGAGGAGAGAACAAGGGAGGGATCCTTACAGGGGAGGGTGAGGGAATAGGTTAAAGGAGTGTACAAATGTGTTTAGATTTATGAGAATGGGAGGATAAGGAAGGGATCTTTGGGAGTTTCAGTAAAAGGACAGCAAGGAGGTGGATAGATATAAAGTAGAGGAGTCATGAGGGATAGGAAATAAGAGATATACACAAATATAAAAACAAAGATTAGGAGTAGAATTTGTTAGGGGAGGAATATGTTTATATATTTTTGTATGAATGAAGGTATGTGTATACCTACATATATGTGTGTGTATATATCTATATCAATATTTAAATATATCCATTCTTAATTGTAGCCTTTGGTGATGGGGGAGGAGGCAGGAGAATGAGAAAAAAAGAAAACAGGAAAAAGGATACAGCAGAGAACACAGAAAACTTTCAGGGAAGCAAAGAAAAGTCAAAACAATGTATAGTATTTATTATGTAGGCTTTCTTGCATCAGAAAGTTATTGTATACATTTTGAATAATCTTCTTACATTCTGCCATGCATATATAAAATACGTATATATAGTATATATGTTGCTATATATTTATACATATTGTATATATACATGCATATATGCACAAACACATATACATACACATACATACATATGTATATATGAATATAAAGAAAGCTTTGTTATCCTTCCCCCACTCCCTGACATTCCTTTACATTTTGTCTCAAAGATTCAGTATTCTTTTTGTGAGATCTACATTTTTGCTCATCTCTCCACTGGCCATAGTTCTTTTTGGTCAAGGGGTAAAATGATCTTTTCTGCCCTTTTTGAACTATGAAGGATCTCTGTGAATTTTGGCCCCATAAGAATTGGGATTGGGATAGAAAGAGCCAGAAGGAAAACCTATGTGGTCTTGTGCAATCAACATATCTTTCTCCACATGTTTCTCCTCTCTGAAATTTCCCTTCTCTGAACCTGCTTGACCAGTGCTTATTTTTTTTACTTAGCCATTGATCTCTTTCATGCTCCTACCATGTCATTCCTTGTACAATTTGTACAGCAGTAGAAAACACTTAATACTGAGGATGATAGAGCCAAAAATCTTTTTAACACATTGGGCAAAGTATCCTATTAACCACACCATCACTGAAACATTCTTTCATTGGCCATGACTCCCCTGTATGTGTTGTCTCCTGTGTGAGGGCAGGGACTCTGTTTACTTTTCTATTTTTACCTTCCATGTTTAACATGTGCTTGGCACGTAAGAAGTATTTAATAATGTGATATTAGGTTCTAAGCTCTTTTAGGCAATGCTCATCATCACTTAGCTTGGCAAGCTAAGCTTGCTGTTAACAAATATTTTTCTTCTACTCTTTTCCTTTCTCCCCTTCCTCTGCTTCCTCCTCCTCTTCCCCAACTCTTCCCCTTCCTCCTATCCTTTCACCCCTCCCCTTTGCTTTCCATATCCTTCTCCCCTTCCTCTTTCTTATCCTTTTTCTTTTTCTCTTTTCATTGGGGTGAATTATCTCAATTACCAAGCTTTCAAAGCTTATTGCATTTCAATTCTTCAGTCTGAGTTTTAAAAAGTCTTCAAGTATAGCACAATGTCTTTTTCTATTCAGTAGCTTTGGAAGTCTGTCTTGAATGCTGAACATTGAAGGATGTAAAGGGTTATTGATTTATTCTCTCTCAAGTTTGTGGGGTTTTTTTTCAGTTTTGAAAGAATAATGGATTGTGGGTAGAGCCCTAATTTTTGGCCAGTATTCAGTGCCATTTTTGGTTCATTTAGGTGGACAGTGGATCATACAAGTGAAAACAGCTGAAGATTCTCCAGAACCTGGAGAATGTAAGAGGAAACTGGTGATATATGGTTCAAAGGGGAAAAGCAGGGACCTCTTGCTCTCACCAAGAAATCCAGAACAAGTGCATTTTCTTCCTGGAGCTACAGATGAATTCCTTGTAGGTCACAAGAATATTATTTTTCCTTTATATCATAATAATCTATCTCAAAGAAATTATTTAGTTGTAATTAACAAGATGTATATACTCTACAAAGAGGTCTGCAATTCAAATTTCTTTCTGGCATTTTAATAAATGTTACTTTCTCCCATTTGCTAATTTTTATTTTAACCCTACAACAGAGAGAATCTGGTATTCTCTCTCATTTAATTCCTGTGATTAAAATAATAAATGACATTTCTATTGATTTTTTACAGTTTTCAAATTGTTTGCTTCATTTTAAACCTATAAGGGAGAGAGTAGAATGTCACCCCTATTTCACAGATGAGAAAATTAAGACACAGAAATATAAAGTGATTGTTTTAAGCTCCTAAGGGGTGATAATGGCAAACCTAAGCCTTCTGACTTCCAGCGTAGTGTTTTTTCTATCCATCCATCTATTCATTCATCAAGTACCTAGGGTGTTTCCACTGGATATACTATATCATACTACTTCTTTAAAGCATCTGAGCACCATCATCCATAACATGTATGTAATTCGTGTTAGTGTATGTGTGTTTTCCTATGCTAGATAAGAAACTAATTAATTTCTTAATTAGCCCTTGCTTACATTTCACAAATAGAATTTATATATTAAGCAAAGAATTGAAAAGCTTTTGACAAGTATATATGTATCTGCTTTAAGATTTGCAAACCACTTTCCTCATAACCACCTTGTAAGTTATTGTAGGTAATGTAGATAATTATTACATAGTGTAAGAACTATTATCTTCATTGTACAGATGAGGAAACTGAAAGTAGAAGAAACACGTTATTGAATAAAGTCAAACTAACAGCGTTGATTAAGAGATTCTGATTAGAGTGTAACACCACTGAATCTTAGTTTGGGAGGTGACCATGTAACAAAATGCCCACATGTATCTTACCTTTAGTTGTGCTGTGCCATGAGTGTGTTACATTTAAATGCAATTAGGTGACCCATTGGCTGCTTACTCAATGAATCTCCACAATTCTAATCTACATCTGGGAAGATGTAATACATTTTCTCCTTGGTGACTCATGACCTTGTTTCTGTTCTTGGAGTTAAAACCCTAATATTCCCTGTTTGTTTTCCTCTCTAAGGTTTTCTTTCTTCCTGCACTGCTCGTGCTGTTTTATGTTTGTTAGAGAAAGTAAATCAAAACAGCAGCATTGAGAATGAAAGAAGTAGTGTTTTTAGAGGAAGCTTTGGAACACATTCTAGTTAGAAATAGTACAACCAATATGTTGTGTTTTCTATCATTTTTCCCCTTCCTTATTTGCTGATTAATATTTGGACTTTGAATTTTCAATTCTAAAAAAATAATGTGGGAGAAACTTAAGAATATCACTTCTAAATTTGGGGTACAATGATGCTGTCAGAATGAATAGAGGTCAATTGATTCAGATGGGAAGTAACCAATTGGCACTAATATAATCTTCAGGGATCAATAATGTATTTAGCAAAGTTAAATTGTTTCTCAAAGCCTAGCTCTGGATGTGTGAAACCTTTTTAATGATAAATAATTGGATAGTTTTGAATAAGCTGGTAATCAAATAAGGAGGAACTGTAGCCCAAAATAATATATTTGATGAAGCCATCTCTAATTTATTTGAATTTGCCTCAAAATAAAAAATTATGTGGGTTGTTAATTAATTGGCGACTGTTGCTATCAGGACCTTATTTTTTTGAAATATCATGTAATCTTTTTTAAAATTATTTTATTAGTTTTCAGTTTTCTATAACACTTCCATGTAGCTTAGATTTTTCCCCTCCCTCTCCCTTCTTTTCCTTTTCCTCCTCCCTTCCTCCCTGAGATAGCATGCAATCTTATGTAGGTTCTACTTATATATTCTTATCAAATACATTTTCTTCTTAGTCATGTTGTATAGAAGAATTAAAATGGATGGGAGAAATCATAAAATGAAACAAAACATAATAACAAAAGAGCAAATGGTCTGCTTTATTCTGTGATCCAATTCCATAGTTCTTTCTCTGGATGTGGAAGGCATTTTGCCTCCATTGGGAAGTTTTTAGGTCCTTACGTTGCCAAGAAGGACTGAGTCTACTGGAAAAATTCCTTGCACATTGTGGTTGTTGCTGTGTACAAAGTTCTCCTGGTTCTGCCCCTTTCACTCAGCATCAGTTCATATAAGTCCTTCCAGGCCTCTCTGAAGGCATCCTGTTCATCATTTCTTATAGCACAATAGTATATCAAGTAATCTTTGACATTAATTCTGTTAGATTACATGCTACCTTCACTCAATTTTTTCCCTGAAAAGTAATAGACTATAGGAATGGAGAGAATAATTTATGAGGAAATCAGTGCTTGACACATGCCTTCCTTGTATAGATTGTTCTGATACTAAACATAGGAAGTAAGAAAAGAAGTAATATGTAAGGACTGTAACCTTGGCATGAAGGGCAAAAGAATGGAAGGAACCATAAGAGTGGTCATAGGATACTTAGACGGATCTGCCCTCTTCTTGGTATGGGTATTCTTCCAACAATACAATACATTCTTCCAACCATACCCCATCCTGTATGAGTCTTGTTCATTTCCTCGGGTAAATCCTACAGAGGGGACCCAACCAAAGGTTTGGAGGCCTTGGCATTACATGAAAATCAGTGAATCCAATGGACTATCAATTATAGAGAGAAAACAAAGTTAAGACTACAGAGCTAAAACCATAAATTAAGATGGCCACTTCTTAGATACCCAAGTGATACTTCATTCCTTCTCACTCTTTAGATGCCTCCACCCTGAAGCCCTGACTCTTGATTGGTGAAGTTCTAGTTCCACTCCTTATGGCTTGACTTCTGGCTGATACCCTTACCCCTGTGTGGGGGACATTTCCTCCTTTTTTCCTTTCCAGCTTTGCTTTATGTGTTGCCTTTTCCCTATTTTGTTTGTTTATATTTGCATTTAAAATAACACTTAACCATACAGTAAATAATGAATGTTCAATCTACATATCTAACATCTGAGGTCAAATTGTCATTTATTAAATCCCCATTTTCCAGTGGGGGTGCACAAGCACATCCTACTTGAATCATCACTTTGCAGAGTCCCTTTTAATTTTTCGCACACACACACACACACACACACACACACACACACACACACACACACAGAGTCTCATCTTTAACTTAAGTTGGTGCTTAGATCCCATGACATTAGGCTTTGCTGGGTTTTCTTCTGTTGGCTCCTTCTCATTCTTCTTTATCAAGTTTTCTTCCTGATCCCACCCTCAGTCACAGATGGCCCTCAAAGTTGATGAACCCAATACAGACCAAGAAGCTGTGACTTTTTCATGTGTTCCAGTTTCATATTTAGTAAGAATATAAATAGAGATGTGATCAGTTTCTCCAGAAGTATATCAACTTGCTGGTCACTGAAACAAATGACTCACATGGAGAACTAACAGTTAAATAAATGTTTGTAGGTAGTCTAAAGAATCGTGTGATTCTTATCACAGTCTGTGTCCTTTTTAACTACTCCATCACTATCACCATGGAAACAACAGGGGGCTCTGAGGGATTGAGGGCCATTTATGTATTTCTGTCTTTTCTCTGAATTATTGCAGCCTAAAAAAAATAATCGCCAACTAGAGAACATCCTGCTGGTGATGAACTTTGAATTTAACTATATTGGTTCTCAGATAGCAGAAATAGAATCCATTTCTGGACCTATAATTGAAGTCATTCCATCTTTGAGGAACCTGCCAGAAAACCTGTATATCATGATGGTCATTGGAATAGGACTTATTGAAGCACCTCAGGAAAGAAGAGGATTTAAAAAGCAGTCAGTTATTAAACATTTTGGAAGGATAAGTATAAAATAAATGGTTGATGAAGGTATCATTTATGACTGAAGAGCCAGGGAAGGAGTCATATAGGATGAATGAGCTAGTGTGTGTGTGTGTGTGTGTGTATGTGTGTGCATGTAGCTAGCTGGCACAGTGGATGGAATACTGGACTTGGAGTCAGGAAGACATGAGTTCAAATTTTGACCTTAGATTTCTACTACCTATATGAGCCTGAGCAAGTCAGTTATTATCTTTGCCTCAGTTTCCTCAACTGTGAACTGGAGAAATTAACAACACCGACTTCACGGAGTTGTTGTGAAGTTCAAATGAAATATTTCTAAAGTGCTTCGCAGAGTTCCTGGTGTATGGAAGGTGCCGTATAAATGTTTGCCCTCTTCCCATTCTCTGCGTATAACTATAACATATAAATATATATGCATATATATTCATATATATGGGTCTATCTCCATTTTTATCATACACAAGCCTCAAAATGTCTTATCTATCTTTCTATCATCCATCTATCACCTGAGTTCAGATAGCCATTTATTAAGATTTCATTCTTCAGTGGTGCTGCACAAACATACCCTACTCAGGCCATTCCTTTGTAGTGTCCCTTTTAATAAAAAAATCAATTATCATCCATATATACATATATTATGTGTATATGTACACGATACATTATATAGCAGTAATATTTACTCATAATATATGAATGAATAATACATAATCATATATGTACAAAACACAATATATGTGTACATGTATATTTGTATTATAGGTATATATATATGTATATTTGTATGTGTTATATGCATATATGGTATGTGTTATTCATCTGTATATATAATGGATGAATATTATTGATATATAACATGTTATATATATTATACATGTGATGCATGTGTTTATGAATGATAATTGATCATTTTTTTTAGTTAAAGGGATTGGTTGTTGTCCATTCTTTAAGAGGACCAAAATGACATCACATTGTTGAAGTCAAGGTACAGGGTGTCTGACTGTGGCTTATCAGACCAATATGAGCTTGGAAGGCTCTACCACAGGTTGGGCACAAATAATCCATGTGGACATTTGGACTGTGGCTCTAAACTTGTACCTCTCATGCTTCTTTTGAGCTACTGAAATTCTGGTTTGCTTTTAGAGCACAGTGCCTTCTTTGATGCAGACACACCATGATGTTCAGTTCTTTGCCAGTGTCTCCCACATCATACAATTGATTCCAGTGTTCCTCACAGAAATCTTGAAAGTGTCCTTGTATCATTTCTTCTGACCACCATGTGAGTACCTCCCCTGTGTGAGCTTTTATAACTGAATCTTTTAGACAAACATATGCTTGGCATTTGAAAAACATGGCCAGCCCATCAGACTTGTGCTCTCTGCAGTAAATTAAAACCAAAAGTAATGATCTGACTAGGATATGTTCGTGCAGCACCAATGGAAAATGGGAACTTCGTAAATGGCAATCCGGACTCAGGTGATTTTATATGTGTGTATATATATACACGTACAACTACACATGTATGTGTATACATATGTCTACACACATATTTGTATGTGTATTCATAGATGCATACACATGCATACACACACAGATATATATATATATATATATATATATATACATACATACATACATATTGCAACCTGAAATAAAATGTTATATTTTATGACTATTTTTGGAAATTTCAATGTAATGATCATATTGAAAATGTAATGAAAATTTCAATCTAATGAACATAATGAAATATCAATTTGATTTCAATGTAATGGGCAGTGTAATGGTACCATGTGAGATGGTATGGTATTGTCTGAGGACTGGCATTGGAGTCAGAGTATCAGGGTTAAAATCTCAGCTCTGCCAGTTGCTTGAAGTAAGGTTGGGCGAAGCACTTCACCTGGGCTTGAGTTTCCTTATCTGTAGCATGAGGAGGTTGTACTAGATACCCTCTCAAGTTTCTTCCATTTCTAAATCTATGACACTTGAGGCAACCTCCCCAATTCTGCAGTCTCACTCAAAGTCTGAGTACTCAGGGAGATGACTCTCACATTCTAGCATGCCTTTTGGGTCTGTACGCTTAGCACTTTAGCTCACAATCCCAACAGAGTTCTTCTCCTTCACAGGCAAGGTAGACAGAACATTGTTGAATTCCCAATAAAAAGCCAATAGACATAGTTAGCTCCAAGCAAAGTCATTTATTAACAAAGCACAGCATGAATATTAACTACAAAACATTCCTGCTGCTCCCAAACCTGGGATATATTCTTCTATTAATGCATGGTGTCCATGAGAAGACTGGGCTCATATTTAGAGCCCATTGGTATTTACACACATTGGCAACATAGGTGGCCAAAGCAACTCATAATTCTGCTAGTACAGGGCCCATAATATCCTTTCTAGTAGGATTTCTCCTGCTGTTTGCCCAGCATAAAGCATTCCTGTCAGACAGGTCATTAAGATGGACTCCCAAACAACTCTTGATTGCCAGGGTCAGTGCTCTCTTAAATTCAGTCACCTGTCTTATAGGCTGCCAGAGGTCCTACCCTTTGCAGTTGCTTGAGTGATTGCCTCTATCTCTCTGTCTGGAGAATACTTGTTTACTCCCTCAACTAGGATTTGAATTGTCTATTTCTGTCTCTTTCTCTGTCTGTCTCTCACTGACTTTCCAACGGCTAAATGGAGTGTCTCCTACTAGACTAGATAAACTCTCTGTCTCCATCTCTGTTTGTCTTTTTCTCTCACTGACTTTCTGTTAGATGGCATGTCTCCTAGATACCATATTGTGGGGAGGAGCAACAAAGAAATTTCTTCTTCTTTTATAAGCCATGTACACCACAAAGTCTCCTCCTGGCCTGGATTCATGAAATGTTTCAAACTTCTGGCAAGCTTAACTACATGAAGCCTCCGGGGGCATGGTCAAGTTTCAGCCCAGGGTATGGCATCATCACCCTTCATGTTTATACTCTGTACAAGGATCACCTGGTATGAACACACCATTAACCCATTAATATCTCATTATCCATGATTACACACTGTGATCACATCAGATGAGGTAGGGCAAGGGGGGCAGGGAGAACCAAGGTCCTTTTTCTTACACTATGATTTTATGATCAGTCTCCCTATTATAATGTGGCTCTCACATGGGCTCATAACAATAACGGCTATTATTTCTATAACACATTGTTTCAGGCACTATGCTAAGCACTTTATTATATAATTTTTTAATCTTCGTAACAACTCTGCAAGTATGTATTATTGTCCCTGCTTTACAGATAGGAATTGAGGCAAGCAGAGGTAAAGTGACTTCCCCAGGGTTAAATAGCTAGTAAGTGTTTGAGGCTGGATTTGAATTTGAATCTTCCTGGTTCCAGGCTCTATACACTGTGCCACTTAGGCATCTGAGTGACACAGTCAGGAGAAAATGCAATTAGCAAGGACAGGACATGGAGATCATGCTGTTGTCTTTGAGAACTGTACTGATCACTGTCTCCCTGATGGCTGTTGTGATTTTTTAAGAGCTTCTTTGCCCTGACTGATGCTGTGCTGACCACCCGGCCTTTGGAATCTCTGCTGCAGATGCTGCTCCTTGCCTTCCACCTTTCTCCCTCCTGAATTGGTACTTTAGACTCTGACAAAATCTCCAACCTCAGAGGCCATCTGGGTCATTTCAGACCTGAGCAAAAATACCTCCTCTTACATTCTGAGAAATAATCATCCAGCCTTTGCTTGAAAAACTCCGGTCTACAGAAACCCACTACTACATGAGGCAGCCAATTCTCTCTTTGCACAATTAAAATGCTTAGGAAGCTTTTTCTTGCATTCAACACCAACATACCAGGAAATAAAATCATCCAACAAATACGCTTTCAGTTGACCATAGATTTTCTGATCAATGTCAAATTATACTGGATTTTGGCATTCCAGAGAATATCCTAATTAGGGATGCCACACTTATGTATTCCTTCCATTTTCTGGAATTGTTTCAATAATCTATTTCTGTATTTTAATAATCTAAGTTGATGAATTCCTTGTACATCTACATTGGCCTCATTAAATAATTCTTTTTTCCCTCCCTCATCAAAATTTTTGTGTTATATATATATGTATATAAAATTATATATAGAGAGAATGTGTATACATATACACATACACAATATGTATACATGTATGTGTATATTATAATGTGTATTATATACACACATATGCCAAAATATACACACATCTATCTATCTATCTATCTATCTATCTATCTATCTATCTATCTATCTGTCTGTCTGTCTGTCTGTCTGTCTTTCTAATCTTCAGACATATTCCTTGATAGCTTTCCATTCTTCCAGAACCAATTTCTACTGTAGAATTTTAGACTTTGAGATACTACCTATCCTAGAGATGGCTAGATGGTCCAGTAGATAAAGTATTAGACTTGGAATTAGGAAGATCTGAGTTGAACTCCATCCTCAGAAACTTACTAGTTTTATAACTCTAGGCAAGTAATTTAACCACTTCTAGCCTCAGTTTACTTATAATGTGTAAAACATTTGACAAATTTTAAAGTACTATGTAAGTGATTGTTATTATTATTTTGGAACCCATTAAATTGTGTTTGCCCTAAATCTAGTGTCTAAGTTTAACTGTGCCTTCTTTTCCTTTTACCTAAAAAAATATTATAAGATGGAATGGTTTCTACCACTTGAGGCTACAATTATATCAACTTCACCAACAGGTCACTGCTCCCTCCTGTTGGTGAGAACTTGATCTAGAATTTCCTCTTGTTCATTCTCCTTTTGAAAGATGGAATTGTAATTAAGGGAAAATCAAGAAATTATTAGGTGATCGACTTTTAAGAGAAAGAGCATTCTATAGATGTCTGAAATATTGACGTCATCCATCATCACTATTTCATTTCTGTGCCAGGCTTGTAATCTTTTCCCCCAAATCCTCATTACCCACCAATCAACTTTCTGCCCAGATGGTCTATAGCACATTCCAGCAATCATACAATTTATGTTTTTGCTTTCACTGGCTTTTAATCCAATGTTTGCCATCATGCCTTACTTCTCTGGTTACTGGATTTTGCCTCCGGAGAATATCTTTTTAATATGCAATTCTACTCTGCCCTCTTTTTTACCTAGTCTGTTTCTTTTGAATAAGGCCCTACCAGAGCCTTAACAAGTCTCATCCCACTAAGTCTCAGTTTGCCTATTGTGTATACTTACATATAGAAATCTGAGACCAATGGTGTTTTTTAAATTTTTTTCTTAGATTTGTCTCCTGTAAATTTCTGGGTAACACTTCTATTTTCATTTCTACATTGTAGATACATTTTATAGTATCCAACTTGTGGATCCTTATAGACATTTTTGCCCCTTTCCCCATCTTTTCTTTTTAAATCGTTTTGAAGTAGATAGGCAAAATGCACTGTAATCAGACCTTACTAGGTGCTAATGCCAGGCTATAAGTCTAAAAATCTAAGTGCTATTCTCATGCACCATTTTATGTACTTCCCAAACCAGTCTTTCTTTTCTCAAATCTTTGTCTTCTAGAGGCTGCATTCATGGTAATATTCCTTTGTGACTTGGGCTTTAATTTTGTGATTTTTAGTAATACTTTCTAGTGCCCTCCCCCAGAGGTAGTATTTATGATTGTATGAATCACCAGAAATGGAGGGTAGTCATCTTTTTTGACAAACATTGGTAGTTTCTCTCTTAAGCTATCAATGCAACCCTCAAGAATTTAGTAGAATTCTGTTATCAAATCAGCAAATATCTGTCTTAGGTGTATCACCTCCATCGCATCCAACCTCCCTATAAAGCAGGGAGTTATTAACTCTTACAGTTTTTCCTTCTAATTGGTTTGAATTTTACCTGTGACCTTTGGATCCACATCATCATTTTTGGGAGGGTAATCAACTGCTTCCTCCTCAGAGTACTGGGCTTCCTTCTCTTCAGAAATAGCCTCCTATTTGTGCCTCAACTCTACATATACATTGATCCTTCTCTTCCTTTCTGTGTGATGTTCTTCTACCCTTTAACCACCTGACCCAGATCAGAATAATAGTTTCTCTGCCTCATCAGATACTTTACTTTCTGTTCACATTGGAGGAGGAAGTATGATAAAGTAGAAAAAGAAATGGCCTTGGATTGAGAAGACCTGAGTTCAAACCCTAGTTTTGCCACTGCATGACTTTGGGAGAGTCACTTCACTATGATTTATGTTACACAACCTCAACTGGGCACTCACTGCTGCTAGGCAATCATATTGTATCTCTCTGATCAACTTATTGTCCCACTCTCCACAATGATTTTTCTAAATGATTTCATCCCTCCTCAGACCTAACATTCTTCTCCCTCCATCCATTCTCTTAGCTGTGAACCTTGCTTCATTATTTTATAGAAGAAAATTGAGGCCATTTGCTCTGAACTCCCTCCCTCTTCTCCCTTTTTCCTCATTGCATCTCACTTGTATTCCTTTTGTCACTGTCTCCTCACTCACCTCTGTTTTACATGAAGAGGTGGCCTTACTCCTTACCTAGCATGACCCTCTACCTACACAAGTGATCTCATTCCATACTGTCTCCCTTAATAGAATTCCTCTTCTGTTTGAAAAGGCCATTTGCCTAAAGTAGGTGCCTTGGCTTTCTCTCCTTTCATTTTCTTTTTGACCTCTTATAGTCTAGTTTCTGACCTTATCATTCCACCAAAACAAATCTCTTCAAAAGGATTTTATCTTAATTGCCAATTGAATGGCCTTTTCTCAATTCTCATTCTTCCTGATGTATCTGCAGCCTGTGACACTATTGATCACCCTCTTCTCCTTGATACTCTCTCCTCTCGAGGTTTTGGGACCCTCTCTCCTGGTTCTCCTTCTATTATCTGACAACTTCTTCTGATTCTCCTTTGCCAGATCCTCATCCAGTTCATGCACTTTAATCGTAGGTGTTTCACAAGGTTCTGTCCTGAGACTTCCTCTCCTTTTTCTATGCTACTTTACTCTTGGCTCTATACTGATGATTCTCAAGTTTTCCTGTCTTGCCAAAACCACACTACTGATCTCCAAACTTCTATCTCTAACTGTCTGTAAGGTATCTCAAACTAGATATCCAGTAGATATCTTAAACTCACTGTGTCCAAAACTGAACTCATTATTGATTATTTATTATTAAAAGACCCCTCCCCAAATTCCCCTGTTGTTGTTGTGTTCATCCTTCATTGTCAAAGAAGACCACGCCATCAGAGAAATGATGACATGACTTGCACTTGACTTTGTTTTCAGTAAGGGAGGACTATGCAGGTCACCAGCCTCATTTCTTCTCCAGAGTCATCTGAATCCAGTGACTAAAATATTCATCAGAATGACTGGAGATGACTCAAAAAGCTACTGATAATCACTCAAGCCAGCAGGGTCCAGAAGAGCCCTTAGGCATGGACCCAGTGGTGAGCACCTTTCCTTCCTTCCTCCAACTCTTCCAATTTCCTGTGATGTGCTGTTTTTCCCCTTTAGATAGCAAGCTACTTGAGAGCAGGTTCTATTTTGCTTGTTTGTTTTTTAATATCTTGTTTTTTTATTGTTTATTATTAAAAGCCCCCACCCCCACCTCAATTCCCCTGTTACTCTCAAGGTAACACCACCATCTCAGTCTTCCAATTTCCTACCCTAGGCATTACCCTTGACTGTTCACTATCTCCAGCCCCTCCCCCTTCTCTGACACTTCCACCATTCCAGTGTAGGCCCTCATTACCTCACACCTTGACTACTTCAATAACCTGCTGATGGATCTGCCTGCTCAAGTTTCTTTCCACAAATGATTTTCCTAAAATGCAGGTCCGATCATGTCATCCCCTACTCAGTAAACTACATTGGCTCCCTATTGCCTCCATGATCCTCTGTTTGGCATTCAGAGCCCTTCATAACCTACTCCACTTATTTTTCAGTTTCTTACAGTTGACTCCCTGCACATGTTACTCTTCAAATCAGTGATGCTGGTGTCCTTGCTTTTTCAAGAATAAGAACCTCCATCTCTTGGCTCTGAGAATTTACTGTGGCTGTCCACCATGACTGTAATACACTCCCTCCTCATTTCTCCCTCTGGCTGTCCTGACTTCCTTTAGGTTCCAGTTAGAATCCCATCATCCACAGAAAGCCTTTCCCAACCCCTTGTAATTCTAGTAGCTTCGCTCTATTTATTCTCTATATGGCATGCCTGTCCACATTTGTTTGCTTGTTGTCACCGGCAGTAAACTGAGCTCCTTGAAGACAGGGATTGTCTTTTGCTTCTTTTTGCATTCCCAGTGCTTGGCACATAGTAGGTGCTTAATAAATGTTTATTGACTGACTTACTTAACCTTTCTAGGCCTATGTTTCCTCTTTTTTAAAACAAAGGAGTTGAACTAGATGATATCCAAGGACTCTTCTAGCTTTAAATCTTTGGTACTGCATTCTAAATAAAATTCTCACCAATGAAGTCCTTTTTTACTTTCAAATGGTTAAGGAGAAATGGATAAATTGTTCAGTAGAAACCACATTAAAGGATATGCATTACTACCTGCTTTTCCACTATAGCCTTAATGCTATAGGGACCTTTCCATCTGACTTGCATCAGAAGGCTTCAAGCATTGTTTTCTTCCCTGTCTTCCCCCAAAACTTTAAAATGTGAGTTCACTGAAAGCAAGGAACTATCTTTTCTGTTTGTATCCCTGGTGCTTGGCATATTGGCACATAACAATCTTTTCACATTTTTTTCGTTCATTCATTCTTTTATTAAAGGTATACCTCATTATTTTTTCTAACTTTATAACTGCCTGGAGAGGTGTCTCTGTTGCTCCTTTACTTTCTCTTCTAGTGGGAAGAACAGCTTATGTTTTAAATATAGGAAACAGTCCTTTGGTTTTAGGAGAAATAAAATCATTCCACATTTTAGCCAGTTTATTGCAAAGTTCTTGTTCTCCATATTTGCTGCAAGTGAGAGTCTCAGTCCTTGTTCTTATTAGCACTTTCCCTTGAGAAATGATACTGCTCACTTAACCATCTCTCTTCCATTTCAATTTACCTCTTGTATTATAATTCCTTTTTGTTTCCTGCCTTCTTCCTTCAGTTTCTGGTGATATAGAGCTGGGACTGTTCTAGGTTTTTTCCGTCATCTAGTAGGTGCATTATGAACACTTAACTGACTAATTATCCAATCAGATCTCCTTAGGCTCATCTTCTGGGACGGAGAGGGAGGGAGTCAGATACCTCTTATATTTAACCCATGTAAAGTAGTTTGGTATTTGTACATTTGGAAGGGGGTTTCTCCTCCCTGTGCCCCTGTTAGTCCTCTCTACCATTCTCATGAGCTGAGAGTCAAGTAAAACTCATTTTTAAAACCAAGAAATATTAGAATGTATCTTCTCTTAAACTCTTTTCAGTAAGAAGTCAACTTGCTAACAGTAGAAAAAAGCATGAAGTGACTTAAAACCATGAGTATGGGGAATTAAAGGAAAACCAGTGCTTTTGATAACAGTCACAGTTCTTGGCTGGAATGAGATTAAAGAAAAGTGATTTCCATATATTTACCCATTGCTTGTGTCTATTACATATAACCAGATATATTTTGTCAGAGAGGGAAAATATATTCTTGAAAGTACCATTAAAAAATCATATCTTATTAGAGAGATGCCTCTATCACAGGGGATGATAATGAAACATGCTTTGACAAAATGAGTAAGCTTATGTGTAAGAATCATTTCAAAACTAAGCTGAATCTGAAATTTATTGTTCTTAAAGTATGTGTGTGCGTGTGTGTGTGTGTATGTGTGTATTCATCAGGACACCCTGATGATCAATTGACTTTCCCCCAGCCATGTTAATATAATCAGAGAGAATAAGGGTCGTATAACAAAATAAAATGTCAGTGTGTTAAAGGAAGTGGAAAGACATGTTTATAGCCAATTAATCTTTTAAAATGTGAAGAAGTTTTTCCTCATAAAATTGAAGGGGCAGCTTGCCACTGACTGGCCAAAGATTGGACAGGTCATTGATGGGCTTGAAAGCTTTGGAATAGTTAAGGCAATAAAGAACTTTTAGGAGTGTGACCCTTGGCATTCTAGATGAGAGCCACTTATGTAGGAAGAATTCAACTCTTAAGAGGAATTTTCTTTGCCTATTGAGCTGGAGGAGATTTCTCTCTTCATATTGACCATGGTATAGTAAAGCTACTTATGAAGTGGGAGACACTATATCCAGGGTGTTGTGGGGAGGGAGGAGGGAAGGGAGGAAGAGATAGAGACAGAGAGAAAAGAGGAGAGAGGAGAAAAGCAGAGGAAAGGGAGGAGGCAGGGGAAAGAGAGCGGGGGAGAGGAAGAGGAAGACAAAGGAAGGAAGGAAGGGGAGGAGGAAAAGAAGAGGGGGAGGTAAAGGGGAAACAGGAGAGGGAGAGAAGAGAAAAAGATAGGGGAGAGAAAGGAGGGGGGAAAGGAGATGAATGGGGAGGGGAGGAGAAAAGAGAGATAGAAAGACAGACACAGAGAGAGACAGAATCAATGGAGGCAGTTCCAAGGAGTATAATATCTGGCAGTAGAGAGCCAGTCATAGAAGAAAAAAGAGAGTTAGCCCTGCCTGATAAGAGTAAATCTTGGGGGAGGAGCAGGTCCATCCCAGGATTCCAGCTGAGCAATCTGTGCAGCAGAGACCCTGTGGCCAGAGGAGAGTGGCATGAGAACATTACAAGAAGAAAAAGTGTATCTGAGCTCCCTCGTACTGGAGGTGTGAATTGTCTGGGGTCCATGTTTTCTCTCTGTGCCTCCCAACCTGTGTGCACTAGGTTTGTACATACTCTTCCCACTGATGCTATATGTAGTTGTGTATGGCTGTGCTCCAAATTTATGCAAGAAATAATTTGTAACTACTGTTCTTACTTTGCTCTGGGCTAATTATGTCTATTGGATGACTATTAAAGGCATACATAGTACTGGAGCTCATAAGCTAGAGTTTTAGGAGTGCATTTTCAGAAAATTCCTTTAACCCTGGGGTAGTAGCTACCCCCTGAGGAGCCAGCCTATGAATACCAAATTGTACAAGTAGTCCAGAAGGGGCACAGCATTCTGCTCAACTAAGAATATTAGGTTCAAGAATGTAAGCCAAGTTGTGAAGTCTAACACAGCTATAAAAGAACTGAACTTTAGCATTTCTGTCAAAAACATATTTAAACAACACAGAGATATGATATGCTCCCCTTGATGCCATATGCTTGCCTGTGAATATGAATTACAATTTTTTGGTCCTAAAGGGCAAAAAAAAGAGCATCTACCTTTAAAAATCTTTAAAAATCTGATTCTACTTTTTGGAATGAGTATC
Source organism: Bettongia penicillata ogilbyi (assembly GCA_023548195.1). NCBI lineage: Eukaryota > Metazoa > Chordata > Mammalia > Diprotodontia > Potoroidae > Bettongia > Bettongia penicillata. The sequence continues at coordinate 2,072,194 of JAJHZJ010000367.1, read as the reverse complement.
TGATTTTTTTCAGTCATTTTCTTCTATTATCAATGATATTATAAAGTTAAATTTTAATAATATCTCCCTAAATTTCTCAAATACTTTCATGACAGTTTGGTGGCAGGATTCCTATCCACAACACATCATAAGCAAATGCTGTGCCTTCAGGAGGAATCACTGTAGGGCTAAGCAGGAAATTCTGAGGGCATTTACAATTCCCTGGCTTCTTCATTGTGTGAGCTCTAGATAATCATCTTGCCTCTTTCAGTTTTTTACCTCATCTGTTAAATTTTGCTTTGATTCTGACCTACCTACCATCCAGGGACAATGTAGTCATAAGGTAATTGCTGTTTTTAAGGAGGAACAGAGGCTCCTGACCTCCTTATGCTTATTCTCTCTGGATGATTTGTGGGACAAAACAGGGTCAAGGTACAGCTGTGTAACTGAGTTGGTAGCTTCAGAGCTGGAACCACAGAAGTCACACAGAAAAGCCCAGAAAGCAATAGAAGCAGCCTAATCCCAGAAAACTCAATGTAGGATAGTGGAAAGAGCATAGTGTAGGGTAGATATCCTGGGTTTAAATCCTACTTCTACTGTTTATAAGCCATTTTACCTTAGCAATATGGCATTTCAAAAGTTTGAAAGATGTAATTTCTGAGTAATTATTTTATTAATGCTAGCATTTTAATAAAAAGAGTACAGAAGCACTCTTTGAAAACCAAGAATTTATCCCCACCTAAACTTAAGTAGAGTACAATGGTTTCCTCACCAGGGTAGGGTCTGAAAAAGATTATTAAGGAATTTAATACAATTTCATTATCAGTAATGTCCTTCAGGATTCTGAACTTTGAAGTTAGCACTATAAAAAAGGGGAAACTCTCAATCTCCCCAAATCATTGGTTATTAATAATCATTTCTCACAGGCAAGTCATGAACTCCCTCTCTGGGCTTCATTTTCCTCACCTGTAAAATGTAGGAATTGAACTAGATGATGCCCAAGATTTTTTTCAACTTTCTGTTTTATGAAGATTGTGTGTTGGATTTTCAGGGATAATATTTATGGGAACAGAATTTCCAGAAATAAATAATAATAATAATAAATAGCTACCATTTTATAGCCTCTACTATGTATCAGATCCTGTGCTAAGTACTTTACAGATATTATTTCATTTGCTCTTGGGTGTGCTATTATTATTTCCATTTTACAGATGAGAAAACTGAGGGAGGGTCATATAGGTGGTGAGTTTTTGAGATAGGATTTGAACTCATGTTTTCCTGACTGGAGGCCCAATATACTGTCCATTAAGCCAGTTAGCTCCCCAATTAATGCCTATCCATGAAAGTTTAAGATTGTGGGTAAGGTAGAAGGGAAGCTCTGCTATTTCTCACATATAACAAAAAAAGAAAGGAAAATGGAAAGAAAAAAGGAAGGAAGGAATAGAGGGAAAAAGGGAAGGAGGAAGGAAGAAAGAAAGGAAGGAAGAAGGAAAAAGAAAGTGTATTCTCTGTTCCCTCCCTAAACCCCTTAGTAAAGTATAAATTATCCCTCTGGGTATTCCAAGCCTGATAAATCATAATGTTTAATTTCTTCCTTTACTAAAATGTTAAAGCACTAACTCCTATTTCATTGTACTTTCATAAGATGTTACAATGACAATTCAGAAACTATTTTATGTTGATTTCATTTTATGACAACTGATTCTTGGCACCTTTGAAAGATCTTAATCAGTAAACACCATGGGGAACAGCAAAGTGCTAAATGTGAAATTATTAGACCTGGCTTCAAATCCAAACTCTGCTATTTACCTATGTGATTTGAGAACTTTTCTCTGACTGTCAATTCTTCATATATAAAATGAAATAGGTGGATTAGATTAGTAGTGCCTTCTAACTCTTAATCCTAGAATTAATCCCTGAGAGATATGTAGAAGGACAGACCGGTATAGTGGAAAGAGCATCATCCTAGGAGACATGCTGCTTCTGCTCTTAGTTAGCCTTAGGAGCTCAGGCAAGTCAGTTTCCTTTTCTGGAACTCAGTTCACTCACTTGTAAGATGGGAGTGTTGGACTGGCTGATCCATTAGGTCTGTTCCAAATCTAAACTATCATGAGAACTGCTCTTTAGTATCAGAAAGCAGATTTTATTGAGGTGAATGAATGGATAAGCCTTTGTTAATGCAAGTATTCCCAGGAATATTTCACTAGCATTAGCAAACTTAGCATTTCCTTATAGTTGTCAGAAAAAGGCAATATTAGCTTAAAATAAGAAATTAATAGGATGAGGGGCTTTTTAAAGGGAGTAGATTATTATGATACGATCAGCCATAATTAGGACCACAGAACACAGTCTATAAAATTAATCAGATTTTAATTGTGCTAAGTAGATATATTCTCTATAACATTGGGCAGTTTATACGACTGCTAATTTGTTCATTTTCCTCATTGCTCTACATTGTAGATTGAAATTGGAGAGGTTGGAGATATGTACAAGATTCGGGTCAGCTGTGATGATTTGTCAGACTCTGAGGGTTGGCATTTGAAATCTTTTCACATGAAGGAGCTACAGACCAAACAGGAAGTGAACTTTGACTGTAACTGTTGGTTCTCCCTTAACAGAGAAGATGGAGAACTGGTGAAAGAATTCCCTGCAGAGACTAAGGACCAAAACCCTTTACCAGGTAAAATAAAATACCAACAATAATGGATAGAAATGCAGGAACAATATGAACAATACTTTTAAAGCAAATCAATGAAGAAAATGTTTCATTTTATGATTTTTCTCTGCCCATAAAATATCTGAAGTTATGATGTTTTCTCAGGTCATGGAGAAACGTCTCTAGACAGTTTTAATGACAAATAGAATTTAATGTTGTTCAGTACTGTATGAAATTCTAAGTCTACAAAATCCCAATATATAATTATGTGATTATAAGATAAAGCTCATCATTCAAAACTGCAAAAAAAATTTTTGTTCTATTTTGTTAGTCTTTAGCTTATCATAGCCTGAGTTATTGAGACTTGTATGAAAAGTAATTGTTGTCTTACCATGATGTTATTTTATTCTAAAAGATGTTTACACGATGCCTTAACTATTCTTGTCATTATTAAAATATACCAGAACACAGTGTTCAGTTAGAAAGTGGGAATAGCTAAATTGATACTAAGTTCTGGAATAGAGTGAAGAAGTCTGTCAGTTCTCTCTCACAGCTTAAATAAAGTTCTGTAAGATAAATTAGCATAATTACTTACAAATCTGAAATTTTGAGTTAGAGTTTCCTAATGCAAAGTCTCTTTTCTCTGCTAAGTTCTATTGCACAGGAGATAATGCAAAGGACCCATGCTTTGACTTGTAAATGGCCTTATGTTTGAAATAAGAATTCGAGTTGACATCTGAGATTATTTATACATCTTCTTCCATCCACCTTTCCCTAGTTGGTATCATTTCCCCTCTAAGATTACCTTCTATTTACAATGTATGTATGTCTTATATACTTAGTTATTCCCATGTTGTCTACTCCATTAGAATGGGGGCTTCTTGAGGGCTGGTACTTTTTCTTTTCTTTGTACCTCCCTCACTTAGCAGGTGTGTGCCTCGCACCTAGTAAATTCTTAATAAATTCTTGTTGACCACTAACTCATCCACTGTGTGTTTACTGTATATCTACCTCCTAGCTTTGCTTTCCACCAGTCATAAATTGCTGTAGATCAGAATCAAAGTATCATAGAACATCATAATGAGAAGTTCATTGAGGCCAACTGATTGAATTCAATAAGGGCACTTAGGTATTTTATTATTTCCTTACTGATCTTGGGTATCAACTCCCTGTTAGCATTTATTTTTTGTTATTTCATTTGCTATATATAACAAAGCTTATCCTATTTGGCATAGAAAACAGAAGCAAAGTAAGTGATGATCAGATCAGCCTTCTCTCTATCTGTTATTTATGCTGATCCTTTCTTTCCCAAACAATAGTTCTATCTTTTCTTTTATCTTCAAATAAACCAGAAACAGAGGCAAAAAAAAAATAAGAACAAAACAAAAAAGCCCAAACCTATTTGTATTGTCCTTAGTTTTCCTCATTTAGATTGTTTTGAGCTTTAGCATTCCCTCCTCCACCATAGAGGATCATGTGTCATTTGGATATTTCCTCTCCATTGCCTGTCCTTGCTTTCATCATCTGGACATCTTTTAAAATTCGCATTTAGTTGATCCATTTTCTTTGCATTTACCACTTCCCCTTTCCGACTTATTGGAATTGCTTCTCTTTGTTGATTCAGAAGTTTATTTCGGCCATCATTGTGGCAAGACAATCCTTTTACACTTCCCCCTTTCCCCCTAAAAACTATCCCACTATTGACAGCAGCTTTTCCAAACTTTTTTATCCTTCCTTAAACATCCCATCACATTGCCTGTTTCCACCTTTTCAACTGAGAACCTTACCTCATATTTTGATGAAAACCTTGAGTCCAGATACCAAGAGTTACTTCATTTTCCCTCCTCCTTATTTTATATCACTCAGATGTTTTCTATCGCTGTCTACTTCACTTCTGTCTCAGATGAAGAGGTGGTCCTTGTCTTTTGCAAGGCAAAATCCTCTATTTGCACAAGTGATCTCATTTCATCTCTTCTCCAACGTGTTGCCATATTTAACAATAATTCTTCCCACTAAGCCTCAATCTTCCCCTCTACTGGTTGATCCCATGCTGCCTACAAATACACCCATGTCTGTCCCATCCTCAAAATATCCTCACTGGATTTGTCCATCCCTGCTAGCTATTATTCATATCTTTTTACAACTTCTTGGCTAAACTCCTTTGAAAAGACCTTTTTATAAGTTGTATCTCTACCTCATTTTCCTTCACTCTCTTCTTAATTTTCTTCAGTCTGGCTTTCGACATCATAATTCAACTGAAACTGTTCTCTCTAAATTACCATTGATCTCTTAATTGCTAAATCTAATTCTCAGTTCTCATCCTTCTTCACCTCTCCATAGCCTTTGGCAGTAGTTATCATCCTCTTCTCATTACTATCTTGTCTCTAAAATTTTGTGACACTGTTATCTTCTGGTTCTTCTTCTGTCTGTCTGACTGTGCCTTCCCTTAATCTAGGCTATGCCCACCAACCATGAGTGACTGTCAAGATTCTATCCTAGGCCTTCTTCTCTTCATTCTCTATATTATTTTGCTTGGTGATCTCATTAGCTCCCATGGTTTCAATTATCATTTCCATGTAAATAATTCTGAATTCTACTTGTCTAGCACTAACCATCTCTCTTGCTCTCCAGTCTTTTATACACAACCACCTGTTGGACATCTTGAATTGGATATCCTGTATATATTTGAAACTCAGCATGCCCCAAACTCAAGTCATTCTCTGCTCTACCCGCTTTCCACCAGACCTCCCCTCTCATTAATTTCCCAATTACTGTCAAGACACCACCATACTCGCAGTCACCCACACCCTCAACCTTTTTGCAACCTTTATTCCTCACTCTTTCTCTCTTTCCTTCCCCACCCTCCAATCCAATCTGTCGATTCTACCTTTTCAGCATCTCTCATATATACCATTTTCTCTCTTCTGACACTGCTGCCATCTTGCACAAACCCTCATCACCTCATGCCTATACTATTTCAATAGTTTTCTATTTCCTCCCTGCATCAAGTCTCTCCTCACTCCATGACATCTTCCAGTCTGCTGTCAAAATGATCTTCCTAAAGCACAGGCTTGGCCATGTCACTCCCTATTCAATTTATTCCAGTGGTTCAATATTGCTTCCAAGGTCAAATAAGAATCCTATGTTTAACTTTGAAAGTCCTTCATAACCTGGTCCTTTCCTATCTTTCTAAACTTCACATACTTTGCTCCCCTCCTCTGTGATCCATCACTCTAGCCTCCTTCACTGGTTATTCACTGGCTATCCCCCATACCTGTAATTTTCTTTCCTCATTTCTATTCCTGAAGTCTTTTAAGAGTTTCTAAAATCCCACCTTGTCTCTGAAGCCTTTTCCTGTCCTCTTTAATGTTAATGCCTTCTCTCTGAGATTATATCCCTTTTTTATCCTATATAGATTTTGTACATACATAGATTTTACATATTGTCTTGGGGTAAATGGGGTATCCAGGGAGGACTAACACCTCTGATTTGAGGGCTTGGTAAAACTATTTTCAGAGCTGTTCATCCACCCTTGGGGTCCATCTGTCACTCAACTCTGACCTGTGGCTCCAAGAAGCTATATAACATACAGTGGCTACACCCTGGTAAAACTGTCTTGGCAGAAGGGCTAAACCATGCCAAAAAGCTACCTGTGAGTTAGAGGGATGTCTACCCCAAACATGTAAAGACTTCTGTTGGTGGAATGAGTAAATGAGAACAATTTGTTCTAACAGTCATGAGGTAGCTGAAACTGAAACAAGTGCTATGGAGTATTTAGAGCTTGGTCAGACATTGAAGATGCCAAGGTCATCACCTGCAAACCCAGGGCATCTCCAGTCATCTTTAGTTTTGTCTTGCCACTGGACTGTGATGATTCTGGAAGAGAGAGTGAGGCTGATGACTTTGTCCAGCTCCACCCCACTGAACTCCAATTCACATGCAAGTCAAGACATTGCCCATGATGACACTGATCCACTTTGAAGTTGAAGGTTAACCATTAGACTTTCAACTCCTTGAGAATAAGAACTATCTTTGTCTTTCCTTGTATCCCCAGCAGTTTTCACAGTGTCTGGCGCAAAGTAAACAGTAAATATTTGTTGAGTTTACTTGTTGACTGGAGAGCTTTTCATTCCTTTTTATGCTGATGACCCCGCAGAATTTTAGGTCATAGGATCTTCCCTATTCTTGCTCTTAATTCTTTGGAATCTTCTTTCCCTAAATCTCATTTATTTGGACTGAGTTCTCTCCTCAGAGATAGGAGACATGCTTATTTGTGTCTGATTTTCTTCTCCTCTCTCCCCAGTTTGTAACTTAGAGGGGTCACTTCCTACAAAATTTCCGTTATTTCCATCCAGCCACTATTTCTTCCTTTTTGATGAGAATATGATTAATAACATAATTTTCTCTCATTGATTCCTGGATCTCTTAAAGAGTGAATTATCCTCAATGCAAATCAGCTGCTCTATTTTTTAACGGAAAGAGTTCTTCATCATATATGTGAATATCAGATACTCCCATTACTATTCTGAGATGCCACTATGTTAGGTTTTTAATATCTTTTCTGCACTCCTGCAGTTCCTGGCACATTGTAGGTGCTTAATGAATATTCATTGATTGATTTATTATTTTTTCTAAGTGGTCAGTAGTATTCAAATGAAATTGTTTTTCTTTGTGTTTTCATTGATCATCAACCCCATACCCCCTCATGCTTCCCTATATTTTTTTTTACTAATTTTATTCATATGAATGCAACTATTAAACACCCAGTGCTTCATTGTCCTCTCTCTCTCCCCTCTTGTCTATTATATGCCAAATTTTATAATTTCTTTCTTTATGATATATTTCTCACTTAGCCCCTTTTCCTCATTTTCAGTGAAATATCACATTCAGGCCCTCATCATCTCACTAGCTAGCCCGGTTCACTTTTTGGCAGCCTACATTTTTAGGAATTTTAATTACTTTATATTTTAATTGAAAGTTTACATTAGATTTACAAGTCTGATACATTTTAATTTAATTTAAATATCTCGACATCATCCCTACATTTGACTCTGTCACTTCAACTCATTTTTACTAGTTCTGAAATCTAGAATAAAACAAAACAGTCTAATCCTAGATTTTCTGAGAATTGAAGCCATGCTCACTGTATTCTAGTATGCAGATTTTATTCTCTTGCCTTTCTAAAAATCTATGCAACATTCCCTTCTGCAATATTGTGCTTCCTCTCCTATATTCTTTCACACAGAGCTGTGTGTGACTCAGAAACCACTTCTGTTGGTTCTTCTAGAACCTGAAGATGTAGCTCACCTGAGCCATGAAGGGCTCTCCCACTGACTCCTTGCTTGCCTTGGTATCGACTCTGCTAGTCATTTTTGTTCATTCATTCCCAGTATAAAAACCATTCCTTTGGCAGCAAAAAACAGAAACAAAATAGACATTGAGCAGCTCTGCTTTCTTTCTTCTGTCAGTTATCATAGTGCCATATGCTCCAAGAAATCTCCTTATCCTCCTTTTTTTTTCCAGTATTGCTAAAAAAAAAATCCTCCAAAGTAAAACGTTGTTATTAGTCTTACCTTCCTTCTCCAGCTTCAGCTTATACTGAATTTTAGTTAGAGACTATGCCCTCATCTTCTCTTCATCTTCTATTACCTATGTCACTTCCATAGTGACATTTGTTTTAAAAAAATCCAGTGATTGGTGAGTTTTCTGTCTATGCACATTGGACCCATAGCCAATGCTTAATAAATGTTTATCTGGCAAATCTCATCATACCTTCTCATTAGAATGTTACCCTTTGTATTTTAGAATTTCGTCCTTGAGTATTTCTTGTCTCTTCTGAACTCACTTCTCCTGTATCATCTCCATCCATGGAATGTGATATATTTTCCCTCTGAGCCCTTTGAAATGTGTGTGTGTATAAATATACCTAAACATCTATTATCTTCCCATACATAAATATAGATGCACATGCATGCTATGTATATATACATGCAAACATACTCATAAATGCACTTGTGTGTATATATATGTACAGTACAAAAGCAGATGTGTATACACACACAAATACACACATGTACACACAGTTAAGATTACACCTAGATTTTCTCTCCTTTATTGCATCTTCTAGGAGGAATATTACTTCCTTCTTTAGATTCTCATTTTCATTCTAGCATCCAGCTTTTTCTATTAATAAAAATCAGATCTAGAATATGATTTCCTCCTATTCATCCTTCTTCTTTTTAAAAACTGAAGTTATTACTAAGGCAGCCAAGAAATTATTAGGTTCTCTGTTTGTGAAAAATGGTACCTCTAAATCATTGAAATCCTCCACCACCATGATATTATGTTTCTGTACTATGCTTGTGCTCTGCTTCTCTAATTCCTTGTCCATTTCCTCTTTCTTTTCAGGTTGTCTGTGGAATATGTACATGGCAAAATCATATTGGTTTCTTCCTCCATTGATCATCAAATTACTCTCTCCCATGCTTTCTCCCTCTGGCTCCTGAATTTCTACACATAAGCAAATATTTTTAATATAAAATGCCATCCCACAAACTCTCTTTTTACATATCCTGTTTCTTTTGAATAAGACATATCCATCAAGAGCCATGGCTCAATCATGGGCTTCATGCCCCCATGGATCAGTGGGATGAAGCTCAATCTATATTCTTGTGTTAGGCCCTCTAGTTATTTTTTGTTTTAGGTTTTATACTTTGAGTATTTGTATATAGATATTTGAGGCCATGAGTTTTACTTTTGACTTTTTTGGGGTTTTGTTTCCTGTGAACTTCTGGGTTTCCCAAGTGCTATCCTTTCCTCTTTACAGCCATTCTCTATGGTGTCCAGCTTGGTGCACAGTCATAGGAAGTCTTCTCAATCCTCAAACTTTTTTAGTTTAATGACCTTTTGATTAGATGAATAAAATCTGCAACAAATACACTCTTACCAGCCTTTGTTAGCTGTCTTCCATCACTGGCCAAGAAGGTTTCATCTCTTTATTTTAAGCCACTGTTTAGAAATCCAAATTCCATTATTATGTAGCATCTTAGCCAGCTGTTCACTGTCCAAATTAAATTTGTCTTCTATGTCCCTTGCTTTCAATGGGCAAAAGTTAGAAAACCATAACCAGTGCCCTTGTTGTCATTGCTTTCTCATCTAAAACTTCAAAATGACAATAACTTTTTTCCCTAAAAGTGTCATTACTTTCTCCAAGAAAAGTTTAATGGTTTCTCCTTTGTTTTTGTCCCTAATGGCCTCAATATGCACTCGCAGACTATTGTCTAAATTTGTCCTATTAAATTAATAATGGTTTTGTTTCTCTTCTTCCAGTTGTTAAATATATTGTTTCTGTACACACTGGAGACCAATGGGGAGCTGAAACTTTTGCCAATGTTTACATCACTCTCTATGGACAAAGAGGGGACTCAGGTGCTAGGAAGCTATATCAATCTTTGAAAAAAGGAGAATTATTTCAAAGAAGCAAGGTAAAAAAAGTTGTCATGCATATTTAATAACCTCTCTTGCTGTTTTTAAACAAGTTAGGAAAAATGTTTTTGCTATGCATAGTCACATGGAAATATTGTGACTTAACCAGGTGTCTTGAATTCATCCTCTAAATCCCATAGTTGGTGTTTTGAATTCTCAGGTTGTTTATCAGACTCTTATAAAGGACACAGTCAAATATTGAAGGAAACACCCTACATATGAATGAGCAAAGGAAGCTTATTATAAACATTTGGGGGGGTGGGAAGAGAGTAGGAGGAAAAGAAGATATAATAAAGAACCACAGGTAAAAAGGATATATCCAATGACATGATGCTAAAATGTGAAATATGATAAAGAGAAAGTAGAATTCCTCCATTCACAGGTTGTTTTTCTTTTCTCTTCCAAAGAAAATAATCTTTGCATTGAAAATGATAGGAAAATTGGTTTATCAGTAGTTGAAACCCTGTATAAAGCAGCAGAAAAATAAGCAAGCACCTCTTTGCTCCATTGGGGATGTGTTTAGTCACATGCCTAGAGGATTCCAGGCAACCCCTTTACTCTCTACAGTCTTCTAAGTCAAGACAATTGTTTCTTTATACTTCACTGAAAAAGGTGTGAATCTTCTTTTCTTGGATCCTCCTTGACCTACACATGTGATCTTTGTTCTAGCTAAGCATTAACTGCTTTGACACCCTGTTAATTATAGAGTCCATACACTTAAGGAAGTTCCTAAAATTAGCTTTTAGTCCTGGGGTTCTTAGCCTGGGGTTGATGTTCTTTTTTTAAAAAAAATAATTATAAGGTAATAGTTTTCTTTTGTAATTCTATTTTTTTAAACTTTATACATTTAAGAATATTACTCTGCGAAGGGGACCATATGCTTCACCAAACTAAGGTGATTAAGTGTGATTTGTGACACACACACACATACAAAAAGATGAAGAACTTCTAACTTAAAAGGAGAAGAGGACATTGATAAAGTGCTAAGACTGAGATCAGGAAGACCTAAGTGCCAATATGGCCCTAGACACTTACTAGCTGTGTGAGGCTGGCCAAATCACTTAACCTTTGTCTGTTTCAGTTTCCTCAGCTGAAAAATCAGGATAATAATAGCACTTACTGCCCAGAGGTGGTGAAGATGAAAATGAGATAGTATTTGTAAAACACTTAGCACAGTGCTTGAGAGGTCCTTCTTTCCTCCCTCCTTCCCTTCCTTTTTTCCTTCCTTCCTTCTATCTGTCCTTTCTTCTTTTCTTCCTTCTTCCTCACCTTCCTTTCTTCCCACCTTCCTTCCTTTCCTTCCCTTCTTCCTTCCTTTCTTCCTTTCTTGCCTCTCTTCTGTCCTTTTTTCCTTCTTTTGTTCCTTCCCTTCCTCCCTTCCTCTCTCTCCTAATTTCCTCTCTCCTTCCCTTCTTTCCTCCCTTCCTTTTTTCCCCTCTTTTCTCACAAGAGGCAGATCCAGTGTGTGAATGACCCCAGGTTCACTGCTCTTTTCACAACTACACTGTGCCTCAAATCCAGATAAGATGCCTTTTGTAAAGTGCTTAGCCCTTCTGCCTCCAGACAAGACCAAAATAAAACCTTACGTAATGTCTAATGTGAAAAATCATACTGACATATGTCTTCCATTAATTTTGGAAGCTTTTAAATTTTGGCATTTCCCATGATTAAAAACAATTTGCCCAAAGGAATATTATTTAGGAATTTCAGAAGTTGTAGAAGAAACTTTAAGTTTCTTTTCACTAACAATTGTATTTTTATAACTTGTTTTTTTATAGGATGAGTTCTGTAATTGATTTTTAATTTATTATTTTGAAAAATTCTTAGAAAAAAAGAAAGTTTAAATAACAATAATAAAAGTAACATAATAATTAACAACAGCATCAATATTCAAAATGTTTCTTCATTGTCTGCTCTCCCTTTCTTTAACCAGAGCTGTCATTTCATTAGTATGTGGAGTTACTGGTTATTGACATCAGTATATATTGATACCTTCTTTTCAGTGAAGAGTCATAAAGGGTTACCTGGGGCACTAAGAAATTAAATAATCCTTCTAGCTGTTAGTGTCTTTCCCTTGAAATTGCCCAATTTTTCTTTGTGTCTATTTTGTATTTATTTTTCTGTGCATGTTTTTCTTCAGTAGACGGTAAGCTGCTTCAGGGCAGGAACCATTTTATTTTTGTCTTTGTATCCCTGGGATCCAGCAGGGGCCCTAGTAGGTATTGAATAAATGCCTATCAAAGGATATATTGTAATGCCTCATGTTGAATAGGTATCATCAGATGTTTTTGGTAGAGTTATGAGCTGATTCAGCTATTCAGGGAAATATTTTGAAATTATGCAAAAAGAAATTTACTAAAATTTTGATAATAATTTACTAAAAACTTTGATATCACTATGCCACTAGTTGGCATAAACCTAAAAGAGTTCAGTAAGAGAGTTCACATATATACCAAGACATTCATAGCAGCGCTTTTTACAGCAACAAAATACTAAAAATAAAATGGATGCCCAATGATAGAGAAATTGCTAACTGCAGTGGTATGTTATAATATAATTGTCCTTTAAAGAATGATTTATATAAGGAATTCAAGAAAATATGGGAAGACTGTAATAATTGATAGAAAATGAAGAATACAGAACCAGGAGACCAATGCACACAATAATTATAATATTGTAAACTCTAAAAGGGAGCTGAACTCGGATTTAAAGTGGTGGTCAATACTGATTCTAATGAATTCTAACAAATTCCCCTACTCTTTGTAGAGAGATGGGAAATTATGGTATCAATTCTCCTCTGATACTTAGTCACTTTATTTGTTTTGCTTAATTATTTATGTTGTTGGGGGCAATGTTGGGGCAAGAGAAGAATATGCCCGATGGCATAATAGTATAAAAACTAAATGACAGAAATAAAATGGATAATGGTAGATGCTTAGACTTTTGCATTTTGAGTTTAGCACATATCTCTTACTGTTTCTCCTGAAGTCTGATTATGGAAATATATATCTAAAGAAACAAAGAAAATTGGAGTCAGAAAGGTGTTAGTATGTGTTCCTCAATCGTAATTATTTTTAGTGAATAAAATTATGATTTTAGCAGTTTGGTCTAAGTTGTTAGAGTTTCTTATAAAAGCTCAACATTAATCATAATTTTTACTAAAAAGATTTATATGGATTCAAGTTGATGTCATCATATTTTATATTTATACAAGTTTTAAAGTTTACAAAGTATTTTTACCTACATTACCTCAGGAAATGTACGTGGATATCTAGCATAATAACATAATTTGCATTGACTTTTATATGTTTAAAAACAACAACAAGAACTTTCTAGTTTGGGCAGTAAGTGGACAGGGGCTTGACTTGAAGTTTCAAAGACCTGAATTCAGTGTTTGCCTTAGACATTTAGCTATGTGTCCCTGAGCACGAAGTTTAACTTTAGTCTGCCTCAGTTTTCTCATCTATAAAATGAGGATAAAAACAGCACCTACTGTTCAAGGTTGTGGTGCGAATCAAATGAGATAATAGATTTAAAGGGCTTTACAAACCTTAAAACTTCATGTAAATACTAGCTATCGTTATACCCACTGATCCTTTTAAATATTTTCTTTTGACAGATAGATTTATTCATAGTGGAAGCTGTTTCCTTGAGTCACTTGGAAAAAGTACTTCTTGAACATGATGGAGAAGGTTATGGAGCTGGCCTTTATTTAAAGATGATAACTATCCAGGAGTCAAAAAACTCAGATATCGAATGGGTGTTCCCATGTTGGAATTGGCTGGATTCCCATTTGGGAGCTTATGCAACTGCTTCAGAACTGAAGACTATAGGTAGGTCATTCTAGAATAAAATCTGAACAAAGCAAAATGATTGTAGATTATTTAACAACTAATAGATCAATTCTAGAATTTCATTTCTGAAGGGCATTATTGTTTCCATGGCTTAATGAAAATGTCTGTACTTGACTGTACTTGATTCACTTATTTTGCCATCTCATCCATGTATTTAGCCAATGTTTATGAAGTATCTATTTTGTACTAGGTACTGGAAGAGAGATAAAATTTAGATAAGAAACTCTTTTCTCTTAAAGTACTTGCCATTAAGTAGGGGGTTAAGATGCAAAGAGAAATTGCATGATAAATGCCTTAGAGATTTTGATGCAGTGGAAAGAATATTAAGGGGCCATGGGTTCAAGTACTGGCTCTGCTACTTTATACCTGTTTGACATGAAGTAGCAATACATTTTACCTGTCTGGGCTGCAATTTCTTCATCTGTAAAATGAGTAGTGGATGGGAAAACAGAGTAGAAGTTCTCTTCTAGCTCTAAATCTATATCCTTATTAAAATAAAGGTCCATGTGAGGTTCAAGGGGAAAGATTATTATTGATTAGGCATTGCTCACAAATCAGTTTGATCTTTAGAAACTCAAATTTGATTGTCAAAAATGTCATCTATTTTACTTGGCACTGACTTTCAGAGGAACATTATCAGGATAAAAGATTTTTTTTTTTATAAAAACAATATAGATCTTCAGTACAAATTAAAACAAACAGTGCCACAATTCACCCTAACTTCATGACTGCCTTTTGGTTCTCTTGTGAAGAAGGAACAGTTAAAGGATCAACAGAGTTTTTCTTCATATTATAATATTCTGACCTATAATTGTAGCAAAATTTAAAGTCATACTGAGTATTCTGTACATGTACAGCTTTTGAGCACAATTTGAGGATTTAGTATTAGTGCTTGATCTAGTTAATAATGAGCCTTATGCATTTTTTGCTTATTTTGGTACCTTTTAATAAATACTTATATGTCCTCATCCTTCAACTATTTGCAGAACCAAAATGGTATTGAAGATAGAATATTGGACTGATAATTAGGAATCCCAGGGCTACAGTTCTATTTCTGACACTTTTTAGTATATATATATATATATATATATATATATATATATATATATATATATATATATATATATATATATATTTAGTTATATGTTAGTGAGAAGATAATTTCCTTTGTATGAGATTTGATTTTTTCATCAGAAAAGTATTTGTGACAATAATACCTGTAACACAATTTTTATAGAATTATTATTAATTAAAGTTTATTAACTAAAATTTAAATGAGATAAAGAGGTTTATAGAGTTTAAAAATGACCCCTTTTAATTACAAAGAACCCAAATTAAAATTTGAGTGGATAGAGATCACTCATCTATAACTTTTAAGCCATTGTGGCAATAATCATAATTATGATGCTGATGCTGATGGTGGCGCTGGTGATGGTAATAATCCCCTCAAATCCCCACACATTATCCAAATCATGAGGTGCAGCAGGGATGGTCAAGTGAAGGAATGCTCACCAGAGATTATATACAGTGAGGAGTCTGTTTGCCCTGAGTCCTCTATTAGAATTGTAAAGGTCTGGCAGGTATCTTAAAATACTGACTAATTGATCATCTGGCAGTATAATTGATTGTATTAGGCCCATGGCTAGTGTGTTAGATGGCTCCAGTGTGATGATTTCATACTGCTTTTTTCAATAATGCCCTCAGTTCTAAGTTATAAAACAACAGGCAGACCATTAGTGCTCATGAAAGAGACTAAAAATATCAATGCTTTTAGTATATGCTATCATAATACCATAAAAATTGGAAGACAAATCTCACCAGTTATAGATAAAAAAAAATTTCATACTAGTTTTACTCAATAATATTCTTTGCTTCTGCACAGCAACATAATGTAGATCAATGAAAGGCAATCATAAGAAATCATGTCATTCCTAAACCCAAATAAGCTGAGAAAAGACAAAGAATTGAGGAGTTATTTTATTCTAAAGATAGAAAACTTGAAGAGCTTAAAGGCATTGAAGAATTTGCATAAGATAAAACTTCAGATATGCTATACAGTAATGAAATGGGTGGAGGAAATAGTGGTAGTGTGGAAAGTCATGGAATGATTTTCCAAAGGAGATGGGCATACTTAGAATGGAATTTTGGATAGACTTTTTTTTAATTTAATGGCACAAATCCAATTAATTGACCAGCTACAATAAAATAATAATTCAAAAAACTAGTATCTATTACAACTATAATGAATAAAGAAATTTTCCCATGATATTTGTCAATGAACATAACTTTGCAGTCCTGCACAGAACCGTATATTCTATATTTGTTGCCATGGTAAGGCCCATAGGAGAAAAAGATGTATCAAAGAATCTTTAAGATCAAGATCCACATGCTACCATGGAAGAAATAGCTCAAGAAAACTAATGAAAACCCATTAAATGCAAAAAGATTAATCAATATCTAGCACTAGAAAACTTGAATACAAAATTACCCAAGTAAATTTTTGAAGAAGAAACAAATGTATATGTCAAAAGTCAATAAAAGAGATTATTTACTTGACAATTGAAAATATAAGCCAAAAAGTTAATGTGATTCAAGAAGTAATGTAAAAACAACCAAAATAAAAATTTGACCTTAATAAAAATATTATGTGGAAAAATATTGCATGATATATAGCTACATATATGATATAGAAAATATTATATAGAATATTCTTAACCTGAGGTCCATAAATTTTGTTTCTGAATTTTGCCAACTATATTTCAATATAATTGTTTTTCCTTTTAATTTTATGTATTTTAGTTTATGCATTTAAAAACTTTTCTGAAAATGGGTCTATAAACCTTTATCATACTACCAAATGGGTCTGTAAGAAGAAAAAAATCCATTATAGAAGCCTGAGAATAAAAGGAATTAAAAGAATATCCTTAAAGAAGAAAGATATGGAAAAATTCTGTAAATCTAAATGGTAGAATAAAATAGGATGGGTCAGAAGGTGGGAAAACCTGCCAACACTGAAGGTGCTTTTATTCTCCTTTCCCTCTCCCCCATTCTTGCAACACACATCTTCTTGCCCTTTGCACAGGCTCCTAAGAAACCAGTCTACTTGAGTACTCACACAGCTTAGATAATATAGAAGTCACTAATTCTATTCCATTTGGTGAGATAGAAAGCCACTAAACTTTACCATCTTCTCTGCCACTCACTATATCTTAAGGTCTTCTAAAAATTACCAATTAACTGTCCTCTGTTCTTTATACTTATGTTTCTGATTGACTTAACAAGGGCAACAACAGTCCATTGATTTTACCCTTGTTGGATAAGACCCCATCTTTAGTGAATCAAGCAAATAGAACTTAATATGAAGAACACTTCAATCTTTCCTTGAATCTATCAGGCATTTCCACTATGCCCAGCTGGAAGTCTGTTCTAAGTGAAAGAACTGGCTGTATCCTAAGGAGCTTGTACAAAAGCCAGAGATGGTTCAGGACTGGGGAGAAATATCTTGGGTCTGGCACTGGGAAAAGGAGTGGAGCTATCAATAGCAGAGCCAAAAAGAATTGACATTGCAGGAACAACTAGTGAAAGGAGAAAAAAAGTTGTATTGATCTGTTCCAAAGCAGAGATGGTGGAAGGCTTAGGCTAATGCCCCCCACCCCCGTAAACCCCACCCCCCTGCCCCTACTCCTTTGTGCTTGTCTCTTCAAGGACTGAGGGAAGTCCCAGGAAAAGGTCTACTTTTTCTCAACCTTCTCCCAGTGCCTGATTATTACCAGATACTGTAATACATTCTGTTGTTTCTTTATCCAAAATGTTTCTGGTTGTCTAAATTTTACTTCAACTACAAAGTCCAGAGATAAATATAAATGTAAATAAACGTAGAGATTTGGCAACTTTTGTCTTAAAAGTTAGAAATTTTTCTGACTGGGATCTCAGAGGAATTGTAATTATATTCCTAACTTTTCATTTGAAATTAAATCCCTAAAGGGGCAGAAAATGAATAAAATGAACTAATTAGTGCAGTGGGGTTATCGCATGCTTTTATAACCTAAACATCCCTGGGGCAGCACCCCTGTGTGAACTCTGAAAACCTGTGGCTTCTTCTTTATATCTTGCCAATGAACTTTCTTTTTTTGTGTGTTGTTGCCCCCAATAAAGAGATGAAGTCTTTAAGAGCAGGGACTCTATCCCTTTTTCTTTTGATATTGTCAGTGTTTGGCACTGTACAGCACAAAGTGCTAAATAAGTGTGTTTTTTTTAATTAATTTATTCAACAAAATAAAATATCAACTTGCATCAGACACACAACAGGAAGCTTACATACCATTAATGTAATGAATAACAGAATGGTTGCATCAAAGGCAGAAACTGAAATTCTAGTCTCCTGGTGAAACCGGAAGGAAGCAGGTCTGGATAAGAGCCATAATTATTGACTCAGATCATTCACAGTGTTTGTTGCCTGACTTGCTAGCAAAGCACTTTTTACCAGTATTCTCTCTGATGAAAGCCTGAGCTCATTTTTTAAAAAAGAAAACATCATGTATCTATTACTGAGATTAAAACACCACACCCCTCTAAATATAGAGAAATTGGGTGCTTTTCCTATATACTAAACAGTCACAATATGAATCTCTAAAAATTCTATATAGAACCTTACAAGAAAACAATATTTTGACTGAGCATCAAAAAAACATAGGATATTTATTTGGTGATTATTGAACAATCCACACAGAAGCATCATAGCATAAACTATTTTTATTGGTTGTTTGAAAAATTGACTCAGTTCTGCACTCGTGACTTAGTCATGATTGTAAAATAAATAAAAGAGTTCTAAATATAGTGAAAATACTAAAGGATTTGACTTTTATATAGAAAACTCTTCTCAAATTAAAATACCAATAAAATAATGTAAAGAAGAGTTAATATAAAATGTCATTTTTTAGGGAAATGGTTGTTTCCACAGTATATTTATGCTTGCACTTAAACAGATTATCATTACTACTGAATTAAGGAGAGACATAACAAAATATTTTATTAATCTCTCTTATTTAGAGAGAAAAAAATCAAGTTGTATGGTTCCACTAAGAAGCACATATAACAACAACTTCATCTCTTGAAAAATTTCTCCAACTTGTCTGTCATTTAAATGTGATAAGTGTAAAATTGCTAGTTTCTCATTTAGACTGAAGACTTAGGACTTTATGCTTTTAAGCTGAATTGAACCAATGGATAAAGTTGATGTTTACATCTCCCTTACGTTTCTCCAAGAAAGACTTATCAAGGATAAGGAAGGCAATAAGAAGAAAACTAAGGCTGTATATATTAACAAATTGACTGTAATCCGGAAATCGAATAAGAGCAAGAATATATTTGGAGAGATTGATACTTAGGCAATACTCATTTTAACATATACATTTGGTATATAAAATAAATAACAATGAATCTATAAGGTATCCACCAAAAGCCTATACAATGCAACTCAGGGCTCATCACCCCAAGGCAGTTATAAAAAGATGACTACTTCTTTATGTAAAAGAAAAGACAGAATTGATAGACATTCTCGTAGCACATAATAGATTAATAACTTCTATAAATACTTTTGGAATTGAATGATATCACTTCACAAAGCAACAGTACAGGTAGACAAGATGCACATGTCACTGAATTTATTGAATGTAATCAAGAGTGTTTTATCTTTGGGCAAAGATTATAGAAGAGCTGAAATTCAAAGGCACTCCATGGGTGACATTCACATTAGCTCAACCAATAGCGTGTCAACAAAGGAGCGTCAAGCACATGACTGAGTCATGGAGATTTGTTCTTAGAAATGATGATATTTATGATAACTCAGCATCAATCATCACCACCAGAAATTGTAGAAATGTTATCCATAAGACTTCCTGTAATACAAAGGATAGAGTTCTGAGCCTGAAGTAAAAAAGACCTGAGTTCAAATGTGACCTCAGTTACTTAATAGCTATGTGACCTTGGTCAAGTCATATAACTTTCATTTACCTCTGTTTCCTCATTAATGAAATGTAGATAATAATAGCACCTGCCTTGCAGGGTGGTTGTGAGCATCAAATGTGATATTTGAGAAAAGCACAGTGTTGTCTAACACAGAGTTAGACAAATGCTTGTTCCCTTTTCCCTTCTTCTCCCCTTATGGAGCTCCAACTTAAAAATTGGTGCAGATCAGGAAGTTAATTCATGAGACCTATACCACATAGAACCTTGAGAAAATTTGGCCAATCTTGATAAACAGGAAGATATGGTCTGTGTTTGAGAATTACAGATCTTAAGCTTATTATCCTTTATCAACTAATAGACAATGAATCCATGTTCAGTAAATATAAACCCCCAAATATAATAGAAATTAAAAACTATACTGGAATCCAAGCATAATTACAACAGAGCTGTTGTCCACAACCACTGGGACATTATACTGATACATAAAAAAATTAAGAACAACATTTTTAATATAGTTTACCATATAAAATATTCCTTACTTTCAAACTACATGAGGATAAAAAGATTTTAAAATATTGAATATTTAGAAAAAAATTAAGACCACTGGGATTTTGCATGAGGTGCATACCATCAGTATTGTCCTATCTGACATTAGAATCATCCCAAAGATATTTTCTTTCTTTTTTTACTTAATTTTATCTTTTTTATCAGGAACTTATGCACCAAAATAATATTTACATATACAGCAGACACAAAAAAAAATTTTATATGAAACAGGGAAACCTCTCATTTCACTCAATCATGAGCTTTTGAACAATGAATTCTACAAGTGAATTTAAAAATTATTTTACTTCTTTGTGTTTCCTTCTGAATTTCCTTTTGTTTTGTGCCTTTAAAAAGTTATAACAGTCTTCTTTAATTTTTTTTTTGGCATAATTGATGTTACTCCTTGACAATTCTTCCTACCTCTACCCATGGTTACCTCTAGACAACCACCCCATCCCAACCAAGAGTAAGTGGGGGGAAAATCTTCAAATCTTCTAACAAATATGCACAGTCAAGTCAAATGCAGTGGTCAACTGCAAAAATGTATTTCTCTGTACCTTGTGTCTATTACTTTTCTAACAAACTAGGGAATGTGTCTCATTATTGGTCCCCTGGAGGCATAACTGGTCAGTCATTGCTTGGATCATAATTCTTTAGACTTTTAACATTTTTTGTTTTGTTTTGTTGTGTTACCTTGTTCTTGTGTAAATTGTTCTCCTGTCTCTGATCACCTCACTCTGTCAGTTCATACTACCCAGGATTCTCTGAAATCTTCTCTTTCCTCATTTCTTACAATGCAATAATCATCCATTCTATCCATACATTTGTGTATAATTCTTTCAGATATTACCCAATCATTAATAGGAAATCTAAGATAACTCCCTTAGAATCTAGTAATTTTTAATTTTAATCTTTTTTTAATTTTAATTTTAATCTCCCCTTCAGGTCGAGAAATTTATTTAGTTTATTCCTGTTGCCTTCCTGGTGCAGTCTTTTCTCTTAACTTACCTGTCACATCCACACATGTTTTCATGTTGAATTAAATTCTTTCCTATGCCAAAGTGATTGTGTGCATGTGTGTGCACTCCTGGATCTTTTTCAGATGAGAGTGAAGTTCGTGATGCCCAACCCTTTTTTCAGATTTGTCTAGCATCAGAATTCATCCCTTTCTTTATCCTTCTACACCTCTTTTTTCCCTTTTAATTCCTATCCCATCCCCCCCAGATATATATACATATACATACATATGTATATGTATATATACATATGCATGAATGCATATATGTATGTATACTTCAACCAGGTTCTCTATTTCTATTTTTTTAACTCCATAAATATGCTTTGAAGATATTAAAGCTTTGAAAAGACATTTGTTTCTTTTTCCCTGTTACAGTGCCAGCACTATATAATCATACAGCTTCCAATTATTCAAATAAATTTACCTTCGTAAATTTCTCTGGAATATTATGTTTATATGTCAAATGTTCTACTTACCTTTGATCATCATAAATGCTTAGAAGGCCTCTGTTTCATTAAAGATACCTTTTTCATGCATAGGAATTATATTTTTGCTTTCAGAGTAGGTATTCTTAGTTGCAAAGCTCTCTCTTTTACCTTTTATGAGTTATGATTCATTTTTAGTAGAAGCTACCAGGACTCATGAGATCCTATTATATTTTGGTACTTGGACCCCTTTGTGGTTACTTGAATTTTTTCTTTGATGTGAGAGCTCTGGATTTTGGTGAATGTTCCTGGCATTTTTCCTTTTGATGTTTGTTTCAATAACTGTCATTTACATTGAGCTTTGAGATTTATGGAGTACTTTACAGATGTTTTCTCATTGAACCTCACAACAACATGGGAGGTAGATGCTATCATAGCTCCGTTTTACAGATGAGAAAACTGAGACTGAGGTATATTAAAGTGATTTCCCCAGGCTCATACAACTACTCTGTGTCCAGGGCAAGATTTGAATTCAGATTTTCCTGTCTCCAAGTGCAGAACTCTATCTAGTATACTGTTTTGTTGTCTTCAGTCTAACTGACTTTTAGGAATTGATTTGTAGATTATTTTAATTTTTACATTATCCTCTGATACTATTATGAGTATATGTATATGTATACATACATACATGCATGCATGTATGTATATACAGTTTTTATTCAGGATTTTGATGATGCTCAAAATCATAGTTTTGGGGAGTCCAGTGATCCTTAAATTATTTCTCTCTTGTCTGTTTTCCAGGTCAGTTTTTTTAATATCAGCTCACATTTTCTTTCATTTTTTCTGCAATCTTTTCATTTTGTTGTAATATTTCTTGCTATCTCATGAAATCATTGATTTCTGTTTTGCCTATTCTGGTTTTCAGAGAGTAAACTTAAAGTAAAATTTACTACTTTCTGTTCTAAACTCTATTCTCTTTCCAATTCTGACCTCAGGAGAATCCTTTCATTTAAAAAAACAAAACCAACCAAACAAACAAAAACCAACTCTTACTTTTTCCCCCTAGGTTTTGATATTATCCTTGTGAAAATTCCATTTTTTCTTGAGTCTCTGATTGCAGTTATGGAGTTAGATAGCAATAATTATTTGTACTGATTGGCATTCTTCATTTCCTCATCTCTTCAGCATTTGTCCCTGTACTTGGACTTTGTTTCATGCTCTTTGCTGTGTTCTTAGTACAAATTGTAAGCCCTACTTAGTCTCACCCTGGGTCATTTGTCCTGCACTGAGGCCAAATTGAGATTCAAACTGCCCTGTGGTTTTTCAGTACAGAGACCTGGTCTGAGAGCTGTGGCACCATGTTGGTCCGGTCTATACTGGACACTTCCAACTACTCCTCTAATGGTCTTCCAAGATCCCACCTAAGGGCTTTCTTTGTGGCTGCTTCTAGACACAGAACATTACAGGTTATGTTTGTCCCTGGCCATCTCTGGTTACATGGTGCAACTACCCTAGGTTGGTCTTGGCATGCCTGACCTGGGTCCAACTAACTTTTATAGAGTTGTTAAAGTGGAAGAAATCATTTTCTCTAGTTTTTCATTGGATTTCTTGATTATTTAGTAATATGTGAATCTGATTGTTTTGCTAGAGTTTGAGTATGGGAACTGGTCAACCTGCCACTTGCCAGGTGAGATAGCTGCCTCTACAAGTGGCAGGCTGTCTAGCTCCCACACTCATACTGAATAAAATTCACATTTTATTTATGCGTGCTTTAGTTAATAGAACATTAAATATGAAAAGATAATAGCAGAATAGCTACTTGTTCTTGGGCCAGTTGTATCTGAACCCCTTTAAAAAGAAAAAAATAGTATCAAATAGTGATGATCCTATTAACATTAATGACAATAAAGTTGATAAAATAAATTTCATAGTACTTTAACATTTTAAAAGTAGTCTCATGTATATTATATCATAATATTCTCACAACCAACCTGTGGACCAGGCAGTGGTGTTATTTTTACCCTAGATGAAGAAACTAAGTCTAAGCAAGGTTAATCAGTTTTCCCTATATCATATCATAAGTGTGCTAATGCACTTTCTAAGCCAACTGGTTGAATATCCTGAAATTGACACTAGTGGCAATTCCGTGGAATGCTCCTACATAGGTAAGCCTGAATCACATACCCTAAGGAGTCTGATAGTCTGGAGTTCTAGATTTCTGGGTTGTGTTTCTAATTAATGTACTCATTTTGCTAAGTGAGGCACAGTTTACTTTTGTGTTCAAAAATGGAGCAATGGTATTTGTTCCTTGTATTTCATATTAATTTTTATATGGTGCTCTGTGTGCATGATTATTGAATATAGAATAGTCAGAAGAACTAACTGATCTTTTTAATTCTGGGGGAAAAAAGACGATAAATGTGTAAGACTGTAGAATCTGAACAGGATGCCAAGCAGCTTGGATTTCTTCCCGAATCATCTTTGCCTTTGTAGCAGTTGTTGGAATGCAGTCTGCGTCACAATAAGAGGATACTTGGGACTGCATACCCTTTATAAGACTAAGCTTGAACATCCGAAAGGCTTTCTTTGGCAGGAGCTGTTCTCCCTGAGAGGAAGAAGTCAAGAAAAGAACAGAAAACTGTAGAACTTCAGAACTGAGCCCCAACTTTTCATTCATTTCTAGTAAAATTCTTGGGCATCAGAGGCCTTTATAGTTAAGCTTCCTTATTTAGGGTTGTCATGACCAATTAATGCCAGTAACAAAACAGAGACTACTTCCCTGCATATTAACCAATTCAGTTATATTGATTGAAGAGAACAGTCAATTCTAAGGACCCCTTCTTGTGGTCCTTAAGTATTGTGAATAATAGTTTGGTGAACAGTCAGTTGCTAGTTTGGATGAATTGGCTAGACATTCCATGCTCACTGAACTGAGTACAGAAGTCATTTTGTGTGTGTGTGTGTGTGTGTGAGAGAGAGAGAGAGAGAGAGAGAGAGAGAGAGAGAGAGAGAGAGAGAGAGAGAGAGAGAGAGAGAAACGGAGAGAGAGAGAGACAGGGACAGAGAGAGAGAGACGAAGAGAGATAGACAGGGACAGAGACAGGCAGAGAGACAGAAAGAGACAGAGACAGACAGAGACAGAGACAGAGAGAGGGAGAGACAGACAGAAACAGAGAGGAGAGAGAGAGAGAGAGGCAGAGAGAGAGTGTGTGTTTACAATTTCTCATTTGCAGTTCCTTTGCTTTGCTATTTTAAGGGGAGACCATGGAAGAGCTTGGCATTAATTCTCTCTCCTATGATAAGTTGTTATTAGAAGGCAGGGTTTCTTAATCTGGGGTCTATAAACTTGTTTAATTTCTTTGGGTAACTTAATCTTAATATAATTGCTTTCATTTGTAAATCTATGTGTTTTTTTTTATTTATCTAAAAACCATTCTTTTGAGGAGTCTACAGTCTTCTCCAGACTGATAAAGGGGTTCATGACACAGAAAAGGCTAGAATCCCTTGAGCTAGGGCCTAATCTAGAATACTTGCAGAGTTTTAAAACAGTAACTAGATAGCAAGGTAACAATTACTATAAAAGTTAATGAAATAAATACTAATTCTGCTTAAATAGACAGGGTTCCTAGGTGATATGGTAAGTTCTTCTCATGTTAATAATTTTCTGAGACTAATTTATGGATGGTTCATGCCCTCCAGTAAATAATTCTCAAAAAGAAAAGTAAAAACAACTTGACAACAAGAAAAAAAAGTACTTGAAAGCTAAAGTTTAAAACACATAAAAACACCCAAATGTTACATCCCTTCAGAAATAAAAGCAATACTGTGTTGCTCTCTTCTGAGTAACTGTTGCCATAGATACAATATCACCTGCAAATATAGTTTTGTTTATTCTCTGTAGTGTATAGGCTCTGGTTCAACTATATTATGATTTTCCCTTGTGCTTTCTCTTCTCATTTGATCATCTTTTTTAAGGAAAAAGACTGATTTGTACCCCTGAGCAGCCCCTGATCAATGGGCGTTCTCCTGGTTCATGGATAGTGGACATCACTGGATCTACATTGAGCACCAAAGAAGAAATGATAGAACTTTCCCTAGTCTTTTATGGACATCTGAATCACAAAAAGTTGGCACTTCACATGACAGAAAATGGAGCACAAATCAAAGTATTTCACCCTTTTCTTATTAACAAAACACTTTGTTAGAGGGAGAATCCCACGAACTCTTGGGGAATCATTTCCTTATAATTAGATTAAGGCTCTGGTGACCATGCTGAGGGATGTTCCGTGTTCACACTTAATCTTTTCCTTCTAGTTCTTCTCCTTTTCCTGCTAGATGTGTCTTTGTCTCCTCCTTTTCCCTTAAATCCCCTTAGCTGCCACACAGAGACTGTCTCCATGACACCAGACAACTGGTTTGATTAACATTTTGCCTGAATTGACAGGTTATTTTAGCATCATAGAAAATAGCCACAGGAGAGCCTTCCCTAATGAACAGAGCTAGGAGCACCCAAAACCACCTATTTTGAACAAAAACAATTTTAATGATGAGATATTTCAGTTTAGTTTTATATTGTCCAGAAAGACACTGGAGAACAGGACACCTTCCAAATGTGCTTCTTCAGTAACCAAACATACAAACCTGATTGTCTGTCAATATTTGGGAGGGGTTGAGAGGAATGAAAAGGTTGTTAGGTTTTTAAGTTCATCTTCTCTTTTTCTTCCTTTTGATGAATACTCAGAATTTTTCAAAGATCATGGCCTTACTTTGAAATAAAGATCTTCCTGGGAATTTGGAACTAAATACAAACATTTAATTTCCAGAACTTTACTTACTAGAATTTTGTTACCAAGTGATAGATATTCAGAATTATCTCTGTAGACTGTAAAATTATATTATTAGTCTGAAAACTCTAAGTGATTTCAAAGAAGGAATACTTTGAGATATCTATGATTGAAAAAAATAGGGCATTACTCTGTGAAGTTTTGAGAGAATAAGTAAGAAAGTAAGTGGATTATACCAAGAAGAATTTTCAAATTATTTAAATATAAAAGTTTCTAAACCACTAACTCATGTACCCCTTTGAATTAATTAACCTTCAGTCCCTGCCTTTGCAATATATCTGCCTCTTTACTATTTAGCAATTCTGGAACAATAATTTTTATAAATTTTCTAGCATTCAAATTTAAGGACCTTACTTATTTTTATAAATATTTTTCTAAGTAGGTGGAAGGGCATGGTGGAAAGAACACTGCTTTAAGAGTCAGGAAAGACCTGAGTTTGAATTCTGGTTCTGATACTTACCTACATATTAGCTCTGTGACCAGGCAAGTTGCTTAACTAACTTGTCTAAGACTGTTTTCTCATCTGCAAAATGAATACAGTACTTGTACTACCAAGCTCACAAATTTGTTTATAAAGATAGTATTTGTAAACTATAAAGCCTAATAAAAATGTAATTGTTTTTTCAAAGAAAAAGGAAAATTGTGATGTTACTACTTCATGCATAGTCCAGAGCCCTAAGATTTCATTACTGTGGTCTCTTTCCCTCCACTAGGACAATTCATAACCAGATAATCACATAGCACATGTGTCCTAGGCAACTGACAGTTAATTTCCTTGCCCAGTGTCACACAGCTAGCAAATGCTAGAAGGAGGATGTGAACCCATATTTCTCTGACTCTGTGCTCACCAGTCTCTCTACTACACCACAGTGTGTCTATATGATTTTTAATATTTTTTGTCTGGGTCTATGTTAGGCCTTTAAACCCATTCTTTGTAGTTCTGAAGCCATCTCTTTACTCACTATATCAGGGCTGTATCTCAAAACAAGTATAAGATAGTTTTATCAGGTAGGCATATAGGTGGCCCAGTGGATAGTATGCCAGGGCTGGAGTCAGGAAGACTCATCTTCCTGAGTTCAGATATGGCCTCAGTCACTTACTAGATGTGTTACCCTGGGAAAGTTGCTTAAATCTTTTTGCCTCAGTTTCCTCATCTGTAAAATGAGATAGAGAAGGAAATGGCAAAGTACTCTAGTATCTTTGCAAAAAAACAAGCGAACCCAAAACAACCCTCAAATGACATCACAAAGTGTTGGATATGACTGAAACAAATGAATAGCAACAAAATATATCATGTATATACATATATGTGGAGATATGTATCCATACATTTACTCCTACATACATAGATGTGCGTATGTGCATATGACATATACATATACACTATGCATGTATATAATATGTAAATTCATGTGTGCACATTTATAACATACATACCTATGTGTGTGTATTTTAATTCTAATAAATATTGAATTCTATAAAACTGAGTGGAACCCAGACAGACACAGGAGGGCCTGCTGTACAGGGTCCTAGATCTACTTCTCTAAAAGGAAAGGCAACTTTTGAAGGGTGAACAATCACTTTAATGAAGCACATGTATCATTCTCTTAGTTCAGGGAAAAAGTCAGCACCCTGAACTTCAGAGAAACTACAAAGAAATAATAGTCAACAGACATGGCTTCCAACTGTCTGACATAAGCAATACATACATACAGATCAGCAGACAGATGCAATGGTCTGACCGTTACATACATACATAGCTATCAGAGAGAGAAGCACCAACATCTGGGTTTTCAAAGCCAGTGTGTGTAAGGGGGAGGCTCCTTAGTGGCTGCCCAGAGTCTCCTCTGGCCAAATAAATACTTCCCATGAGTAAGCCCCAAAGTAAAACCTCACCTCAGAGTACTTACACATTTTTTTGGAGCTAGAGGACATCACAACCCTTGAGAACCAGTGCCTCATTAACAAAAGGTTTGGGCCTGCCTACAAATCTTCCCAGGCCCATTAATGGGTGGGGAATATCTTCTTTAATCACATTATTCAGTCAGAAGCACTTAATTATACTAAAACAAAAAAAAAATGCGCTACCAATACCGATTCCAAATGCAACTCAAAATTGATGAGCAGAGTTTGAGAATGAATGAAGAAACATTTGACAAATTATTTTTTCTTCCAGGATGAACTTGAGGGCATTGGATCACTTTATAAGCTGCAGGTGTCAGGAACATCCATTCAACTGAACAGATCATGGCATTTAGACACAGTAAACCTGAAACATACAGGCACTGCCCTGGAAATGTGGTTGATTTTTGACTGTTGGTTTAGACCAAATGAAGAGGACTGTGTGGAACTTCCTATTCTGGTTTCAGGTCAAGACCCTCTACCAGGTAATATTTTTTGACTCTTTTCTTGAAGCAATAAAAATTAGAATAGAAAATAAAATTAATTTACTTTATTTAAGAAAAGAAATCCAGATTTCTTACAAATGACTTCAAAATAAATTCATCTTAATCTCATAAAATGTGTGATTCTAATTCTTTTTCTTCTGATCCTTGATAACCCTTTGTCTTAAAATGTTTTCTTCATCTGTACAGACTACAATGCATTAGATAAAGAAGTAGGTGCCCTAACAAATTCTGAAGAACTGTTTTTTGATTCTGTAGCTGATAACTGGGTTCCAGTATGTAACCAGGGAACACACCTACATCTTGTTTAGGGAAACGAGATGGGAAAAAGCACTGAGACTGAAGCAACTTACTATATCTTACCTCCAAGACCGGCAAAATGACTTTTGTGAATAGTGAGAGTAAGGACTGTTTAGGAATTGAAACTTTGTTTGCTGGTACAATACAGTGCAATATCAATATAGTTATTCATCTGAGATTTATTTTAAAAAATAAGCATGTCATTATGTTCACTCACCAGGGAGGAAAAAAACTTGAGGTCAATTTTACTTTCTGATTTCTCTAAGACAGGAATTTAGCGAACTTTAGAGAGCTTTAGAGAACAGAAACTACTTTTTCTACTTCCCTGTCAATCTATGACTGACATAGGAAAGTAAGTAGCCAGAGAATATTTGGCTATGGAAAGTCTATTCAAACACTCCAGAGTTCACCTTGGACTCCTTGGATTTTTACTATTTTTTTGTAATCATTCAATGAACAAACTTTTATTAAGTGCCTACTATGTATCAGGCACAGTCCTAGGCAACGGAGATACAAAAACAAATATGAACCGTTCAGGGTCACAAAGCAGTTTATGTATAGTGTTGTTACTTAATTATATTCAACCCTTCTTGACCCTATTAGGATTTTGCTTGGCAGAGATACTGGAGTGGTTTGCCATTTTCTTCTCCAGTTCATTGTACAGATGAGGAAATTGAGGCACACAGGATTAAGTGACTTGCCCATTGTCACACAGCTAATAAGTGTTTGAGGCTGGATTAGAACTCAGGAAGATAAATCTTTCTGACTTAAGGCTCAGGATTCTATTCACTGTGCCACTTAGCTACACCATACACATATAAGTATATACAAGATTGCTATAAATCAAAGCTAATCTTAGAAAGGGAAGGCATTTGCACTCGTACAGGACCAGGAAAGACCTTCTTATTGTTCATTCTATGCAGAAAGTGATGTTTGAGTCTTGAAGGAATTTCTGAATTCTAAGAGGCAGAGGTTGGGAACGAGAATATTCTAGGAATTGGTGATAATTCATGTAAAGACACTGCTGAAAGTCAATGCCTACAAACGTCCTTTTCTGGCTCTTTAGGAAAGACTACATCCTCACATGTTTTCCATTAGGGTCACAATATTCCATATGGCATGTAAAATTCTTAATGTTATCTGTTTCAAGCACTGACCCGACTGAAAATTTCCCAACCATTTTGTACCTTCTGTGAATTTCTAAAGTGATGTCACTGCCATTAACTACAGGAAGTTTGTGGCCAGAAGACTCCAGCAGAGAAGAAGTCAGACTGGTTTAATATATATGATGAAAAGATTAAGACATTTCTTTACCATAAAGAGGACCCTAAAAGCACCTTTTCATTTTTAAAACTATCTCATGGGGAGATTTAGTAAGTTATATCCTATTTACAACTGCAGGAATAATTTAACTAAGTGAACATAATATCATAGAGCAAAATTTATAAGACAGTTCCTTTAAAACCTCATATGAACAGATGGGACAATTCATCAAAACTCTTACTGTAAATTTCTTTTGAATAAGTGGAGTTTACTTCTCTGTTTTTAA
Source organism: Bettongia penicillata ogilbyi (assembly GCA_023548195.1). Taxonomy (NCBI): domain Eukaryota; kingdom Metazoa; phylum Chordata; class Mammalia; order Diprotodontia; family Potoroidae; genus Bettongia; species Bettongia penicillata. The sequence continues at coordinate 2,041,166 of JAJHZJ010000367.1, read as the reverse complement.
AGAGAAGGTTTTTTCATTTTAAACCATATTTTTTAAAAAGTATGACTATTAGAAATCTACAATATAAATTACATTTCTGTAGTTTTTATTCTTTTCAAAGGATTTTCTCCCTTTAATGCCGAGAGCAAACTGAAGCTCAGAGAATTAGGTGCATTGTCTATGAGTACACAGTTATGTAATGGCAGAGTTAGGACCAGAATCCCAGTTTCCTGATTCCTAAAACACTGATTTGTCCCTATAGTTGTCAGACGTACAGGATGTTTTACAAAAAACAAATAAAATACTTTTGGCTTTTATGACAGAGATTCTTATCAGTTGAACTAATGAATCATTTTAATTAAATATTAGAATCATATATAATACTGTGCCTGGAAAATAGCAATGGCTTTTCATTCATTCATTCATTCATTCATTCATTCATTCATTCATTCATTCATTCATTCACTCCCTCCTGTTTATGCAGTCCTAAGATGGTATATTAGCAGAAATACTTGCGTGAGCTCGATACTGTCCTTTAGGGATCTGAAAGGTATGTCAGTCAGGGAAGTATATTGAACATGATTTTCAGCAGCACAATTGCTTCTCCCAAGGGACAAATTAAGCAGCTTGGGAAGCTACATTAAGTTTTTTCAGGTCATTGACACATCACATGTAGCAACTATATAAAATATGTGCATGTGCCATTTGTGTCATGTCAACATAAGAAAGCACCTACACATTTGGCATTTCTATTTGGAATTTTTAACTTGGGACAGGAGTGTGATGTTGATCAACTCATGCCAAATGTCACAGCCCTGTTGTGGTGCTCCAAGTGAAAACTCCAAATTAATTTCAGTTGTTATTTCACATAAATGCCACTTGGATAGCCCTTTCAGATTTGCATGGCATTTTACATACATTACCTCATTTGATCCTCACAACATTCCTGTGAATGAGCTGCCATAATTATCATTCCAATTTTACAGATGAGGAAATCGGACTGAGGGTGGTTAAAAATTTGTCACAGGGTCACACAACCAGCAAAAATCTGAGTTGAAATTCAAATCCAGTTCCTCCTATTTCCATAATCATCGTTCTGTTACATCGCACCTCCTTTCCAGTGTTGATCAGATGATAGACAACACTTTAAAAAAAGGAGAATGAGAATATTTATTTCAAAATTTAATTTTGAATTAAATTGTGTACCATTATTCTGGTGAGTGGAGACAAACCTAACCAGGTCTATTCACAAGAGAATTATTAACCGACATCTAAGTGTGTACATCCTTGTATTTCTCCTGGTAAACACCCCAATTTTGGCAGTCCTTCAGCAAGGCGGGGGGATTTTATACTTCCCACAGGGGAAAAAAAAGCTTTTGAAAAAAGCATATAAGGGTGTCAAAAGACCTAAAATCCAATTACCACCATCCCTGTCCTCACTGTCAGGGTGTCTGAATCACTGTTTTCCTAGCTATTTTCCCTATGCACACTAAAAATAGGTATTTAATCTAATTAAGAAGTGCTTGATAAAAGAATTAAAGTAACAGATCTGGAACTAGATTGGCAAAGAGGAGATTTAGCTTAATTTTAATGATACAGTATTAATAAGAGGTATGATCGAAATGCATAGCATAAACTTTCCACTGTGAAATATTCTATAGTTCCCATGGGAATGTCTCCTAGCTACTTCAATTGGCTCTGTTTAAGTACTTCTAATTAGATACTATCTACCCCTTGAAATAAAGAGTAATGTTAGTGCTTTTTAATAATACCATATTTCATGTTTTACCCAATCTAGAAAAGAGCGAGCAAAGTGTAACCTGCTACTTATACAGTCTGAGAATCTTTTCTGCTCATTCTTTGGGTTCTTGTTTTCCTCTTTTTCAGGCACCTCATGAAAACCTTATTTCTGACTAGCATAATCTTATAATTATATAGAGGCCTTCATTAGGGGAATGAATGGGAGAGAGGACCCCCTCCCCTATTTCTCATAAACATCTTTCTGTGTTTAATTTTGTTCCTGATCTGCACAACTGGCCTTTCGAATGTTCCTTTAGCATGTGATCTTTTGGTATTTCAGGAGCATTTAAGAAATGATGATATAAAATGTCACAATATTTGAAACTGAACCCTTTCATCCTATTTCTCAAAAGGAACACACACTTGTGAAAGAGTGGTAGAGAAATTTTAAAACACAAACATGTTAGAGTGCATTTTATTTTATTTTGCCTTCACCTGTGTACCAGAATACTTGACAACTTCCAGTGTTTGATCTTGGCTTCCCAGAGTTTATTCTGACACATTTTCTCAAATCACCCGTAATTCTTTCATAAGTAGGACTGCTTGGGAGTGTCTACTTTTGAACTGGTAGTGTTTTCATTTGGTTGATTGAAAATTGTTTTATTGTTTGCTTTTGTTCTGTGTCCTGGCCTTTAAACATTTGATCCCCTTCCCAGGCTCTGACTCAGTGTTGCTGGATTTCTTCAAATCACAGCTCAGAGGCCACTTCCTACAAAAGGTCTTTCTTGACCACTGCTGTCCCCTTCCCCCAATTCCCTCATGATATTACTTAGTATTATTTTGTATAGGCAGAAATGGTGGAGAAGGGAAGGTAATTTCCTATAAAGGGAATATTGTAAACACAGAGATGCTACTCTGTGCCAGGCCTACTAAGTGCCTTGCAAATATTATTTTATTTGCTTCTCACAACAGCCATTGGAAGTGCTATTGTGATCCCCATTTTGCAGTTAAGAAACCTGAGGTAGACTTAAGTGACATTCCCAGAGTCACACAGCTAGTAAATATTTGAGACTAGATTTGAACTCAGGATTTCCTGACTCTAACCAGTTCTCTATCCACTGTGCCATCTAACTGCCTCTACCATGTACTTTATAGGGTGAAATAAATGTGCATTTGAGGGACAGAGAGTAAACCCAAGAGGCTAGTGTAAGGTAGTGGAGAGAAAGAAGTCTTGAAAGGTAAGGAGACAGAAATTGGAAATGATCTTGAATGGTAGCCTGATGCATTTAGATTTCAAGTGGTTGGCAATAAGTGGTCATTGAACACTTCTGATTTGGGTATGATTAAGCGGTGCTTTCAGGAAATGAACACAACAGTAGTAGGCAGGTAAGGTGTATTGGAGGACAAAGAGATTGGCAGTGAGCCTGGTTAGGAAAAATATCTTCATCCTCCCCTTAGAGATACATAGGAAAGTGCATCATGTGTAAATTGTCAGCTCCCACTCTGGATTGATATTCAGGACAGAGCAGGAAGGGTGCTTAGAGGCAGTTTTTCTTCACTTAGCTCTCAACTTCACTCCCAGGTTTCTCATTGTGGGCGAATCAGACCATCAGTGCTTTGTCAGAATAACTGCACTCAACAGTGATTAATGCCATTTGGAAATTCAGTAGCTAGAACACAGGAAGCTTTTGGCAAAGATGGGAGAGAAGCTTTTCTAGACTGCTATATGGAGAATGTTAAAGGACTTTTACTTCAAAGAGTAAAAATTTAAAAATTTTCTATGGAATTAGTTTTTCAGTGGTTATTTTTATTACCACAGTCAGAAAGGTAGAAGTGAAAAAACTAGTAAGTGTTGCCACAAACTCTTTTGAGATGACCTGTTTTTATCTCATAATGGCGGAGTTAGTCCAGGGTTTTGCAACAGCATTTTTGAAGTGACCCTCATACTGTAGAACAAATCTCTGTGAGAGATGTTCAGTCATGTCTGACTCTTCATGACCTTATTTTGGGTTTTATTGGCAAAGACACTGGAGTGGTTTGTCATTTCCTTCTTCATCTCATTGTACAGATAAGGACACTGAGACAAACAAGGTTAAATGACATGCCCAGGGTAGCACAGCTAGTAAGTACATGAGCTCCTATTTGAACTCAAAATGAGTCTTCCTGACTCCAGGTCTGATTTCTATCCTCTGTGCTGCCCATATATAATGCCCATATATATGCATATACAGAAACAGAGAGTAAGAGACAATGACAAAGAAAGGAGGGATGCAGAGAAGCCATCCTAGGAATGTGTAAACCTGTATGAATTGTTAGAGTTGAGAGATAGAATGTTAGGTTCAGGGAACAGATTGGAACATGGCGTTCATGAATGGAAGTAATGTGAAACTGCACTGGAGAGAAAAGAGGAAATCAGGTCTCTGTCACTGCTTGGCTATAGAGATTTTTCAACCTAGAAACAAAGGGAAGCCTTTGTAGATTTTTGTGCAGGGGTGGGATGTGGGATAGTAAGATATGTTACTTAAAATATCATTTTTGTAGCTAGGTAGAGAATGGATTGCATAGGACAGAGACGGAAAGCAGTTGACCTGTTAGGAGGCTAATATATTACTTCATCAGATAGGCAGAGAAGACCTTAAGTAGGGTGAGGAAAATATTGGTTGGAGGAAAGGGAACAGATGTAAAATATATTGCACAGAGAGAATCAGTTGGACTTGAAAGAGAGAGTCAAGGATTACTTTGTAGTTGTATACAGGAGTGACTCAGTTGTTGGCAGCATCCTCAAAAAGAGTAAAGAAGTTTGTAAAGTGTTCAGAGAGTTATTTGAATGTATATTGAAGACCCATATATGAAGATTAGGGATGCAGCAGAGTAGTACAGATCATATAGGCACTAAATTCCTTGAGAAATGAGAGATAGTGACTTAGAGAGAAACTGGTTGAAATAGCAAGAATGTGAAGTGGGTGGTATACATGGATAAGGGAGAGATTACAAAAATATTGGCATGTTAATGGTGTGGAATGAGTGAAGAGATCCAGGAATTTTCCAATAGCTCTTTGTATTTTAATACATGACATAGATGATAAGAGGAATGTCCAGCATTAGAGAGGATGGCCAGGAACAACAAAGTGGCATCTGCATCTCACATGCCTTTAGACCCTTTTCAAGCTTGATGCCAAAAAGAGAGAAGTAGACAGTTTTATGGACAAACTGAAAAAAGGCAGCAGAGGCCAGAGGAATGGGAGGATTCAGAACCACAGAGATACAGGGGAAAGGTAGTTTGTTAATATTAGAGCCAAGCTTCTAGAAAGAACAATGAAAGACAACATTCAAGGGACAATGAAGGAGGAAAGATGAGCTTGATGGACATTATAGAGTATAGAATAGTAATAGGGATAAGAGTTTTGCCTCCACAGATACAGACACAGGATTAGGGGAATAAACTGTAGATATATGATAGCCATTAGATAGGGGAAGTATGAGTAGCTGAGACTCTTATCCATTCACTGCTAGGTCTACTTTTGCTTACTTTAAGTTACTGATGAGAGAAATCTGATGGATAATTACTTTGTGCCTTCCACTTTTATTTATTCATATAAGTTGGAGGATTTAAAGATGAGTCCAATTCTTATTCTCTGCAAATTGTACATTACATGTCTTTTTTTCCCTTCAAATTTGTTTCCTTTCGGCTTATGAATTTTGCCCTTCATATATATTCTCTGTGTCTTCCTAAAGCAATGCCATTGTAGTAACCCCTTTTATAAACATTACGAATATGTATAAATATTTTCCCTTTAATGTGCATCATGTGCAGATATACATAAAGTGTGTATGCATGCAGGTATGCGTTTATACATGCATGTGTGTCTGTCTTAACCAGCAAGTCCAAACTTTAGTTCCCATTCCCGTAACCCAGGATCAAGGTAGTCTACCTAGACTTAGACCCTTGGTTCTGCTTAAGATTTAAAAAGAAGAAAACTAAACCCATGCAGATGTCTCAAATTAAGCTTGAATGATAGAACCATCCTCTTTCTTAATGATGAGACTGTCCTTCCTGTAACACTAGGTTCCAGAACAGCAGTGAAGCCACAGGGCTTAGCCTGGATATTCTTCTTTGTTCAGATAAATATTTAAGTAAATGAAGTAAGAGCCTTCTGGGAATGTGAAGTCATTTTAGAGTCATTTAATTGAGAGGTCTGAGATTAGATCCTGGACTGAATCTTGGCAAGGAAGTGGCAAGTAGTAAAATGGCCAAGACCGAAAGGAATGACTAATTGACATTACTAGACCATTGTCTTGAGGGAATTGAATTGGATAAAGTGGGTACATTTTAAGAAGACGTCCACAGAGTAGGCATTAACAACCGTTGCACTGTTATTCAATCACTGAGTAGAATTTTTATGTGTAAAGTATAGGGTTTTACTGATTGGAGATAAAGGATAAATGAATATTAATGATAGAGAATAATGAAATTATGTTTTATATCTGATCCGCTTAATTGTATGACAAGAAAACATAAGAAATGTGGCCAAAAACAGATTATTAGGTAGCTTTCAAAAACCAAACATGTTAGAACTGCTTGTTATACGTATGTGTGTATGTGTCTATGAATATATGCATAAATTCTGCTTTACTCCTTCATAGATAGGATTGTTAATTTCTCCTCTTTCTTTCCCTATTCTTTCTCCCCCCTCACTCTTTCTGCCTTCTTTCTCTTTCCTTTCTCCCTCCTCTCATTTTGAACCATAAAATGACACTGTCTTAGCTAACAAAATAAATATCTTGATTTATGTACTGATAAGCTATTCAAATCATCTCCATGATTTGAATTCATGATTCAAAACTATATTTATTTTTTGTCTTTAGGAAGTATAAAGATGACTAAAGTGATAATTTTCCTTAAAAGTTATTTATTATAAACATAATAACCACCAACAAACAAAGTTTTAAAATTTTAAGTGGACATTTAAAAAATGAACATAGCACCATAATTTTTTGTCATTTACAATTTTTAATGCATCTATTAACTTTAACAAATAGCAGCTAAATACCCGTTTCCTTCCAGATTCCCTTCTGGATGATTTTTTCATTATTTTTTCTATATTTTGTTGCTATCATCTTATTGTTACTATATTTACCTATTTATCAGTGTGTCTAGAGTAATTTTTTCTTCATTCTTCATCACTTCATATAAGTTCCTGTATTTTTTTACATTCTTCATACTCATACTTGCTTATGGCACTGTGAAAGAATATATTCTTATGTTATAATTTTTCCTCTATTCTTTAAACTTTAGGCACTTATTATTATTTCCAATTGCTTTTGCTCTCATGACCATTGTCATCAGGTGCACTTATCATCATCATCTTTCATTTAATCTTTTTTTCATAGTTTTCAGTAGAACTTACATAAACATAATCTTGGGACATCATTATTGAATTTTTTGGTTTTTTCATATTTAATGTTCTGTGAACTATTGCACTGCTGGGTAAAATGCATGGCTTCTTTTTGCAACAAAATACAAATACTGACATGAAAATTTATCTTCTGTAGAGTCCTTGAAACCATTTTGAGGAAAGCTCCAATAGCAGAGAGGATGAAAGATGATGTCATTTTGTTCCCAGACAGTTTTGATATCTTAAGCTAGAACTCTATATTTAAAAAAAAAAAAACCAAAACTTTTCATTACATATAGTTTGGAGACTATGAGTACTCAGCATGGCAGCATCTATTTAAAATGTTGTTCTTTAGAGGCTTCTGGAATGATGGTGGAGTAGATCAGAAAATTCCAGACTCTCAAGATTTTTCTCCACAAATGAGATGAAATAGCATTTCAGGGCAAAAATAGAAAGGTAAAAATCAATAAGAGTAAGGGCAGAACCAGGGTCCTCCTGGGACAATTGGAGAAGATATGAAGGAAATCTCAGGATTGGTGTTGGGCCCTGTGAAGAGTAAACACCTTCAGTCTATAGACCTCTTAAATAGCAGTCAGCAAGCCCTGGGGATAACTGGGGTGGGAGGCTGCCTGGGCCCCAGCCACAAGAACTTTTACTCCAAGGACATCAAGGGGAGTTGGGCAGCTGAGCTGGACTGCTGACAAGGAACACCAGACCTAGCTGTACTACAGAGACATGGCTGGGCAGAGAAGGAACCAACACAAGTTAGGTGAGTGCAAAAGCAGTGGGGCAGGGAAGCCACTGGCTGTGAGCACTTACAGGAAGCTGGAGGTCTTGCTTTGGGTTCCAGCCCAGAGGGGAGAACTGAAGGAAGATCTGAGGCCAGAGGCACTATGCCTCCATACCTCAGGACTATAGGTGATTGTAAAAACTAAGATAGGACAAATAAAAAAATACACAGGCAAGGGAGAAAGAAATCCACTGTAGAGAGTTACTATGGAAATAGGGAAGACCGAGGTTCATCTTCAGAGGATGATGCTGAAGCAAAAGAAACAAAAACAAAACCTCTTCTACCCTAAAGGGTAACATCAAATAGTCACCTGCCCAAAAAAAATTCATAGAACTTAAAAAAAGGACTTTAAAAATCAGATGAGAGAAACTGAGGAAAAACTTTAAAAAAAGAACAAAGAAAAACAAGAAGATTATGAAAAGAGAGTCAACCAATTAGAAAAGAAGATTCAGAATCTTAAAGAAGAAATGACTCCTTGGATATCAGAATTAGGCAAAGGGAAGCCAGCAAAGTTATAAGAAACAAATAAATAATAAAACAAATATAAAGAATTCATAAGCAGAAGTAAATGTGGAACATCTCATAAGGAAAACAATTGACATGAAGAATAGATCAAGAAGAGAAAATAAAAGAATAATCTGACTACCTGAGAAGTATGATCAAAAAAGGATCTTGATACAATACTACATGAAATAAATAAAATTGTCCTAAAGCATCAAAATAAGGGGGGAAAGTAGAAATAGAACAAACCCACTGGTCACCATCTGAAATCCTGTGATGGAAACCCATAGAAATGTTATAGTCGAATTTCAAAACCCCCAGTTCAAAGATAGAATATTAAAAGAGCAAGAAAAAAAATCTCAGTATGGTGGTGCTGAAATTAGAATCACACAAGACCTAGCAGTGGAGACACTAAAAGATGGCAGGTCTTGGAATACTATACATCAAAGAGCAAAAAAAGTGAGGCTCCAGCTAACCAACAAAGCTAAATCATAATCTAAATGAAAAATTAAACATTTAATGAATTGTCAGACTTTCAGGTCTTTGTTAAAAAAATCTGAGCATAATAGAAAATTTGACTTACAAGTGCCAAGAAAAATACAAGGTACATACTGAAGACTAATTACAAAGGGACTCAATAAGGAAAGACTCAATAAGCACCTTTTGTATATAAAATATGAAATATATATCTAAGATTGTTAGTAATTGGGTAGTTCATAAGAAAGATTGAGGCATACCTGAGTGTTATATAACTTTAAAAAGTAGGAACAGATGAAAAAAGGTAATTATATTATATAAATGAGGTACCAGAGGAAGAACTGACACAGAGGAATTAGGTGGGGGAGAAAGGCTGTTACTGGGGATGGGTTCAAAAGTGAATAATACACATATATCTAGAGGAGTATAAACATCTAACTTCAGAAAGAAATACAATGCTAACGGGATAGCGAGTGGGGAGACCATAAGGGAGGGGAGGTTGAGGGAACAGATTACGGGGGATATAGAAGGGTGTTTGGATTTATGGGAATGGTAGGATAAGGGAGGGATCCTTGAAGGGAGGGATAGGAGAAGTAATAGGAAGGTAAGGTAGCAGGTAGAAATGAAGTAGAGGGGTCAGGAGTGATAAGAGATAAGAGATATGCACAAACATAAAAGCAAAGACCAGGAGTAGAATTTGTTAGGGAAAATATATGTATATGTATCTATGTGTACATACGCATGCACATATGATATGCATCTGTATGCGCATGTACATGTCTATAGATAAACATATATGTGCTTAATTGTAGCCCTCTGGGCAGGGGAGAGAAAAACATGAGGGGGACAAGAAGAAAAAAGTAAAAACTGCACAATAAAGAACAAAAGGAAACTTACAAGGAGTCAAAGAAAAGATGGACGGCTTTCAACACGACACGCAGCATTTATCGTATAGGGTTTCTTGAAATAGAAATTTATTACTAAATATTTTGAATCCTCTCATGTTCTCTTGTGCACGACATACTTTTTCCTTTTGTACTTAAGTTTATAATGTTTTTAAAATTTTTTATTGTGTATTTGTTTTAGTATTTAAGTGTAAATTTTTTTTAAATGTTCTCAAATGCTCACGGGTACGTTTCATGTATAAGTGATTATTAGCAAGAATCTTTTATTTTAGCTCTATCCCTGTGATAATGCTCTATTTCCAATATAGTTTATTGGTTTTGATCTGTTTGTAGTATGGGGGTTTTTCATTTGTTAATTGGTAGAGAATAGTGTATTATTAGCTGAAATTTATGTATTATTTTTGGTTTGCAAAGTACTTATTTAATTTATTTCATTTGATTCTCACAAGAGTTCCCTGAAATAAATTATTTTCTCCATCTAGCAGAGACTTGTGATATGAATAATCATTTTTGTGCTGATAGGTCTTTTCCTGTTCCCCTATGTCAATGACATCTTTAAGCTATTGTCTTAGTAGTAGGATCATTGGGTCAATTATGTGAATTGTTATGTGGCTCTTACTACATGACACCTTATTGCTTTTCAAAAGGATTGTCCCAAGCTACAGCTTTGCCAGCAGTGTAATAATAAACCTGTTTCTCTATGGTCCTACCAGTATTGAATGTTATCTTGTTTAATTTTGCCAGTTTGATGGGTGTAAAGTAGTGTCTTGGAGTTGTGTTAATTCACATTTATCTAACTACTAGAGTTTGAATACTTTTAAGGTAGCTATTAGTAATCTATGTCATTTATTTTGTAATGTCTCTTCATTGCCTCTGACCACTTACCTCACAGGAAATAGAAAGGTACAACATTTCCTTAAAGGTAAAATGTAATCATTAAAAAAATTGTCTGCTTACTTTTCTTAAGTCATGAACATAGGGGTCAGATTTTTTCAGATCATTCCCACTTGAGCTATGGATATATATGCCACACAAATGATCACAATCTAGTCAATTTGCCTCCCTAATCAAATCACCAAACATTTACTAAGCACTTACTGTGTGCTAGGCACTGTGTTAAGTACTGGAGATATAAAGAAAGATAAAATACAGTCTATGATCTCAATGGGCTCATTTTTTTTTCTAATTAAAAAAACAGCATGGGAAAAACTTTTATTTTAGTTCTATCCCTGTGATAATGCTCTATTTCCAATATAGTTTATTGGATACAAGATATATACAGTATAGAGATAATTAGAAGAGGGAAGACTTTATCATTAACAGGATTCTGTAAGGGCTTCTTGTGGAAGATGGGATTTTAGTTGGGATCTGAAGGAAACAAGGGAAGCGAGGCATTGAAGATGGGGAGAGAAAGAGTTCAAGACATGGAGGGAAGAGGACAGCTAGTAAAAATTAATGGAGTCTCATGGCTTAATGGATAAATCTAAAATATGAAACTGAAATATGCAGGTTTACAAAGACTTCAAAAATATGTTAGGATTGATTGCTAATCATATTCTCTTTTATTTTACTTTTGACAGAAGATATGCTATTTTTTCTCAGAAAGCAATACATACTTATCCCTAACTATTACTTACAATGGCCCTGCAAGGTTAGAATGTTAAACTCTTAAGGAAAGATGTGGTCTAGTCAGGAAAAAATACTCCTTTTGGAATCAACCTGTACTTTTAATATAAAATTTCCAATAATCATTTATTGATTTAAATTTGAGCATTTTCAGAGTTGGTAAAATGCATTTTATTTCCTCTTCAAAATAATCAAGCTTACAGTTTTTACTACAGCATAGCAAAATGACATTTGCTGCTTGTGTAAATGTTAAGCATCACATATTTTACATAAGCAGAAACTACTATTTTTACTCCTTGGTGATGGAAAGTGTGGCCTTGGTCATTTTCAAGTAAAAACAAAATGTTAGATACTTTTAAAAAGCCTTATTTAGTGATTACAGTTTCCATCTACTTTACTAGTTGAGAAGCTGATTGATGGAAAAGAAAAATTATTTGTCTGCTATGCAAGAAATGCAGAATGAAATGACTGACTTACTCTCCATTGCTTTCTATCCTATATCAAATAGCTTTTTAATTTTTTTTACTCCTAACCAAATTTATTCATAGGCCTAATGAGACAAGAGCATCCACAGAATACAGAATAAAATGATGCATTTAAAAATTTTCTCTTGTGACTTTTTTCTTTATTTTTCTTTCCTGCAGTCGTGGAATACTCTGTCCAGATACACACTGGAGATGTGAAGAATTCAGATGCCACTGGTCAGGTTTATATTTACATAAAAGGAGAAAGAGGTGATTCTGGGAAAAGATGGCTTAACAGTTCAAGAAGTAGCCCAATCACTTTTTCCAGGGGACAGGTAAAACAAAAATGTTACTTTTTAATAAGTGCTTTGATTTGCAATTTCTTATTTACGTGGAGTCTAAATTATGTTCATTCATTCAATAGATAGCAAGTAGTTTGGAATGTACACTCAGTACTGTGCTAGATGCTGGAGGTGATAACAAAGTTTAGATAAAACACAGTTCCCTGCCCTCATGGAGCTTATGGTCTCCTAGGAAGGTTAGAAAACAACGTAGATAGCTATAAAATTCAATATTAAATGGTAAGCAAATTAGATGGGAACAGAACAGAGAGGGTCCAGAGGGGATTACTGTAGATGAGATCAGAAAGGGGAGAAAATAGCTATATTTATAGATGTAGAATAAGAAAAATCAGAATTATATTAGTATATTACATTAAAGCTTTCATTGTTTATACACAATATGAAGACAAGAATATCCAGAAGTACATAGTGCTTAAGTGTCTTTCTGCCTTTTTCCTTTAAGCACTAGTGAGGCATGGTGGGAAAGAAAATCACTCACAATTGTTCCTGAGATCCTAAAGTCTCATGTGTTCCCTGGTGTAATAACCAAGGTCTATTCTCTTTATCCTGGGATGTATGACAACATTGGGCTATTGACAAAGAAGGTGCAGAATCAATTACTCAGTTTCTTTCACTACTTCCAAAAAGTCATTCATGGTATGAAAGAAGAACGCAGCACTTATTTCTCCAATAATTGCTTTCATCAGTTGGCAGAAAAAGATATATGTTTTTTTAAAAATTTATTTATTTAACTTTGTACATTCATTTTCACAAAATTTTGGGTTCCAAATTTTCTCCCCATTTGTCCCCTCCCCCCACCCCAATACAGCAAGCATTGTAATTTTCCCTGTCACCAATCTGCCCTCTTTTCTATCATCCCTCCCTTCTCTTATCCCCACCTTCTCTTTTGTCCTGTAGGGCCAGATGACTTTTTATTCCCCATTGAATGTATTTCTTATTTCCTAGTAGCAACAACAATACTAACCAGTTGTTCCTAAAATTTTGAGTTCCAAATTCTCCTTATGCCTCCTTCCCCACCCATTCCCTTTGGGAAGGCAGGCAATTCAATATAGGCCATATCTGTGTAGTTTTGCAAATGACTTCGATAGTAGTCGTGTTGTATAAGACTAACTATTTCCCTCCATCCTATCCTGCCTTCCATTGTTTCTATTCTGTCTTTTGATCCTGTCCCTCCCCGAGTGTTGACTTCAAATTGCTCCCTCCTCCCATTCCCCTCCTTTCCATCATCCCCCCCACCCTGCTTATCTCCTTCTCCCCCACTTTCCTGTATTGTAAGATAGTTTTCATACCAAAATGAGTGGGCATTTTATTCCTTCCTTTAGTTGAATGTGATGAGGGTAAACTTCATGTTTTTTTCCTCAGCTCTCCTCCTTTTCCCTCCACTAAAAAGTCTCCTGCTTGCTTCTTGAATGAGATATAATTTACCCCATTCCATTTCACCCTCTCTCCTCCCACTACATTTCTCTCTCACCACTTACCTTAATTTCTTTTAAGATATGGTCCCATCCTATTCAATTCACTCTGTGCTCTCTGTCTCTGTATGTGCATGCTTGTGTGTATATGTGTGTGTGCATGCATGCATGTACATGTGTGTGTGTCTGTATGTGTGTGTGGGGTCCCACCAACTACCCAGATATTGAAAAGTTTTAAGAGTTACAAATATTGTCTTTCCATGTAGGAATGTAAACGGTTCACTTTTGGTAAGTCCCTTATGACTTCTCTTTGCTGTTTACTATTTCATGCTTCTTCTCATTCTTGTGTTTGAAAGTCAAATTTTCTTTTCAGCTCTGGTCTTTTCATCAAGAATGCTTGAAAGTCCACTGTTTCATTGAAAGACCATATTTTCCCCTGAAGTATTATACTCAGTTTTGCTGGGTAGGTGATTCTTGGTTTTAGTCCTAGTTCCTTTGATTTCTGGAATATCCTATTCCATACCCTTCGATCCCTTAATGTAGGAGCTGCTAGATCTTGTGTTATCCTGATTGTATTTCCACAATACTGGAATTGTTTCTTTCTAGCTGCTTGCAATATTTTCTCCTTGACCTGGGAATTCTGGAATTTGGCCACAATGTTCCTAGGAGTTTCTCTTTTTGGATCTCTTTCAGGTGGTGATTGATGGATTCCTTGAATACTTATTTTGCCCTCTGGTTCTAGAATCTCAGGGCAGTTTTCCTTGATAATTTCCTGAAAGATGATGTCTAGGCTCTTTTTTTGATCATGACTTTCAGGTAGTCCAATAATTTTTAAATTGTTTCTCCTGGATCTATTTTCCAGGTCAGTTGTTTTTCCAATGAGATATTTCAGATTGTCTTCTATTTTTTCATTCTTTTGGTTTTGTTTTGTGATTTCTTGGTTTCTCATAAAGTCATTAGCCTCCATCTGTTCCATTCTAATCTTGAGAGAACTATTTTCTTCAGTGAGCTTTTGAACCTCTTTTTCCATTTGGCTAATTCTGCTTTTGAAAGCATTCTTCTCCTCATTGGCTTTTTGGACCTCTCTTGCCAATTGAGTGAGCCTATTTTTCAAGGTGTTATTTTCTTCAGCATTTTTTTGAGTCTCCTTTACCAAGGTATTGACCCATTTTTCATGCTTTTCTTGCATCTCTCTCATTTCTCTTCCCAGTTTTTCCTCCACCTGTCTAACTTGATTCTCAAAATCCTTTTTGAGCTCTTCCATGGTCTGAACCCACTGGACATCCACCTCGGGTGTCTGGGATACTGAGGCCCTGACCTCCACGTCTTTCCCTGATGGTGAGAATTGTTCCTCATCATCAGAATTGAAAGGCAGGAACATCTGTCCCCCAAGAACGTAGCTCTCTATGGTCTTATTTTTCTTCCCTTTTTTGGGTATTTTCCCAGCCAGTTACTTGACTTCTGAGATTTCTCTCAACTCCTGCCTAGACCTGCCCAGATAGTGCTTGGGGTCTGAGATTCAAATGCTGCTCCCCAGCCTCAGGGCTTTCCACGATGGGTGTGGCTGCTATTCAATGTGAGCTTAAGTTCTGGTGCTCAGGTGGGGGCAGGGCCACCTCCCAGGCTCAGTTCCCTCAGGGGGTTTCTGCAGAGACCTTCTGTAATGGCCCTGAGCTCCTGCCTGCTGTTCCTGGAGTTCTGGGCCACCGCTGCCTCTGCAGCTCCCTCCGCTGCTGCCTCCCGATAGGGCCCAAGTCACGGAGACACCCCGCTCCCCTCTTGGCCAGCCTAGATGTCTCTCTCACTGACCTGTAGCACCTGTGGGTGTAGGGACCTTTGCGGCAGCCAGAGGTTCAGTCCCTGAACCCTGCTCAGATCTGCTCCTCTGGGGCTGCCCGGCCAGGGCAGCGCTGCTCTGGGCTCCGTATCCGGAGTGCAACAGACCCCTGGGGATGGCTTTTCAGGGCTCTCTGTAACGGAAATCTCTTCCACTGTATTTCTGCGCAGCTCGCAGTGCTCCAGAATTTGTGGGGAGTTCTTTTTACAGAAAATTTCTGGGCTGTGGATTTGGAGCTAGCATACATGAATCTTTCTACTCCTCCATCTTGGCTCCTCCCTGATATATGCTTTTTTGAAAACATTCTGGGAATACCTGAAATAATCACTTTGTAAAGGCTTCTGGAATACTTTTTTCACGTAAAAAAATTGGAAGACTACAGAACAGGTTTCAAATCAGGAAGAAACTCTGAAGATCTTTGATTTAGAAGCTTTCTTTTCAGATGTAGGATTTACAGAATAGGACATAAAAGTTTGATTAATAGAGAGGGAAGAGGTGTACCTTTTGTCCCACCTAAGTCCTATTGAAGAGAAATGGTCTTTTGCCTTTAATTGATTACCTGGTGCCCATGCTAGAACCGGGAGATGTCAAAGTGTGAAGCTACCAAGGATTCAGTATACATGATGAGTGAAACAAGGAACATTTTTTAACATTGCATTTGCAAATTCACAATCTAATGCTGCATATTACTTGCTTTCCTTGGTAGAAAAATTGAGTATCTTTTGATTGAGGACTACTGAGGTGAATTGTTTAAGGGTAGGCTTTGAAACACAGATTTCAAACTTTTTCCTGGATATATAAGTGCCATTTTTCTAGTTCTGCCTGATGATTAAAAATATTAATTTATTACTGGTTGCAATTTAACAGATCATCTAAGAAGACTAAGACATTTCCAAAGGAATAAAATCTTGTCCTTAGTTCATTGCCTGAAATACAGAGCAAGAGAGATGGCTAATAACAGTGTGCCAACAGCTCAACTTAAATTCACCAAGAAATCTTACTCAATAGCTCGCATTTATATAGCACTCTAAGGTTTACAAAGCACTTTACATGTGTGATCTCATTCAACCCTTGCATTAACCCAATGAGTAGGTGCTAATTTATTGCTCTTATTTTACAGGCAAAGAAACCGAAACTAGTAATTAAATGTCTTGTCCAATGTGACTAACAAATATCTGAGGCAAGATTCAAACTCAGGTCTTCCTAACTTCTAGTATACTGCATCACCTAGCTACCACAGTACATGGTTGTTGTTCTGTTCTCAAAGTGGACCATGCCATCATGGAGATGATGCCATGACGTGCAAGTGACTTGGATTTAAATGAGGGAGAGTTGTGCAAAGTCCTAGCCTCACTTTCTCCTCCAGAGTCATTTGGGTCTAGTGGCCAGACATACATCAAAGTTTTGTGGAGGATCTCAACCTGAATGTCATCCTTGACTCCTCACTTTTAACTACTACCCCATAACCAATCTGTTGGCAAGTATTTTTGTTTTTATTTTTGTAATATAGCTTATATATGCCTTCTTTTTTTTTCTGATGCTGCCACCACCCTATTCCAAGCCATTATGACCTCATGCCTGGACTATTGAATATCCTTCTGTTAATCTCCCTGTCTCAAATGCCTGTCCATTCCAGTTCATCCTCCACTAAGATGTCAAATTCTCAAATCCTCCTAAAGTATGTATCAGACCATGTTAGCACCCTATTCAGTGGCTCCCTATTGCCTCCAGGATGAACTGTAAAATCCTCTGTTGGTATTTTTAAGCAAAACCTGGTTCCTCAGCACTTTTCCCATATGTAACCCATCCTGTGACACTAACTTCCTTGCTGTTTTTCCTCACATCAGACACTCTATCTCTTAGCTCCATGTCTTTTCACTGGTTTCCCTCCGTGCCTGGAGCTCTTTAATTACTTGGATTCCTTCAGGTCTCAGCTAAAGCCTAGCCTTCTGAAAGAAGTCTTTCCCAGCCCTCCTTATTCTCAGCTCTTTTATGAATAGCTCCAATCCAGCTTGTATATGTCTTGTTTATATATAGTAGTTTGCATTCTGTTTCCCCCATTAGACTGTGAATCAGTGTAAGTAAGGTGGATTTTAGTGTGTGTAAGGTAGATTTATGTTATTCTCTTAGAGTTTAGTTTCCCAGGATCCATGGCCATAACAATCTCTATTTCCCAGGCTCATGACTTGTGAACATTTCTACCATGCTTGTGCAGTGTCATATAATGATAAATAATATAAACATTTGTGCTTAAATTTGTAAATATCCACTGTGACTGCACAGTGATTTATAACAGTGAGATAATGTAAACTTGTGAGGCTATTTCTGGCAATATGCCTTCTTTATCTGTTTCCCTATAAAGTAACAGGCACTGGCCAGTGAGTGGGGAAGCCTTAGGGGTGAATACACAAGTTGGAATGCTATGTGTGCTTTGATCGATCATCATCAAGGCTTGGGGGGAATCTGTGTTTTACTCAACTGGCCCCCATTGAGGCTTGAGGGGATGTAGGGGTGTGCACAAGCTGTGCCTGTCTCTATTTAAGGGTACTGGCTCCCCCTTCTTGTCAGCCCTTGCAAGACTGGTGATTAGGGAATGCTGTAGGAGTTGGTGCTCCCATGATCAGCAACTCCCTTTGAGAAGACTAGACTACAATAGTAAGATTATTCAAAGCTGTCTTCCTGTCTGACCAGATCAAGAGTGAACCTGTGCTGTCAGTAAGAGAAGGGACTGATATTTGCCTGTGTTTCTATCTTAGCCCTTAGCACAGTGTCTCACACATAGTATGTACTTAATACATTTGGCTTGACTTGTTGGAAGTGGAGAGACTATTGAAATTAACCACTAATGGAGGTGACCACATAAATAGAGAAAAGGAGATACATGTACAGAATCTTGTGGGGAAAGGATCAAAGAGAATTTCTTGCCTCTATGCAAATGATTAGTTGTGGAGTGAAGTCAGGGAAGTGTGAGAGATAACTATGTGCTTATGAATTTGAGTAAATAGGGGATGCTGAAGTCCTTAGCACAGATGAGTTTGTTTGGGGGAGGGTGCAGTTTAGGAGATGTATTCAACTGTTTAAGCTTAATTGTTTTCATCATACCCACTCTCACTCTTCTACCTAAAAGTTTCAGAAGGCAGCTGTCAGAAATGTCAACTCAATCCTTGCCTTTACTTCCCTACCCCATGATAATTAGTCTTGCTATTTCTGGCACCAATTTCCAATTCTTTTCTTTAGTTTTCTTATTATGTTCCCAAATGATTTTTTCTATAATGTTTCTAATTGCTGTTCCACTTTTAAAATTTGTTTAGAGAAACAATAGCAGCAACAACAACTTAGAGATTCTTGTGACATCTTGATATCTTTGTTATCTAGTTCTAATTTTGAAGACTTTTAAGCCTTCGTAAAACACTAATTTTCATTTAGTTGCATCCCACTTTAATTACTCTTATTTACTCTTTCTTCTACATCACTTCTTGGCAAAGAACTAAAACAGGTATATATCCCATGCTTAATAAGTCTACATCTACGTGCATATTTTAGATTACACCTTATGCAAAATCCAGATATTTCCATTTCTTTCAAGTTATAAACCTCTTGCCCATATGAAGCAAATTTACCTTAGTAGGACTCTTTTTATAATGCAATAAAGACTATGAAGTTGTTATTGTAGCCTGGAGTACCATGAGACATCAATATGTTCTCTTGAAAACTAGATCCAAATTCAAGGTACTCTTCAATTCAGGTCCTCTCACTTGAGTCCCCTCTAGTGTATTCTCTTCCACACCCAACCACACTGGACATACAGAATTATGAATAAACAGCATTTAATAAAATGCAAAGTAAATAGGAGTATCAGAGACATATTAGGCATTAATAAACATATGTTGAATTGAGCAAGGAAACGTACTCCTTCCACAGTTGAGTGTCAATAGTCCACAAGCACTAATTAAGTGCCTACTCTGTGTCAGGGACAGTGCTAAGCCTGAAGATGCAAACATGAAAAAGAAAGACAATCCCTACCCTCAGGAGGTTTATATTCTAACAGGAGGAAGCAGCACACAAAAGAAAACTGAAAAGTAGAAGAAGGGGAAGGAGAAGGAAGAAGATACCCAATGGGGAGAGGGAGGACCCATAATGGAAAAATCAAAGAATTCCAAAATAAATACAACCACATGGGAAAAGAGGAAGGTGTGAGGATACTTATAGTCGACTACAGGCAATCCATGCTCCTGGGGAGAACTTCACAGTCACTGAAGGTTCCAAGAATTGTCTATGACCATGTCTTCTAGGCTGCCTCCTCCATCAAGCTGCTGACCCCCACAGTCCTCTAACAAATTACAGTTGCTAAGTGTTTGGGGTTTTGTTTTTTTCTCCTTACAAGAGTAGTTGGCAGTACAACAAGGTTAACTCAGGTCCAATATGTCCTTTTTTGTTTTGGGATTTGTTTTTTATTTTTTTTTTTGGTCTTCTCTTTTCTTCTTAATGGAAACTCTTTCAGGCTAACTTTCTTTTGGAATTGAGATAGTAAAAGTCCTTTCAACTCCCAGCCTGCCTATGACAACTAGCCCCAGCCATGCAGCTTATGTTGGGATATTATTTAACTATTAATAATAGTTCAGAAGCAGGGTAAAGTTGGCATTCTTTGCATTCTCAAGTAACTGATATATTGATTTTAGGTTTTATGGGCAATCATTTGGTCCAGGATATATCCAAATCTTTGCATTAATGAGTTAAGTTATCATGGAATCCATTTGTATTTCATTATAGTGTGATATCACTGAGAAATTAAATTTTGAGGGATTTAACAAGTAATTATGAGCATGCATTTTTAATCTAGAGAAATTTATTTCACTAGCCTTGTTTCAATGTAAAAAAATCAGTATAGCTTTAGTGAAAATGATGTGATAGATGGGAAATATCATTAGTTTCTTCCCTTCCTGCCCACCTGCCCCAAAGAAAATGAATTTGTGAAACACACTTTCACATACATTCTAATTAGGGAGATTGCCTGATATAACCAAGTAGTGAAAACAGTGAAAAAGATTTATGTATCAAGTTATACACTCCTTTTAAGATCTAATCAGTGTATACGGGAAGAGAGGACCGTAATACAGTAAGGCAAAGACAAGTCCAGGCCTCCATCCTGCATTCTGTATCCTTCCCACAATTTCACTATGTGTTATTACTCAATAAACATCTACTGATCTTTGACTGCTCATTGATTTCTGTCTTTCAGGACGAATAGCAAAAGTATTTATACGTATTCTTGTTTTGATCATGAACATTCTGTAAAACTTTTATGTCCTAACGTATACATATTTTTTAGACTTGGTATGATTTCTGTGGACATATTAAGCATATAATACTCAACACTTTGGGGTGATTCCTAGTCCTGAAGGATGTGTATTTCATCATGGGATGGAACTCCTATTGACTCCACTGGCTGTTTCTCAAAATGAGAATGCTTTTTTTCCTCACATCTGCCTCTTGTCTAGCCCTGGTTTCTTTAAGATTCCACCAAAACCTCACCTTCTGAATGAGGCTTTTCCTACCCAGACCTCCCAGCTACTAGTGCCTTCCCTCTGAGACCATATGCACTGTATACAACTTGTATGTACGTAATTATTTGCATGTGTCTCCCTCATTAGGATGAGATCTTCTCTAAGTCAGGGAACATATTTTGGCCTTTCCCACTTACTAAGCTTATAGGAAGCACTTAATAAATCCTTGTTGACTGATTGACTTTAGATATTCAGACCCAGGTCCATTTATGATTTAGCCTTATATAGTTGCCTGAGACAGACACATAGACATCAAGTGATGATGCTGCTAGGAGGAATCAGAGGCAGGATTTTAAGATCTTCCTGGACCCAAGTGTAGCATTCTCTCCATTTTCCCCTGAGAAAATAACCTTCTGTGAAGATGTGCCAACCTGAGATTTCAGGCTGCTACTCTCAGCCTCTTATTTGCTCTGTGACCTTTGCATCCACAGACACAGTAATTAAAATATCTTTACTTGTCATTTTATCTGCAACTTTCAATAATTCCTCCTAGCATATTTCACAGACTTGTCCTTGTCTCAATTAAGAATTAATGCTTACAAACCATCCTTCTCTAAATGATCTCATAGCACCTCCCAATGCATAGCTCCATTTGACCTCCAAACTATCCTTTGTTAGGGACAAATGTATGATAATAAGTTTGGAAAGCAAACTATCTATGCTTATCATTGGCAAGCTATGGGAAACAATATGGTGTTGAGTATAATGTTGTGTTAGGAGCCAGGAATCTAGATTCAAATCCTGCCTCTTAAGTCTGCTAGTTCTATGATGATGTGTAAGTTATGTAACTTCTCAGAGTTCCAGCTTCCTCCTCAGTAAATCAGAAATGATAACAGTGGCATATATGTGTATATATAATGTGTGTATGTGTGTGTATATATGTATATATGTATACATATACACACATATTCCCCTTGCTTGAGGGAGTATTATACACACACACAGACATACACATATACATATACACACATATGTACACATATATACAAACACACATACATATATATATAAATTTTTTATTTATATATTGATACTCCCTCAAACACTTTAACTTCCCATTCCATATCTTACTCATTGCCCTTGACCTGTTTTTCCATCTTACTTTTACTATACACATAAATGGTTATACTATTGATCTTATCACCCATATATATTCCATTTCCATTTTCATGAACTCTGAAGTTCTCTTATCTGATCACAATCTATTGTCATTCCACCTTCTGCCTCGAAACTCTAAAACCTGGTCTTCATCCACACTTACACACTTCTAGCCTCTCTACTCGTTATTTTTTTTCAGGCCATAAAACCCCTGTACTGCTTACTCCCTTCCTCATCTTGAAACTGAAAAAAATTAATGAATTCATCTGTATCCTGTTCTTTTCTCCAGAGTACCTTGCCTCCTTATTATATTCACTGACCTTGACCTTACAAGCTTAAACTTTGTATTACCCCCATCAACCACTGCCTTTGTTCCTATTTACATGCTACTGAATCAACCTGGAGAATTTTTGAAACCATGTAACGGGGATCACTACAAATTTATGGTACATAGTCTCAACTGGGCACTCACTATGACAAGGCAATCTTTGCACACCTCCCTAACTGATTCATTATCTTAGTCAGCTTTTCCAAACTTTTTCATCCTGTTTCAAGCCTCACATAGCTCCCCTTTTCTTCATTCTCTCAATCAAAAGCCTTGTGGAATATTTCGCTGGAACAAATTGAGGACATCCATGAGAGTTCCCTCTTTTTCCCTTCTCTTCATCTCATGTCACTGAGCTGTCTTCTGTCACTGTCTGCTCTTTCACCCTGTGTCACATAAGGAGGCATGCCAAGGCAGACCCCTTGTGTGCATACATGATAGCATTCCATCACATCTTCTACAGCAGATTTTCCCCTCAATCGTTTCTACTGTCAATAGTCTTTAGTCTATTTTGGCTACTGGTTCTGTGCTGCCAACAAACACATCAATGTCTCCTCCAACTCTTCCCTACCAAACCTCACTGATCCCTCCATCAAAGCCAATGCTTTTCCCATATTTGTCCTGCATTTTGAGCCTAAGTTCTTTGAGGTCTTCTATGATTATTGTCTCCATTTCTTTCCTTTCATTCTCTTTGTTATTCTAGTTAGTCTAGCTTCTGAAAATGCCCTCTACTAAGGTCCTAATGATTTCTTAATTGCTAAACCTAAGTGCCTTTCCTCAACCCTCATCTTTCTTGACCTCTCTGCAGCTTTAGATACTGTTGATCAACTTGTTCTCCTTGTACTCTCTTCTTTCTAGAATTTCATTATGTCCCTCTCTTGGTTCTTTTCCTGCCTTTCTGACTTCTTCTTCTAAGGAGATCATGTCCACTAACCATGGTTGTCCCCTAAGAATCTAACTTAGGTACTTTTCTCTCTATACTATTTCACTTGTTGGTCTCAGCGCCAATGGATTAAATAATCATCCCCATGCAAATCATTCTAAGATCTATTTGTCTAGCCCTCACGTCTCTCTTGACCTCCGGTTTTACATATCCAACTACTTCTTGGACATCTCAAACTGAATATATGGTAGACATCATAAACAATATATTGAAAATTGAGCTAATTTTTTGCCCAAACCCTTCTCTCTTCCTAACTTCTCTCTTACTGTTGAGGACCCTTTCATCATCTCACCATCATCTTCAGCTCCTTATTCTTATTCTCCTTATCCACAGCTCCTTTATCCAAATCTATTGCCAAATTCTGGTTTTGCTTTCTAATGTCTCTTGCAAATTATCCCTTCTCTCCTCTGACACTGCCAGCACCCTGGTGCAAGTCCTAATCACTGCATACCTTGCAGGACTAGTTAAAATGCCTGCTGTTGGTCTCTCTGCTTCAAGTCTCTCCTCTCTAGTCCATACTTCACTTAGGAATCAAATTGATTTTTCACTGCCCGATGCAATAAACTACAGTGGCACCCTATCACTTCCCAAATCAAATATCAAACCTTCTGATTGTCTTTCAAAGCTCTTCATAACCTAGCCCCTCACTACCTTTTCCATCTTCTTACATTTTACTTTTTCCTCCCTCTGCTCAGCATACTATGCAATCCAGTGCCACCAACCTCCTTACTATTTATCACATGAGACACTCCATTTCCCAACTCTATTGCATTTGCAGTGGCTGAATTCTCTCGGTTCCTTTGAGTCCTAGCTAATATCCTACCTTGTATAAGAAGCTTTTTGCAATCCCCCTTAACGTTAATGCCTTTCTTCTTTTGATTACCTGTAATGCCTACTTCATACCTCATTTGCCATAGTTGTTTATGTTGCCTCCTACATTATATTTTGTTTATATAGTTTCTTGGGACCATTATTTTTTTTTAATCTTTATTTTGTATACTTAGTATTTAGCATGGTACTTAACACATAGTAGATGTTTAATAAAAATTTGTTGACTAATTGAAACAAATAGCTATTTATCTTGTTTGATAAAAGTTCATTTAAAAAAGAGAAGAAAAAGAGGGGCGTAAAACCAAGATGGCAGAGTAAAAGCATGGATTTGCTTGGCTTCTCCCCACCACTCATCCAAATACCTATAAAAATGACTCTAAATAATTTCGAGAGCTGTAGAACCCACAAAATGTTAGAGTGAAACAAATCTCCAGCCCAAGACAGCCTGGAAGGTTGCATTGGGCTGGAAGCAGAGCTCAGTCCAGCATGGGCCAAACTGGCACAGATGGGCCCTGAACAGGCCTCAAGAGACTGACTCACTGGCAGCTGTGGTGGATTCCAGAAATTTCACCCCACAAATGCCAAAGACAGCACAGAAGGTCAATGAGAAAACTCTATCAGATCTGGGTGAGAGAGGAGTATGGTCTGACCCCATCCCTGGGGAGTCAAAGGGGGTGGCAGAGCCTGTGGCAACCTCATCAGTGGCAGTGGCTGTTTCTGGAGATCTAGGCCCACAGATTGTGGGGGAATCAAATGATTGATCTGAAGGGGATTGCAGGGATCTCTTTGTCAGTGCTAAAGTGGGATTGTCTTGCTTTGCCCTACTTGGATCTGGGTCCCAGTCCTGGGTGGTGGTCCTGGGGTGAGGAGTGCTGTTTTGGTGGAACTTGTGGTAGCCATGGATAGGGAATCCTCTTCACAGTTCCAAGGCAGAAAAGAGTACTTGAAGTCACTTAAAGCCCAGAGCATAGACCAGGAGAAGAGGAAACACTTCTCCTTCAATCATACAAACATGGAAGGGCTGAAAATTTCCAGGTCTCTAGAAGTATCAAACAGCTGCACAAAACCCCTGAAGCTTGGGATAATATACTACCACCACCACCACCACCACCACCACCATCCCTACTAGAAGAAGAACTCAACAGTAAAGTAATTGGTTGGGAAAATGGCAAAAAAAAAAAATCAGAGTATAGAATTGTAATTTGGTGACAAGGAAGATCAAAACATACTATCAGAAGACAAAAAAGTCAAAGCTCCTACATCAAAAGACTCCAAGAAAGATATGAATTGGTCTCTGGCCAAGGAAGAGCTCAAAAAATTTTGAAAATCAAGTAAGAGAACTAGAGAAAAAAATTGGAAAGAGAAATGGGAGTGGTGCAAGAAAATCATTAAAAACATGTAAACAGCTTGCTAAAGGAGACTCCCAAAATACTGAAGAAGATAACACCTTAAAAATGGACTAATCCAAATGGAAGAGAAGTTCAAAAAGCCAGTGAGGAAAAGAATGCCTTAAAAATAGAATTGACCAAAAGGAGGTCCACAGGCTGACAGAAGGAAATCATTCCTTGAAATTTAGAATGGAGCAAATGGAAGCTAATGACTTTGTGAAAAATCAAGATAAAACTAAAAGAATGAAAAAAATAGAAGACATGTAATATCTCATTGGAAAAACCATTGACCTGGAAAATAGATCCAGGAGAGATAATTGAAAACTTATTGGACTACCTCAAAGTTATGATCAAAAAAAGAGCCTAGACATCATCTTTCAAGAAATTATCAAGAAAAACTACTCTCATATTCTAGAACCAGAGGGTAAAATAGAAATTGAAAGAGTTCACTGATTGCTTCTTGAAAGAGATCCCAAAAGGAAAACTCCTAGGAATTTTGTAGCCAAATTCCAGATTACTCAGGTCAAGGAGAAAATACTGTAAGCAGCCAGAAAGAAACAATTTGAGCATTGTGGAAATACAATCAGATCAACACAAGATCTAGTAGCTTCTACATTAAGGTATTTGAGGGCTTGGAATATGATATTCCAGAGATCAAAGGAGCTATTACCAAATCAGGATTAATTGAATATGAAGGGATGATATCTAAAAAACAAAATTAAGAGGTGAAAGGGGAATATATTGGGAGAAGGAGAAAGGGAAAGATAGAATGGGGTAAATTATCTCACATAAAAAGGCAAGACAAAGCTTTTACAATAAAGGAAAAGAGAGGGGAAGTGAGAAGGAATGAGTGAACCCTACTCTCATCAGATTTGCCTTAAGGAGGGAATAACATATTCACTCAGTTGGGTATCATACCCTACAGGAAAGTAGGAGGAAGAGTATAAGAGTGGGAATGATAGAAGAGAGGGCACTTTGGGGGAGGGTGTAATCAGAAGCAAACACTTTTGAAAAGGAACAAGGTCAAAGGAGAGAATAGAATAAATGAGGGTGGGATAGGATGGAGGAAAATAGAATTATATAAATATAATGATGAGTATGGAAGTGTTTACATAACTACACATTTCTGGCCTTCTCAATGAGGGTTGGTGGGGAGGAAATAAGGGAGAGGATTTGAGAACTCAAAGTTTTCAAAGCAAATGTTAGAAATTGTTTTTACATGCAACTCAGAAATAAGATGTACAAGCAATGGGGTATAGAAATCTTTCTTGCCCTATTAAAAATGAGGGTCAAGGAGATAGGAAGAGGTAGGATGAAAGAAGGGAGGGTAGACTGGGGGAAGGGATAATCAGAATGCATGCCATTTGGGGTGGGGGCAGAGAAGCGATGGGGAGAAAATCTGGAACTCAAAATCTTGTGGGAATTAATGTTGAAGACTACAATAAATAAAATTTTTAAAATCTTCAATTAACTAAGCATTGGGTGATATTCAATACCTATTGCCTTGAGATGAAGCTGTCTTTTTGTAGTCTCCTTTTATTCTTTGGCAAATCCTAGCATCTCTATTTGATTTTCAGCCACACCTCAGTTTAATTTTTCTGACCAAACAAAAAATCTTCAAGAATATCATGATGGTTTGCTCCTCCTGACTCATGTATATCTGTTTCTGAAAAATTAAATTATTACCCAAACTCAGGTTTCTCTCTGTACCTTCTTCTTGTTCTCTCAAATCAAATCTGAATTGTCCTTCATGCCCCTATTCATGTTCTCCGAATGCTAAGCATTCAGACTCTGCAACGAGTGGTGCTCCTAATATTTTTTCCAGACATATAACCTATTCTCAGCTAGCCTTCACATTCATGTGCCCCATGTACTAAATACAAAGCAATGATGTCTTTAATGGAACTTTAAATAGGCAACAGAAATTTTGGGAAAGATTGTCATTAGCTGTGTGTTGACATTTATGTCTAGTGATGGGGAGTAATTGAATGAGCATGGCAATCAGGAACTAGGATATTGAAGTTCTAGATAAGACTCTGCCAAGAACTAATTGGGGAATCTTGCTCAAGTCCCTGAACTTCCCTAGGACACAGTGCTCTCAATTTCCCTTTTGAGATTCTTATCAACTCTAAAATGACCCAAGTTTATGGAATGGATTGGGTAGAATATAACCTAAGAGAGGGAATGTTTGATCTCTTTTTCCATGGATTATCACTCTCCTGTTTAATTCTTTCTTCAATTGCAGGTGGAGGTTTTCACAGTTAAAGCCGTGCACCTTGGTAAACTGCATCAGATTATTCTTGGATTTCAGAGTTTGAAAAAAGGTACAGTGACTTCAGAATACAAAATAATTGCCTGCACATTGACTGTACAGCTTGTAATACATTAAATATATTGGGAATTTAATGAGTGGTTGTAACTTTAATTCACCACACTGTTTTGATAGGTTAATTTGGTATTGTTCCTATGTAAGGACATGCAGGAGATTTTTACAAAACCTCTATCAAATCTGTCTATCACTAAGGCAATGAAATAAATATAATGGGGTGTTAAGGGAAGCGCATTCATTCTATACTGATCTGAAAACCTTATAAATCTCATTATGAAATCTGGTTTGTTTCCGTCCCCCCTTCAATCATTTGACAAAATAGTATCAAATCGTAGTAGAGTAGCCTAGTAAGATGGTTTTCTTTGATGAAATATGCTAGTAGGCTTTTATAAAGCCTGTCTGTAGCTCTTTTGAAAAATAACCCATGTTTCTCAAAGGAAGAACATGCTTCAAAGAATTGAGGATTTCTGCAGGTCTCAGAGGTTGCTGACTCCATGCACAACACATACACAGAGCTGTATAACTTTGGATTCTACACTGCCAGCTTTGGAGCTCCTTAATGACTTTCCTTTAGCAATTATAAGAATTATCAACAGAGAATAATGGCTATTCTTTGTGTTATTAATTGGAAGAATAAGGAAGGGAAGATTGTAAAAATGTCATGTCACTTGAAATTACTGATTACCCTTTGTGAACCCTACCATTTAAACCTGATAGTGTTTTATATTCATAGTTATTAGAGAATGGGAGCATGTAGGTGGCACAGTGGATAGAGGGCCAGTCCTGGAGTCAAGAAATCTTATTTTCCTGAGTTCAAATCTATCCTCAGACACATACTAGTTGTGTGACCCTGGGTAAGTCACTTCACCCTGTTTGCCTTAGTTCCCTTTCTATAAAATGAGCTCCCAAACCAGTCCAGTATCTTTGCCAAGAAAACTCCAAATGGGGGGGGGGGAGTCACAAAGAGTCAGACATTACTGAAAATGACTGAACCGCAAAAATGAGAGAATGGATCCTAGAATTAAAAAAATCATTCTAATGAATTTATTATTTCTCATCTTCCCATCTCCAACATGTTACCAAGACCTACTGATTTTACCTTTGTAACATCTCACTTAGAGCTTCTTCTCTCTTCTTAGCCTCAATATTTTGTTTAGTGCTTGTCAATTAGTAAGTGCTTACTAAATGTTTAATGACTGACTGAATAGTAAACTCACTGTACTTTGCTTTATCAGAATTGGCATTTAGGAAATACAGGTTTTATTTCCAGTTCTGCCATTTAACTTCTGTGACTTCAACTTAGCCATTTCAACTTTGCCCTCTGTTTAGATGCATAAACGTGTAATGGGGGAATGAATATAAACACAAAGACTGGACTTAATTTGCTAGTTACTCATTATATGTGTATGTATGTATGTATATGCATATGTATGTATGTATATGTTTGTATGTATATATGAGAGATGGTCTGACAAGTGACATTGGTGCTTGGTGAGAGGATCTTTCCCTTCCCATATTTATTTACATATGTGTACTCATATATATGCAAGTGTATATACATGCATCTAAACAAATGTATATATATATATATATACAATGCATATACATATATCAATGTGTGTTGCTCATGTGTATAATGCATGTGTATTTATAACGCAACACGCATATGAGTACGTATATACATATACGTACACATATATATGTCTATACATACGTGCACAAAGAGAGAAAGAGATCCCAAAGTCATCGGGGTTATAAAAAGCAGAGCTGAAAATATAATCTATGCATTCTAAATTAAAATTCTGACAAAACAAGATGTCTTTAGATTAATATAAAAATAAATTCATTTAAAATTATATCTGTTTCTTGATGTCAGTTCTTGTATAACTATGAATATTAAAGACTGACAGGTTTAAGTGGTAGGGCTTGGTAATTTTCAATTGACATTTTTACCATTTTATTTCCATTTTAAAATTGTTAGGCAAGGATAAAAAAGAAACCCCATTTTTCTCTTTAAGATGAATAGATATAAAATATACATGTGTTTCTACATGTTTATTGTCAGCATAGATAAACTATTCTGCTTTCTTTGTGTTCTTTACTGGAATAACAAATAGAGAAATGGAAAATGTAGGAAAGAGAAGTGATTTGGACCCATGATCCTATGATTTTACCAAAGTGGAAAATTCATAATGTTGAAACCTTCTCTACCAAAGAAGATCTTTAATTTGTCTATAACTGACAATCTTAGTCATCTGTGACATTGTGAATTTAGGTAACTGGGCCCTAGTTACATGCCTCTGTGTCAGATACAGACCTTAAATTCTGATTTTCCGGACCTCAAGCCTGACTCTCCCTGCACTACCTTTCCCTGCACTGACATGTTATATCCCTTAGATATCCTATAATTAAAAAAAATAATAATTCTACTCTACCTGTTTGAAGAATAGTCGTTGAAATCATGCAGTTATGTGCTACTTCAACTAGGTTCCTCCCTAACAAAAGATGGTTACATCTCTTTAGTGGCCCATAGAAACAGCAGTGCTGATATAGTTACAATAAATTTCCTACAAGAATTACTAAGTCACTATATTATAACAAAATTCCATTACAATCATTTATTTCTCCCTCCCTCCCTTTAAAGTTCTAATTGTACGTTCAGTTTTCACTTGCTAATTTACTATGCTCTTTGCAGTGTCTTCAGGGAACTGGAGAGAGAGGAGCTGAAATATATCTCATTTATTCTTGACTTATATTTCAGCTCCTATTATCTTTTGCTGCCTTATACATCTTCAGCTTCATACAATACCCACAAAAACAAAACCAGTCTGGTAACCCGCAGACTTGGAGGTCTGTGCCTTAGTTTCTCCCTTACTGCTGTTAGAATGTATTTTTTTAAATTTCCTTTTACTGATTCACTTCTGAAAAGCTGAAAGGCTAGGCATTACTTCTCTGAGATAAGGAATGTGATTTCTAGCAAAGTATTCATTATCAAAAAGTAACCCAACATTATGCTACAATGAAAATTTATGAATGTATGTGTTGCTGTGGTGCAAAGGACTTTGATGTTTTCTGAGAGAAGTGATATGTTGTGCAAATATTAAAAAAGTCTCAAAAATAGATTGCTAACTCATGATTTTTTGCCTTTTTTATTTCAAGCATTTCAGATGAACTATTGAATTTACTGAATGATGAAGTCATTTTCCTAGAAGTCACCAAATGACAAATATTCACTCCAATGATATATCAATGATGTGTTTTTGAAGAGAAAAATGATCAATTTGGGCACTTGTTGCTTTTGCTTCTGGGTGGTTGTTTCCCAACAAATTTTTCTGGACTTCTTTAATTGTTGGCATTTGCCTTCATGATTTTGGCAGATGATACTATTTGTTTGTCAAAAAGGAGATACTCATTTGTCATGTATGTGTAGAACCTTTCCAGGTTAGGATTTACCCAGATATATTGAGAAGTATCATCTACAGTTGGGTGTCATTTAGTACAATGGAACTCAATGTCATTTTCAGCCCAACTATCTGATGTCTGGTTTCTTAGACTTTTTTACAACTAAAATTTACTTTTCTTTTTGTATGCTTATTTTTATTCTTTTTGCATTATTCAGTTCAGCTTGATAAACATAGTATTTACTTAAGAGAAGCATAAGATCCTGAGAGTTGTATACATCATAATAAGAGTACACACAAAGAAAAGATCAGGAAGCATAGTTCGGTGACTAGGGTACTGGATTTAGAATTAGAAAGTGGAAGACCTTAATTCAAATCCTGGTCCTTTGGCACTACCAAAAAGTTGCTAAAATATCTCGCCCTTAATTCCTCACCTGTAAAATTAGGAAATAGGGCAGTAGCTATATGTTGCTTCTGTCTCTTAAATTTTCATAAATCAAAGTAGACTACGAAATTCAATAGGGGAAAGAGTAGGCTTTGTTATCTGTAAAGAGGTTGTAAGATTATTCTGCAAAAATAAAAAAAAAACCTAGTTTTTAAAAGTGAAGAGTTTTCACTTTTAAAAATGAAAAATTCCGTCGTACAGATTATTATACTGACTTGCTGATTAATAATAAATAAATATTTGTTCTTTGACTCAGAGCTGGGAGGTATTTTAAAGATCATTCAATTTAGCCCTTTCATGTATTGGACAAGGAATCTGAAGACAGCAGAGATGTAGTGTGGTAAATAGCAGATTCAAGAAGGAGGTCTGACTAACCTATTACCTATGAATATAACCTATGAATCAAATTCAAGTTTTAAAACATAGAACTGAATCATTAAATTCATTTCTATCTAGAAATATAGATTTAAATAGAAGCTTTCTTTGATATATACTTCTTGGGAAAGCATCTTAATAGCATTGTGAGAGAGTGAACACATCTTCCACTTATTTTAAAAATGTAATAGTTATTTATCTTTAACATTCTTTTCTTTTTAAATTTGGAGTTCCAAATTCTCTCTCTCCTTTTGATCCCTTCCCTCTCCCATTGAGAAGACAGACAATATGAGATCAATAAAACATACAAAATCATACAAAACATTATTTCCATATTAGCCATATTTTAAAAAGCAAGAAAAATAAAGAAAGTGAGAAAATTATGGTTCAATCTTCAGAGTTCATCAGTTCTCTCTCTGGAGGTGGATAACATATTTCATCAGGAGTCTTTTGGAATTATCCTAAATCATTGTACTGATCAGAATAACTAAGTCACGATGGATCATCATTACAACATTGCTGTTACAGTGTACAATGATCACTTTGTATTATATTCATGTCTTACCATGTTTTTTGTCTGAAACTACCCTCATCATTTTTTATAACACAATAATATTCCATAACAATCATATGCCACAACTTGTTCAGTCATTCTCTGATTGATGAGTATCCCTTAGATTTCCAATTGTTAGGCAGCACAAAAAGAGCTGCTATGAAAATTTTTATACATGGAGGTCCTTTTCCCTTTTTTATTATCTCTTTGGAATACAAACGTAGTAATGGCATTTCTGGGTCAAAAGGTATGTACGATTTTATAGCCTTGTGGGCATAGTTTCAAATTGCTTTCTAGGGTGGTTGGATCCATTCACAATTCCACCAACAGTGCATTAGTGCCCCAGTCTTTCCACATCCCCTCCAACATTTGTCAATTACCTTTTCTGTCATATTAGCCAATCTCATAGGTGTGAGGTAGTACCTCATAGTTATTTTGATTGGCATTTCTCTAATCAATAATGATTTCAAGTCTTTTTCAAATGACTTTAGATAGTTTTTCTTCTTCTAAAATCTGAAAGTTCATATCCCTTAACCGTATATCAGTTGGGGAATGATTTTTATTTTTATAAATTTGATTCAGTGAGGTAAGATGACAGAGTAAAGGCAGAGTGACAGAGCTCTATTACAAACCTCTTGAAATACCTTTCAAAAATGATTCTAAACAAATTCTAGAGCAGCAGAACCCATAAAAAGATGCAGTGAAAGAAATTTACAATCAAAGATAACTTAGAAGGTCAGCAGGAAAGCCTGTTGTACCATGGTGAGGGAGGAGTTCATTCTAGTGAAGGCAGGCTACACCAGCACAGACAGGACCACAGCAAACATGAAATGAACCACTGTCAGTAGTGGAAGTTTCCAGACCTCTCAACCCACGAGATGCCAAAGACAGCTTGGAAGATCAGCCGAAAAAGGCTTTTCACACCTAGGTGAGAGTGGAGCACAGTCCAGTGCAGGTCAAGGCAGAACAGCCTTGCCATAGTAAACCAGGAGCAGGCCTTTGGAGTGAATGAATTAGCAGCAGCAGCAGCTGTTTTCAGAGCTTTCAGCCCACAGACAGTAAGGGGATCGAACAAGTGGTCAGAAGGAGATTACAGGGATCTCTTTGCGAGTACTGAGGCAGGACTCTGTTGCTTTTTCCACACTTTCATCTAGGGTGCAATCCTGGGTATCAGTCCCAAGATGAGGAGGAACACTAGCATAATGGATCTTGTGGCCACAGTGATGGGGGGAGGGGGTCCCTCATCATAGCTCCGCAGCAGAAAAAAGTGATTGTGGTTGCTTACAGACCAGATCAGGAGAGTAGAAAACACTTCTCCTTAGATCATACCACCCTGGAAGAACTAAAAACTTACAGATCCCTATAAATAGCTCTGAAAATAGCTGCACAAAACCCTTGAAGCTTGGGACAGTGTGCCCTCCATACCAGAAGCAGAGGCCTACTTTAAGAAATAATTAAAAGTCAAGTAAAAGTCTGGGAAAATGAGCAAGCAATGGAAAAAAAAAGAAAAAAAACCTCTTAACTATAGAAAGTTACCTTAGTGACAAGGAAGTTCAAAATACCCACTCAGAAGACAGACAAGTCAAAGCTTGGGAGCATCCAAAGCTCCAAGGAAAATAAGAATTGGCCTCAGGCCATGGAAAAACTCAAAAAAAGATTTTGAAAATCAAGTAAGAGAGGTAGAGGAAAATTGGGAAGAGAAATGAGAGTGATGAAAGAAAGTCATGAGAAAAGATTTGACAGCTTGGTAGAAAAAATTACTGAAGAAAAGAATACTTTAGAACAGACTAGGCCAAATGCTAAAAGAGGCCCAATAAGTCAATGAAGAGAAAAATGCCTTAAAAAGCATGATTAGATAAATGGAAAAAGAGGTCCAAAATATCACTGAAGAAAATAATTCCTTAAAAATTAGAATGAAGGAGGAGCCAAGATGGCAGAGTAGAAAGACACACATATGCTACCTTCTAACACACAACCCATAAAATACCTGTAAAAAAGAACTTCCAACAAATTCTGGAGGAGCAGAAGCCACAGAAAAAAGGAGTGGAGGAGATTTCTGTTCCAGAGAGACCTGAAAAACCAATATCAAAGGTCCATCATGCACTGAACCCAGAGCAGAGCCCAGCCCTGCCTTGGCCATGTGGCACTGAGTGGAGCAGATCTGAGCAGGCTTCAGGGACAGACTCTCCAGCGGCTGTGCAGGTCCCCCCACCCACAGGTGCAAAAGTCAGTGAGAGAGGCTTTTGGCTGGCCTAGAGGGGAGTGGGGTGTCTCCATAACTCAGGCCCCCTCGAGAGGCAGCAGTGGATGCAGCAGCAGACAGGAGCTCCCAAAGCAGACAGGAACTCGGATCCATTATTGAAGGTCTCCACATAAACCCCCTGAGGGAAATGAGCCCTGTGAGGCAGCCCTGCCCCCACCTGAGCACCTGAACTTAATCTCACACTGAATAGCAGCCCTGCCCCCAGTGAAAGCCCTGAGACTGGGAAGCAGCATTTGAATCTGACCCCAAACGCTAGCTGGGCAGATCTGGAGGCAAGGTGAGTGTGGAAAGGAATCTCAGAAGTCACTGGCTTGGAAAATGCCCAGAAAAGGGAAAAAAATAAGACCATACAAGGTTACTTTCTTGGTGAACAGATATCTCCTCCCTTCCTTTCTGATGAGGAAGAACAATACTTACCATCAGGGAAAGATATAAAAGTCAGGGCTTCTGTATTCCAAACATCCAAAATAAATATTCAATGGGCTCAGGCCATGGAAGAGCTCAAAAAGGATTTTGAAAATCAAGTTAGAGAGGTGGAGGAAAAACTGGAAAGAGAAATGAGAGAGATGCAAGACAAGCAAGAAAAGAGGGTCAACACGTTGCTAAAGGAGACCCCAAAACAATGCTGAAGAAAATAACACCTTGAAAAATAGGCTCACTCAATTGGCAAAAGAGGTTCAAAAAGTCAATGAGGAGAAGAATGCTTTCAAAAGCAGAATTAGCCAAATAGAAAAGGAGGTTCAAAAGCTCACTAAAGAAAATAGTTCTTTCAAAATTAGAATGGAACAGATGGAGGCTAATGACTTTATGAGAAACGAAGAAATCACAAAACAAAACCAAAAGAATGAAAAAATGGAAGAAAATGTGAAATATCTCATTGGAAAAGCAACTGACCTGGAAAATTGATCCAGGAGAGACAATTTGAAAATTATGGGACTACTGAAAGCCATGACCAAAAAAAGAGCCTAAACATCATCTTTCATGAAATTATCAAGGAAAACTGCCCTGAGATTCTAGAACCAGAGGGCAAAATAAGTATTGAAGGAATCCACTGATCACCACCTGAAAGAGATCCAAAAAGAGAAACTCCTAGGAACATTGTGGCCAAATTCCAGAATTCCCAGGTCAAGGAGAAAATATAGCAAGCAGCTAGAAGGAAACAATTCCAGTATTGTGGAAATACAATCAGGATAACACAAAATCTAGCAGCTTCTACATTAAGAGATCGAATAGGATATTCCAGAAGTCAAAGGAACTAGGACTCAAATCAAGAATCACCTACCCAGCAAAACTGAGTATAATACTTCAGGGGAAAATATGGTCTTTCAATGAAATAGAGGACTTTCAAGCATTCTTGATGAAAATACCAGAGCTGAAAAGAAAATTTGACTTTCAAACACAAGAATGAAAAGAAGCATGAAAAGGTAAAACAGCAAAGAGAAGTCATAAGGGACTTACTAAAGTTGAACTATTTACATGTCTACAATGAAAGACAATATTTGTAACTCTTGAAACTTTTCAGTGTCTGGGTAGTTGGTGGGACTACACACACACACACACACACACACACACAAACATCCGTGCACACACACAGAGAGCACAGAGTGAATTGAATAGGATGGGATCATATCTTAAAAAGATGAAGTTAAGCAGTGAAGGAGAAATGGAATGGGGCAAATTATCTCTCATAGAAGAGGCAGGCAGGAGACTTTTTAGTAGAGGGAAAAAGAGGGGAGGAGAGAGAACAACATGAAGCTTACTCTCATCACATTAGACCAAAAGAAGCAATAAAATGCACACTCATTTTGGTATGAAAACCTATCTTACAATACAGGAAAGTGGGGAAGAAGGGGATAAGCAGGGTGGGGGGGAATGATGGAAGGGAGGGCAATGGGAAGAGGGAGCAATTTGAAGTCAACACTCTTGGGGAGGGACAGGATCAA
Organism: Bettongia penicillata ogilbyi; assembly: GCA_023548195.1. Taxonomy (NCBI): domain Eukaryota; kingdom Metazoa; phylum Chordata; class Mammalia; order Diprotodontia; family Potoroidae; genus Bettongia; species Bettongia penicillata. The sequence continues at coordinate 2,004,219 of JAJHZJ010000367.1, read as the reverse complement.
AAGAGAGAATAGAAGCAATGAGGGGCAGGATAGAACAGAGGGAAATATAGTTAGTCTTACACAACACGACTATTATGGAAGTCATTTGCAAAACTACACAGATATGGCCTATGTTGAATTGCCTGCCTTCCCAAAAGAAATGGGGAGGGAGGGATGGGGAGAAGTTGGAACTCAAATTTTAGGAACAACTGTCAAGTATTGTTCTTGCTACTAGGAAATAAGAAATAAAGGTAATGGGGTATAGAAAGTTATCTGGCCCTACAGGACATAAGAGAAGATGGGGACAAGGGAAGGGAGGGATGATAGAAGAGAGGGCAGACTGGTGATAGGGGAAATTAGAATGCTCGGTGTATTGGGGTGGGGGTAGGGGAGAAATGGGGAGAAAATTTGGAAGACAAAATTTTGTGAAAATGAATTTAAAAAGTTAAATAAATTTATAAAAAAATAGAATGAATCAAATGGAAGCTAATGACTTTATGACAAATCAAGAAGCAATAAAACAAAACCAAAAGAATGAAAAAATAGAAGGCAATATGCAATATCTCATTGGAAAAATAACTAACCTGGAAAATAGAACTAGAAAATTTAAAAATGATTTGACTTCCTGAAAGTATTGGTAAAAAAAGAGCCTAGACCTCATCCTTAAAGATATTATAAAGGAAAACTTACCTGATATTCTAGAATAAGAGGATAAAATAAAAATGGAAAGAACCCACTGATCACATCCTGAATGATGTCCCCAAAAGAAGACTGTCAGAAATACTATAGTCAAATTCTAGAATTCCCAGGTCAAGGAGACAATATTATAAGCAGGCAGAAAGAAACAATGAAATTATTGTGGAGCCACATTCAGACTAACCCAAGATTAAGCAGCTTCTACATCAAAGGATTGGAGGGCTTAGAATATGCTACTTTTGAGGAAAAAGGAGCTAGAATTACAACCAAGAATCTTGTACCCAGAAAAACTAAGTATAATCCTGTAGGAGGAAGAATAGATAATCAATAAAACAGAGGACTTTCAAGCATTCTTACTGGAAAGTCCAGAGCTGAACAGAAAAGTTTATTTTCAAATACAAGACTCAAGAGAAGCATAAAAAGATAAACAGGAAAAGAAAACCACAAGGGATTTAATAAGGGTAAAATGTTTACATTCCTACATGGGGAGATTCTGTTTGTAATTTATAAGACCTTCCTCATTATTAGGGTAGTTAGAAGAAGTATATAATATAGACAGAGGTCACAGGTGTGACTTGACTATGAAGGCAAGATATCTAAAAAGTAAAATTAAGGTGTGAGAGAAATGTACTGGAAGAAAGAAAAAGGAAGAGGTATAATGGGGTAAATTATTGCACATAAAAGAGGCAAAAAAAGGTTTTTACAGCACAAGGGAAGAGAGAGGAGTGAGTTAACCTTACTCTCATCATAATTGGCTCAAAAAAGGAATAACATACACATGCAATTGGATATAGAAATCTATCTTACCCTGAAAGAAAGTAGAGGGGAAGGGGACAGAGAAGTGGAAATATGATAGGAGTAGTCAAAAGTCAAAAACATTTTTTAAATAAATTTATTTAACTTTTTACCTTAATTTTCACAAAATTTTGGGTTGCAAATCTCCCCATATCTCTCCTCCCCCCACCCCAATACATCAAACATTCTAATTTCCCCTATCACCAACCTGCCCTCTCTTCTATCATCCCTCCCTTCCCTTGTCCCCATCTTCTCTTAAGTCCTGTAGAGCCAGATAACTTTCTATCCCCCATTGCCTGTATTTCTTATTTCCTAGTAGCAAGAACAATATTTGACAGTTGTTCCTAAAACTTTGAGTTCCAAATTCTCCCCATCCCTCCCTCCCCACCCATTCCCTTTGGGAAGGCAGGCAATTCAATATAAGCCATATCTGTGTAGTTTTGCAAATGACTTCCATAATAGTCGTGTTGTGTAAGACTAACTATATTTCCCTCCATCCTATCCTGGCCCCCATTGCTTCTATTCTCTCTTTTAATCCTGTCCCTCCCTGAGTGTTGACTTCAAATTGCTCCCTCCTCCCATTGCCCTCCTTTCCATCATTCCCCCCACCCTGCTTATCTCCTTCTCCCCCACTTTCCTGTATTGTAAGATAGTTTTCATACTAAAATGAGTGGGCATTTTATTCCTTCCTTTAGTTGAATGTGATAAGGGTAAACTTCATGTTTTTTTCTCAGCTCTCCTCTTTTTCCCTCCACTAAAAAGTCTCCTGCTTGCTTCTTGAATGAGATATAATTTACCCCATTCCATTTCACCCTCTCTCCTCCCACTACATTTCTCTCTCACCACTTACCTTAATTTCTTTTAAGATATGGTCCCATCCTATTTCAATTCACTCTGTGCTCTCTGACTCTGTATGTGCATGCATGTGTGTATGTGTGTGTGCATGCCTGCGTGTACGTGTGTGTGTGTGTGTGTGTGTGTGTGTGTGTGTGTGTGTAATCCCATCAACTACCCAGATAATGAAAAGTTTCAAGAGTTACAAATATTGTCTTTCCATGTAGGAATGTAAACAGTTCACTTTTGGTAAGTCCCTTATGACTTCTCTTTGCTATTTACTTTTTCATGCTTCTTCTCATTCTTGTGTATGAAAGTCAAATTTTCTTTTCAGCTCTGGTCTTTTCATCAAGAATGCTTGAAAGTCCTCTGTTTCTTGGAAAGACCATATTTTCCCCTGAAGTATTATACTCAGTTTTGCTGGGTAGGTGATTCTTGGTTTGAGTCCTAGTTCCTTTGAGTTATGGAATATCCTATTCCACGCCCTTCGATCTCAATGTAGAAGCTGCTAGATCTTGTGTTATCCTGATTGTATTTCCACAATACTGGAATTGTTTCTTTCTAGCTGCTTGCAATATTTTCTCCTTGAGCTGGAAGTTCTGGAATTTGGCCACAATGTTCCTAGGAGTTTCTCTTTTTGGATCTCTTTCAGGTGGTGATCAGTGGATTCCTTGAATACTTATTTTGCCCTCTGGTTCTAGAATCTCAGGGCAGTTTTCCTTGATAATTTCATGAAAGATGATGTCTAGGCTCTTTTTTTGATCGTGATTTTCAGGTAGTCCCATAATTTTTAAATTGTCTCTCCTGGATCAATTTTCCAGGTCAGTTGTTTTTCCAATGAGATATTTCACATTTTCTTCCATTTTTTCATTCTTTTGGTTTTGTTTGGTGATTTCTTGGTTTCTCATGAAGTCATTAGACTCCATCTCTTCCATTCTAATTTTGAGAGAACTATTATCTTCAGTGAGCTTTTGAACCTCTTTTTCCATTTGGCTAATTCTGCTTTTGAAAGCATTCTTCTCCTCATTGGCTTTTTGAACTTCTTTGCCGATTGAGTGAGCCTATTTTTCAAGGTGTTATTTTCTTCAGCATTTGTTTGGGTCTCCTTTAGCAATGTATTGACCCATTTTTCATGCTTTTCTTGCATCTCTCTCATTTCTCTTCCCAGTTTTTCCTCCACCTGTATAACTTTCTATGGTCTTATTTTTTCCCCTTTTCTGGGCATTTTCCCAGCCAATTACTTGACTTTTGAGATTCCTCTTCACCCCAGCCTCACTAGTGCTTGGGGTCTGAGATTCAAATGCTGCTTCACAGCCTCAGGGCTTTCGGTGGGCGGGGCTGCTATTCAGTCAGATTAAGGTGAGGTTCTCAGGCTGGGGCAGGGCCACCTGCCACACTCAGTTCCCTCAGGGGTTTATGTGGAGACATTCAACAATGGAGCTTCTGTCTGCTCCAGGAGCCCCTGGCTGCTGCTTCCCCTGCTGCTTCTTCCTGAGGGGCCTGAGTTATGGAGACATCCTGAGCCCCTCTCGGCCGGCCAGATAGGGTCTCTCACTGTCCTGTGTGCCTGTGGGTGGAGGGACCTTTGCTGGTGCTGGAGATGCTGTCTCTGAAGCCTGCTCGGATCTGCTCCTCTTGGGGCTGCGTGGCCAAGGTAGGGCTGGGCTCTGCTCTGGGTCTGGTGTGCAACGGACCTTTGGTGCATTTTTCAGGGCTCTCTGGAACATAAATCTCCTCTACTCCATTGCTGCGTGGCTTCTGCTGCTCCATAACCCATTTGGAGTTCTTTTTACAGGTAATTTATGGGCTGTGGGTTCGGAGCTAGCATATGTGAATCTTTCTACTCCACCATCTTGGCTCCTCCCCTGCAAAAGTCCAACACTTTTGAGGAAGGAAAGGGTGAAAGGAGAGAGAGACTAGAATAAATGGGGTGGGCAATAGGATGGAGAGAAATACACTTAGCAATAGTAACTGAAAAAATCTTTGAGGCAAGTTTCACTAATAAAGGCCTTATTTCTCAAACATATAGAGAAATGAGTCAAATTTATAAAAATAAGACCATTTCCAGTTGATATATTGTCATTTTTCAGCTGAAGTAATCAAAACTATCCACAGCCATATGAAAATATACTCTAACTCACTATTGATTGGAAAAATGCAAATTAAAACAATTCTGGACTACTACTTCTTATCTAGTAGATTGGCTAATTTGACAGACAAGGTAAATGACAAATATTGGATGGAATGTGGGGCAAATGAGACATTAATCCACTGTCAGTGGTGTTTTGAAGTGATTCAGCCTTTCTTGGAGCAATTTGGAGTTATGCCCAAAGAGCTATAAAACCATGCATACCTTTTGAACTAGCAATATCACTACCAGGTCTATGTCCCAAAAGAGATATCAGAAAAAGGACTTACATGTACAAAAGGATACCCATCAGTTAGGGAATGACAGAACAAGTTGTGATGTGATTATGATGGAATACTATTACACTATAAGAAATAATGAGCAGGATGCTCTCAGAAAGCCTGAAAAGACTTACATGGGCTAATGCAAAGTGAAATATACTGTGTACAAAGTAACAGCAATACTGTGAGATCATCATCTGTGAATGATTTAGCTATTTGCAACAATATAGTGATCCAAGACAAGTCTGAAGCACTTATGATGAGAAATGCTATCCATCCCCCAATTAAAAAAAAAAACAAAACTGTTGGTGTCTGAATACAGATTGAAGCATACTTTTTTAAACTTTAATTTTTTGAGTTTTTTTGTCTATGTTTTGTTTTACAACATGACTATTATGGATATATTTTGCATGACCACCCATATATAACCTGTTATCAAATTGCTTGCTTTGTCAGTGGAGTAGGGGATGGAAGAAGGGAGAGAATTTGGAACTCTTAAAAAACAAATGTTAGAAGTTCACTTTTTGTGTAACTGGGGAAAAATAAAGTACTAAATAAAAATAAAACAAAAAAATAAATTTGATTCAGTTCTATACTCAGTATATATTAGAGAAATGAGTCCCTTCTTAGAGAAACTTCCTGCAAAAATTTTTATGTTACTTCCTTGTCTACGGTACCTTTTAGCAAAATGTAGTTTCCCTGATGATATCTTTTAATTAGGTCTATTTTTACTTTGTCTGTGTCTATGATCATGATTGCTTCCTCTGCCTTTCTTACTTCAGTTGAAGCATATTAGATTCTGCTCCAGCCCTTTATTTTAACTCTGTTTGTATCTTTCTCTTCCATTTATTTTAACCAGATAATTGGTTTTTGGATGAAGTTGTTATAAAGGAAGGACAAACCTCTGTCACCACTCATATATTTGCTCATCAAAACTGGATCAGCAAGAATTCAGAAAAAGAATTTAGTGAAGTTATAATTCCACTGAAAGGTAATACTGAACTTGTTATTTTGATGCCACTATGCCATTGCTCCATCTAGAAAATAATATAATAGTTTCCATTATGTGAATAGTTCAACTACAATCCTTGTAGATCTAAATAGTGCATCAAATTTCCATATGAACAGGATTAATTAACAAGTATTCAAAGGTCAATTCACTAAACAATAAATGAAAATGAATAAAGTTAGAGGTTTATTATCTTGAAATAAATCTATCAAGAAAGAAATAAAATGGTGCTGACAGGTTGAGTATTGGTCTGAAAATGTTTTTTCAGTTTCTTTAATATTCAGGGGAGTCATATTCCTGAATATGACTATGTATCAGTGGACTGTGTATAAATAAATAAGTTAAAAATAAAGAGAATTTGACGACCAAAGTGGTAGAGCTAGATCTTTACCCATTCACTCTCCATTAAAATAATAGAATCTCAGAATATTGGACCTGACAGGTACCTTGGAGACATATTGTCTATCCACTTTGATTTACAGTTGGGACTGAGGTTGAAAAAGGTCACAGAGCAAAAGACAGATGATTGAAAATCAGATGGGTATATACCTACATATCTGGTCCACAGAGTAAGATCCTATAACTCATCAAATTAAAGCCCATTTTGACAAAGTTCATGAACATTTTGGTCCTATTTTTGTACTACAGTTTGGCATCAAAATAAATGAAATAAGCACATTAAATTCAATAAAAGTTTAGAGGTATAAGAAAAAGTAACTGAGGTCATCTATTACAAATCTATCTTCTTACAGGTGAGGTAACTGAGATCTTGAAAGATAAAAGGCTTTTTTAAGGTGATAGAACTCAGACCTTCTGACACTCAGTGTCTAAAATAAGGTGGCAATCTAGGTATTCGACCTAATCAAGTCCTTATGAATGAGTCCCTATCAGTGACTAATTTTCACATCTGCTTTATATAACTTTATGAAGAAAATTTTACACGATAATATTGCTTACAATTTTGTATATTTTAGACCACAAAAACCATTATATGTATTGTCATTTTAACAATAATTTGATATTTTTGCTTATGTGCAATTATGAATTCATTTAATACATAATAACATATTATGTAATGTAATTAGATATTGTGTACAATACATGATACTAGTGGAAAGCAAAATTAGCTACAAACTTATAATTCATCTTCAAATTATACTTTCATAGAGCTTTTTTCTCAAAGATAACTGACAGCTATCTATTGTTAATTAAAACTCTACTTCAAAGCCTAGTAGCCTAGGAGTAAAATGATATAATCTAGGGGAAGAATCGCAAATTTGTCAACCCATTATTTTTCAACAGATTTGTGAACAAGAATATAGCTCTTCAAGTAATACTAGTGGGGACACATTGCTATTTTTATAAATATCGTTTAAAATTCTCAAATTTTTAAATGGAAACAAGATGGACATTCAAAAATAGAAAATTCTCCACCTCCCCTGGGTTGCAATTGGGAATACTGCTGAATTAGCCCTACATATTTCTGTTGTATGAAAACATCCAAAGAGCCTGGTTTTAATGGGAAATTCTTAGAAGAATTAGACACCTTCTAAAACACTGCTTCCTAAAACTCTTATTTCTTCATAGTTATATTGTATTGTCTCACTTGATTTTTGCAACAATCCTGTGGAGCAGATAGTGAAAGTATAATCATTTAAATTTTCCCAATGAGACATTAAATAACTGTCTCCAAATCATGCTATTAATTAATCATAAAGCCTATGTCTTGACACTAAATTCGAAGTTCTTTTTATTACCCCATACTAGCTCACTCACTCAGAAGCCTCTCCTGTCTCCTCAGATTGGCGTTCAAGGACTACCACAGTCTAAATCACCCTGCCTAGCCAGCTTTATCTTTCTTCCCTCTCTGAACCCTTTTGCTCCATCCATCCAGGTCATTTATGAGACTGTTTTCCACAAACAAACAGCAAACAGCAAAACCTAAATGTGGTCTCCACTTCAAAACTTTACTTACCTATTTTGCTCCTTTCTGTTGATCCAGATTCTCACCGTTCATTCATGGTCTGTCTCTAGATATGTCTCTTCTAGAAGACATTCTTCATAGTCCTCGTTTGTTTCCCCCTTCTCTGAACTTCTGGAGTACATTTTGTCTGAAACACCCTGAAACACCTTTGAAAACAAACCAAGTTTTTCCCCTTAATAATGTAATAAATTGTGTGGTTCTTTCATGTGTATTTTACATCACTACACATATAATAGGTACTTCATAATGAACTATGAAGCTTTTATTTAGTGTATACTATGTATCATGTGCTGTGCTAAGAACGGGGGATACAAGTACAAGCTTTTAAGTCATTCCTCAATCTCAAGGAGCTTACTTCTAAGGGGGTGGGCGAGGAGGGGAGAGGAGATAATACAGAAAGAGGAGATAGAAGTGAGGGAAATAGGCACACAAAAGAACAGTTTGGAAATGGATCAGAAATGATGTGGAAGCCTGGTTCTGTGAAAGCACATTATTCAAAAACCAGGGTCCCAAAGGCAGGGTCTAAGTTCTGGTGAGAGGAGTGTGAAAAGGATAACTTTTAATGAGTTGGTATGCTTTCGGGGTAAGTAACTTCAAAACGGGAAACACTTCGCTTAAAAAGGATTTTTGCATCTGTCTAACAATGATTAAATAGAGTACTTTGAGTTTTTCAAAGCTTCTTTTCATTTGCTCCTCACAACAGCATTAAGCATTAGCTGCAATAAGTATTATTTTCCTCATTTTATGAATGAATGAATTTGGGAGGCTAGTATTTATCATAGTTGCAAATTTCAGAGACAAGATTTGAAGCCAGGTCTCTACTGACGCTGAGCCTGGTTAGTGCTCTTTCCACATTGTGATACTGGCTGTTGCATTTAATTATCTTTTCTTCCTTCCTTCCTTCCTTCCTTCCTTCCTTCCTTCCTTCCTTCCTTCCTTCCTTCCTTCCTTCCTTCCTTCCTTCCTTCCTTCCTTCCTTCCTTCTTTCCCTCCCTCCCTCCCTCCCTCCCTCCCTCCCTCCTTCCTTCCTTCCTTCCTTCCTTCCTTCCTTCCTTCCTTCCTTCCTTCCTTCCTTCCTTCCTTCCTTTCTTTCTTCCTTCCATCCTTTCTTCTTTACTTTCTTTCTTTCCTCTTGTTTTTTTTTTTTTTAATTATAGAGGTAAATGTGATCCCTGCATTGATAAAAGACTCCCATGTTGCCAGCAGAGGTCAGTGGCAAATGTGGCTCTCTGCATCTCCTCTACCAGAAAACATTCCAGATATTCAATTGATTGTATTTGGAATGAGAGGAAAATCTCCTGCACAGAAAATTAAGAACTTGAAAAATGATCCATTTTTGGTAAGTTTACATGAATGTTACATTTTGTTTCAGTCTTGCTAGTCTTTCAAATAGTATTTTAATTGGTTGACTGAAAAATAATGATAACCCTTTGGACTGTCTCTCAACTCTTGTAATTTGCTGGTTTAATCTCACTTACTTGATAAATTTAAAATCACTGAAAAACATGAAGAAACTTTATAGAGAGAGGTGGTCAGCAGAAGTTCCAGTATGCCTTTTCAGACATTAAAGGATGCAGAAAAATGCAAAATGCCTAAAAATTGTTTTGAATCATTTTGCCAAATCTCAGACACTGCCATATCTTGGCTGTCTTCTTGATAGTTCAGTCTAGCTGCTTGAAATTTTTCCTCCGAAAGGATGGAGCTTTCTGTTGCTTTAACAAGAGTGTTATAAGGAACTAGCACAGCTCATGTGCCATCCTTTTTTAGAGACTTCCAGAGACATAAAAAGCATTTAATTATGTTCTGGAAATATCAATGTTCACAAAGTCTTTCTATTAATTTTATTTTTTTAATTTTCTAGTTGCACATTGATGACATTGGTGACATCACAAAAGTTTCTTTTATATTGCCTGGCTCATGTTTGAAGAAAGGTATTAAGCTACACAAGGTACTGTTCAGTACTGTATATAAATCATATTGAAATTATTGCTAGAAACATATTCTTTGAACCAAACCTTTTTAGAATATTAAATTCTGCTTAGCTTAGAAATAAATCATTTTCCCAGTAAATAAACAGTATTCTTCCACCCCCTTGAGAAACAGTGAGCAAACTGTTATAAATATATGGAGGGAAAGAAAGACCCTTAGAAGCCTACATCATTAATTACCTGTCAAGGAGAACACCTTTGACCAAAATGCACAGTGAGAGGGTTGGACGAGAGGGCTTCTGAGTTTCTTTCCAGTTCCGTGCTTGTGAACTGTGATTCCATGATACACAACCTCAAAAGGAGGTGAGGTTTAGACATGGAATGTGATGAGAGGGAACATAGCGACTACACTGCAGTCAGGACTCTGTTATCTCCCAGGAGCTTTTGCTAAGAGGAGAAAGTTTTCCTAGACTAACTTGGCGTACAAGAATTTTCTGATAGAGAAAATATCAAGGACCTCAGAGTCCTGGTTAAGGCACTGTTCCTACTTCGCTGCTGACACCTTCCCTTTTTCTCCCTGATGAGGCTGTTTGTAGAAGAGTGTAGAGTTCAAAGAAGCTACTTTACCCTCCACACATAAAAAAAAACCACATGATATTAACACCTACCAGGTTACGAATTGGAGAATTTCATGAAATGCTAGACATTATTTGAAGTGGAATTTTTACCTAGTTATTATCATCTTGCAAGCTTCCCATCAATCCCATTTCCAGACAATTGTTCTATTTTCCTATCCATTCTGTCTTCTTCTCTCCCTATTTCACATCTTGCGAATTATATGCCATTAACATTTATAGAGTGATCCCGTGTGTAGGATTTTGTGCTGCAGTTCTCTATACCATTCATCTGGGACTCAATTTGCTGTAATCTTTATTCTCTGCGTTGCTCCACTCTGATATGGGAATGACTAGTCTTCCTAACTAGATTATAGATGTGCCATACTCCTTGGCATAACTCAGATAATTCAGAATGATGTTATGCAAATAATAGGCACTAAATACATATAATGAATGCATGAATTATTTAACTAATAAAGACCTCATTTCCTTCCCTCACTGTTCCCCATTGCATCCTTTTTCCATCTCTTCTTTTCTGAGCATGAGTGTCCTTTTTAATATCATGATAGTCCTGCCCACACTTAATTTTTTGGATAGAAAATGAATGTGAAATATTTGACTTGATGAAATGAAAATTACTGACCTAGTAGGAAAGGGTGATTACTTTTGTTCTTATACTGGTTGTCATTAGGGATTTGGTTTTGGTTGATTCTTGTTCATGAGAAGAAAAATTAGAACAGGAATATTGAGAAGTTTATACTGAAGGAAAGCATCCTACCAGGTTGAAAATAATCCAACAAAGATTTTATTTATTTAAGAAAATCAGTTATATCTAAACATTTCTTTTGAGAAAACCAGATTTGCCCACAGAATTTTGAAATACAAATGCATGCAACAAAATGGGTTTAAGTCAACGGTGACTAGGATAGGGTTCAAAAATGTGAAAAGACTGCTGTTTCTTTGGAGTTCAACCTTGCTTAAGAGTCTATAAGTGAAAAAAGACAAATTCTAACTCTGGCTATTGGAAATACAAAGCATTTACAGAGCAGAAAGGGGAGGCATTAGACCAGGAATAGATTAGTTCTTGTATTTGGAGTATCACAGGTGAAGGCTATTTATGTTATAGGATCGGGAGTGAGCACATCAATCCTCACCTTTAATGATATAGTAATAAAATCAAAACAAAGTAGAAATTTGCTCCTTAGGGCAGTGTGAGGAATTGGGTCTGAGCTGAAGGAGTCTGCATTAAACCAAAAAAAAAAAAAGTAAAAGGAAAAAGAACTGAGACTGATACATTTTTTAAAAAGGGTTTGGGGGAACTTAGTAATTTAGGTCTATGTTAGGAGGCAAGGAGGAGTTTATGTTTTTCAAAGTAATACAAACTTATACATAATTCTACAGAAAAAGGAATGAGGAGAGGAAGACTATATAACATAATGAAGGGGTAATGGGAAAACTAGACACTCATTGGTCTCTCCTCCCTTCACATTGAAAAACACTTAGCAAGAACACTGTAAATATTAGTTACCCAGAAAACTGTGAATTCAACCAGCAGAAGTGGTAAATATAATCTCAAATAAAGAAAAATTAAAAGTAGATATGGTTAAAGATATGGTCAAGAGGCATGAGGGAAAATTATATTTTACACATGTACATATATATGTAATATATATAGCACCTATATGCATAAGGGAAAGTAGAACTGAAACCAATTAGGAAAGAATAAGGGGTTGAACACTACTGTATTCTAAAGTATATTATTAAGCAGTTATTATCAAAACCATCTTGTACTGGATTTTGAAAAAAGAAATTGTTGATCAGTACAATAAGCTACATAAATAATACCTAGAAACAAATTCAGACAGAAGTCCAATGTTTGCAAAACTCAAGAACACAAACTCCTGGGGAAAGAAGTTTTACATTTGACAAGCATTGCTGGAAAACAGTCTGGCAAAAAAAAGAGTTCACTTAGCATGTCCTTCTTTATAACATATAATTATATTCAAAGTAGATGAATATTCTCAATATAAAGCACTGTACCATAAAACAAATTAAAATAGAATACAAGGCTACATATTGCAGAATTATAGATGGAGAATTTTTTTAAAATAATAAGACAAGTAATGGAAGAATCATCAAAGGCAAAGTAGCCTAAAGAGCTATTATTTAAGTGGATTTTATCCATCCACTTGGAAATTAAAACATAGAATTTAAAAATATTGTTAGTTCATCTAAAATATTTAAAATAATAAACCTATTATGTATTGACATAAACAACATGTTTTTATGAAAAATAATGAAAAATTTGAATGATTTTCCAAAACAAAAAATAATGAGAATTATGGCATTATATTGTTTTACATATTTTTCAAATCTCCTTCATGTTTAGGTTATAGAAGACAATACAACTCATATTAGCTTCTGCATTGAATCTGTTGAAATACTTTGTTTTAATTGCATACAAAGAAACTTGTCTCATACATACACACATATAGTTGTAAAAGAGAAGTATTTTAATATGGAAATAGCATGTTAGTATTATTATGAAAACTAATTTAACCTCCAGGATATGTGCCCCACCCCCACCCCACTAAAGAGTCTCAGAGACCTCTAGAATTCCACGTGCTATACCATGAGAACTACTGGACTGTGGAACTGAAAGTACACTAAATCAGTGCTCATGGATGGATGAATTAATTCAATGATTCTGGAAAAAATTTGGCATTATACAACCAGATAAAATCAAGTGTTTGCTATATCAATGTTTCTTAAGTTTTTGGTTATTTTATGTTGAGAACAGTAATAGTTTTAATATTGTAGATATTTGAATGACCAGAATCTGTCCACTGAATAGAAATGAATTAATTAATAAGACCTGAATTCTTTTCCATTGCCGGCAGCTCCGGCTCAAAGACGTGGATACGAAGGAAGAACTGGCCTTTTATGTGGCAGACCGGTGGCTCTTTGATGAACATGGATCAGAAAGCGTGACGGAGCTAGCAGCAGTCAGGCCAGAAAAGGAACCCCTAAGAGGTATCACTGCTAAAATAAGAAATAACTCTCCACATTTTTTTTTCTGAAATGTTTCATTAGGTTGCTCATTTCACATTAAAAGGGATCTAATCTTGGAGAAATCTCTTATCACTCACAAGGAATTCCGATATGCTTTAGTCTTACTTCTATTTATAAGATTAGCGCTAAAAATCAGAACATTGAAGACTGAGAACTGGAAGGGACATTCAGTGCCATCTTGTCCAACTCCCTCATTTCAGAGATGATGAAATTCAGACTCAGAGAAATTCTCTGATTTGCCCAAAGTCACCCAGGTAGTAAGGGGCAGAGCTGGAATTTGAACACAGGACCCTCAATTCCAAATCCAGCACATTTTCCACTGTGCTTAGCAACATCTACTAACTTAGACAAATAATTTTATTCATTCATTTTAAATGTGAGGGAGGTCTGTGTTTGGTTTTTAATGCCCCATTGTGGTACTAACATGGTAAGATTTTTTTAATGGTTATTATGTTTTGTAATTTAAGCTTAAACAAGAATGGAAGAAGAGTCTAAATCTGGGAAAAGGTTGATGCATATAATAACTAGAAGTCATATAGTGTTTTAAGGTTTGCAGAGTACTTTATCAGTATCTTATTTGATCTTTACACCAAACCTGGGATGTAGGTGCAAATATTTTCCCTGACTTACTGATGAAGAAACTGAGGTAGGTAGAAACTGAGGTTAAGTGACTTGCCCAGGGTGACACATCTAGGAAGTGTCTGAGGTCAAATTACATATGTCTCTTTCTGGATGTGTTATAAAAATGGAGAAATTGTTTTTTATGCCAATTCTGCTCATTCTGTAGTGTGTGTGTATACACACACATATACGCACATATGTATATATTTGCACACATATAGACACACAATAAATATATACACATATGCATGCATGCTATATACATATACATATATGTTATATACATATGCATATATATACACACACATACATATACACACACACAGCAGTCTTTATCACCAAGGTATGTAGCAATGGTTGAGCACAGACTCTTAGCATCTTTTCTGTTTCAGACCCAGAAGGCTGGTTAAGTTGGTGAAATTCACAACTCTTTTTTTTCCTACAGTTAACACTGCCCTTGCTGAAATATTTTTGTCATGCTGCCTAAAGGAACATGTGCTACCTAACTATGCTGTCATCTAGACATCATGGTAGATAATAATTACTGCTATCAGTGGTAAATGCTAATGCATGTTGAAGGGGAGAGTTGAGCCACTTCCCCAGACCACATTAATTGGTAGTGGCAGCAATTATCTCACTGAGAGCCTAATATCCAGTGCTGCTGATTTGGGACAGACATAGGAATCTCCCACTGTGGTTCTTTCTCTCCTTGTTCATAAAACTCCAGAGCAGACAAGGAAGCACTAACTCAATTTAACAGCTATAATTAATATGAAGAGAACTTACTTAAATAGCAGATTTTTTCTCACTCTGAATGGAAATTAGAGTATGAACATGGATCTAAAATGTGGAATTTGGATAATATGTGAAAATGGAACCTCATCACCAAAGAACTCTGAGGCTTGGTTTTTCACTCTACTGTTTCTCTGGGCATTCTTCAAAAAAGGAAGTCATGATGGCATTTTGTCATATTTAACAAAAAGATGTTAGGTATTGACCTTGAGAAAATCATAGAGACTGTTTATTTTCTCTTCAGCATAATACCATGAACATAGTTGATATTCAGTGCATCTAGTTCAACCCCTTCACTTTACAGTTAGGGAAAATGAGACCCAGAGAAATGATGACTTGTCCCAAGTCAAGGAGGTATGTAGAACCACCATTTAAACATAGTTTTTCTGATTCCAAATCCAATACTTTTCAATCTATTCCACACTAACCAAGGCCTATGGTTGTTATTTCTAATGCAGTTATTATATTAAACATTGCATGTATGAATAAACCTTTTGTTTACCATTTTCCTTTTATAAAACACCATACTGAGCACTGGGTATAAAAAGAGAAAAATAAGACCATCCCTGCTCTCAAGCCACTCACATTCTTAGGAGGGAAACAATGCATATGGAAGGTTTCAATGGCAAGTCAGATGGAAAGGTCCCATAACATTAGGGTACAGTAGAAAAACAAATGGTCATGCTTGGATTTCTTTTTGAATTGTCATTTCTATTGAGAAGTTTTTGAATCATATCAGTTTTGTGACTGAACCATTTGACATTATAAAAGACTTTGATCAATAGATGTGATCATGGAATCTGCAGGAACTGTTGCCAGGCTAGATATCCACAGGATTCCTTCCCAGGATGACTGAGGGCACTAGGTTGGAAATACTGCTATTCCAAAGTCTATTGGGTTCAAGATCCTTAGCTTTCTCCACCAGGATCTGAGAGAAGATGGTATTCAAGGAGGTGATGGTGGAGATTCAACTCATCTGGCATATGCTACATTCTCCTTCCCCCTTAGGGAACTCTACTGCTTCAGCTAGGCCTCCTTGACTATCATGTGAATGGCAGCTGATTGGCTATTGGTAGTGATGGCCATCCAGAAATTTTCTGTCATGATGATAGCTGTGATGGCTGGGTTAGTAGCAAAACTGGTGATGTGGGCAGTGAGCCTCAGGGCTCCTGTGCTTATCCACCCCGTTGGTGGCAGTTGAAAAGCAGGTATTACTGGGGGTGATGAAGAAGGTCCCTTCTCCACAACTTCTTTTAGTGATGGCTGTGCAGTGAGGCTGGAAATAGATCTCGTGGCTAGGGAAACACTGCTATCCCCAAGACTTATGGCTATCTTCACCAGGGTTGAAAGGGGAGATAATAGTCAAGG
The DNA here is from genome assembly GCA_023548195.1 of Bettongia penicillata ogilbyi. Classification (NCBI taxonomy): domain Eukaryota; kingdom Metazoa; phylum Chordata; class Mammalia; order Diprotodontia; family Potoroidae; genus Bettongia; species Bettongia penicillata. The sequence goes on along the minus strand of JAJHZJ010000367.1, from coordinate 1,988,115 downwards.
GTAGAGGAATGGGAATTTTACTCACCAGTGATATGCTGCCTCATGTCTTTCCCAGAGGCTACATTGCTACTTCAGTTAGACCAGCTCACCTGTACTGTGTGTATATATTATCAATCCCTGATTGCTCTTTTTCGTTAAATTTTCCTTCTTCCTTTGCTTTATTTACAGATGTGCTTTACTTAGTTAGTATCCACACAGGGATACAGCCAGCATCAGGAACTGATGTGGATATGTTCATCACAATATTTGGGGAAAATGGAGACTCTTGTCAAAGAAAACTCCGGCATTCAGGGTTAAATTCCCGTTTTGAAAGAGGCCAGGTATAGTATGAGCGAAAGAAAAAACAATTGTGTGTATGTATGTACATATTTGTGTATCAGGGAGTGTATCTGTATGTGCCACAGGAAACCTGCTTGCCTTTTAGAAAAAAATCTTTTTTACAAAAGAATGATTGGCAGAAGTGACTAATTTTAGAGAACAGTTTCCATCATGTAGTAGGTGAACAACAGATATTCATTGCTGATGTCAAAATTGTTATGGGTTTTTATCATCACTGTGACTATTGAGTACAACAAAGTAGCCATCGAAAAATGGTATGAGCTCCTGGGATGACTCTTTTGAATAAAAAATGAGTGTGCTTTATTATACTTCTGCTTTCTTTTAATTTTTTAAAATCCTTTCTTAAATATTCATTTCCAGCCATATCCCCAACCTGCTTACCTTCCTGTGTGAAAAAGATTTTTTTTTAATTTAGCAACATGTCAGCTGTGTCAGAGCGCATAGGCAATACCCCATAGTCATAGTCAGACACTTCTTCAGTGAAAGGAGGGAAATGCACTTCTCTTTTCTGAAGTCCCTCAAGTTAGTTCACTATAATTACACAATTCATAGTTTCAGCCTATTTGTCCTTCCAGATATATTGTTACACTCATCAGGAATATTCTTTTCCAAGTTTTGCTCACTTCACTTCCTATCATTCATATATCTTTCCTAGTTTCTGAGTACTTTTTATATTCATCATTTCTTATGGGGCAAAAATACTCCACTATATTAAAGTGCTAATATGTTTAGTCATCCTCTCATTAACCTGTTTTTTATTTTTATTCAGCTATTTTCCTTTAAAAATGCAATTTTACTGATATATTGTTTTCATATCACCACATTTTTCAATGACTCTCTCTTCTTCTCACCTTCCCATACCCCTTATATAAACAAGAGAAAAAAGTTCCATATAACTAACCAACACATCAACCAAGTTTAATGCTATATTTGGTATCTTGCTGCCATAGCCCCCACCTTTTACATAGAAAGGAGGTAATGGAATTTTTTGTATCTCTTTCTTAGGGCCAAGTTTGGTTTTGTAGCATCCAGATTCTATTATTTTGCTGTCATTGTCCTTTTCATTTATGTTTTTGTAGTTAGTGCTTTTCTGGTTCCCTGACTTTCCATTGTGTCAGTTCATGTAAGTCATTTCATCCTTCTCTGTATTCATCACTTCCTATAGCACAGGAATATTTCATTAAATTCATGAACTACACCTTGTTTAGTCATTTCCCAATAAATGGACATATACCTTGTTTGCAGTTCTTTACTACCACAAAAAGTTTTGCTGAAAATATGCTGGTGTTTACAGAACTTTTCTTTTTATCATTGAAAACCTTAAGCCATGTGTCTAACAGTGTAATCTCTGAGACTAAGTGAATGTCTATTTAAATAATGTTCTTTTGGAAATTCCAAACGTGATCCAGAATGGTTATATCAATTTTCAGCTTCACCATCAATGTTTTGGTATACCCATCTTTCCACAAATATTACCATCTTTGTCATCTTTGCCATCTTTTGGTTGTGAGATAAAAACTTAGAGGATTTTGGTGTGAATTTTTCTTAGTATCAATAATTTGGAGCATTCCAAAATTTTTCCTTTAAGAAGTGTTTGTTTATATCCATTAACCTTTTACATATGAGAATGACTTTAATATTTCAGTATGTTGCCTTTATAAATTGTATATGATATACTCTGTCAAAGGTATTTGATAGAAATATTTTTGACTAGACCATTTCCCTTCTTATCATAGTTGCTTTGATTTTGTTTGCACAAAATAATTTCACTTTCATGTAAGCTAATTTTTCCAGTTTACCTTTATTCATTATTAAGAGTTTTCTCATAGCAGCCCCAAAGTTATATCTATGAAAGTTACCTAATCTAGTTCTTTTGCAATACTTTTATAATGTGACTCTTAAGATTTAGGTCATGTTTTCATTTGAGTTTATATTATGAGCTATAAGATACTTTGATCTGAACCTAATTTCAACCAGTCTGTTTTCTAGTTTTCCTAGCAATTGTTGCCAAATAGGAAGTTTTTCTCTAGGTAATCCCATTTATTTTCCATGACAGAAAGTTATTCTATGAAGATTTGGGTAAATATCCTGCCTTGCCCTCCCTAGGGGTATATGCCTGTAAATCAAGATCTGTGGGTAAAGTGCATGGAATTGTTAGTTCCTTTTATTTCATAAAATTCAAAACTGTTTTCCAGAATTGTTTTGCCTCAATTTTCTAATATAAGAAAGTAGAACGGAGCTGTAGGAAAACCAAACAAAATGAACGTGTTGCACTGATGTCTTTTCATTCAACTCAATATAAGATGATGACGAGGATATAATTTATGTAGTTCTTAAAGGTGTAAAAATGTTTCATACATGTTAACTCATTTATAACAATAATCTTGCTAGGCAGGGGATTTTATTATCACCTTTGGTAGAGGAAATTTCCTCATCAAGTTCGTCCCTACATTGAAAAAAAAGTAACAGGTATATTTCCTATCTGAATGTTTGAGAAAGAAAATGGTAAAGACCAAGCTGGAACAGGAGAAGCAAAAAAGACAAAAAAAATTAAATGATGGTAAAATGCTGATGGATATTTCAGGTAACATTTAGCGAATCCATGATTCTTTTCTTTCTTTTCATCTTGTAGGCAGTAAGGTGGCACAGTGGATAGACAAAAGGGACTTGGCATCAAGAAGGCATAGGTTCAAATCTTATCTCTGACACATACTAAGTATTATGACCCTGGTCAAGTCATTTAACCTGCCTGCATTTCAATTTGTCCACCTCTAAAATAGTATAATCTTGTAAAATATTTCCATGTTAGTCATTTTGTACAAGATGACTTGAATTTTTTTTAAATTAAGAAAAAAAGGTGTATCCATTCAGTTAGTATCTGTTTCCCTGCCCCATCTGGAGGTGTATAATATGTCTCATCATTAGTTCTTTGGGATTGTCTTGTATCATTGTATTGTTGAAAATAGCTAAATCATTCGCAGTTCTTCATTGAACCACATTGCAGTTATTTTGTCCAACATTCTCCTGGTTCTACTCACTTCACTTTGCATCAGTTTATATGTCTTCTCAGGTTTTTCTGAAATCATTCTGTTTTTTACTTCTTATAAAACAATAATTCCAATACATTCATATGCCACAGCTTATTTAGCCATTCCTCAATTGATTATTGTTCCCTTTTTAAAACAAATGGTTAATACCTCTTCTGTTATCTCTGCACTTGTTTTAAGAAATGTGATTGCCAAAGAAATGTGTGGGAAAAGATTGCTTCTTAGTGACCAATAACTACTCTAGTGTTCCAGGTAACATGTAATGGGGTGCCTACATATGGCCATGGATAAATGTGTTAAAGGACTATAGCCATATCTTTCTAGAGTTTATCTCCAGAGCACTTAGTGCAATGATTTGGGGAGGGCCAGAGTGCTTTGGTCCTTAAAATCCTGGCATTGAAGGGATATCATGTCATTTAGTCCAACTTTTATATCAATCATGAAATCTTCAACTGCATGGTTAATATGACATTCGCCTTCAGCTTGAAGACCTGTATTCATTGGGAACTCACTACTTTAGGAGCAACTCAATCCATTTTTTTAGACTTTTAATTTCAAGATTTCTAATTTGTCCTTACAGTTAGTTGAAACCTGTTTCCTTAAAATTTCTACTAATTTGGTCTTGGTTTTTCCCTCAGGTCAAATAAAATAAATCCATTTCCTCTTTAGACTCCTTCAAATATTTGAAAACAACTACTTTCTCTACCCACATGTTCTATTGTTTGGGCTAGACAACATTAGACCAATCCTTGTATGACCTGGATCTTTAATGCCCTTACCATTCTGGTTGCCTTCTTGAAGAGTTTGTCTTCTTTGTCAATGTGTTTCCTAAAATGTTGGACTGAGAAGTAGATACACTATTCCAAATGTGGCCTTACCAGAGCATTACTCATTTTAGATACTAAAATTCTGTTAATGTGTTAGCTTTATTTTTTTTAACACCAGTGATTATTATTTAGGGTTTAAGTCTTTTTTCTTTCATAATGTCTTTGTAGCCCCAATTTTCCCCACACTATATTTGTTTTATTGATTTTTAAGGGAAGGGCCTCATATTGTGCTTGTGTTTTTATTTTTAAGTGAAGGGAATGACTTTGTATTTCTCCCAATTAAATATTTCAACTGATTAACTTCAGCCCAACATTCTATCCTGTTGAATTTTTTTTCATTTGAGGGTAGGAGAGTAGGGTATCCTGATTCATTTTATTCGGTTTCCAGTTCCTTCCTTCCCAGTTTCCTTCCCAGTTTCAAGTCTTCAATCTATTTGGTAAGTTTGCCATATGTAGGTCATCCAAGTCATTCTAAAAAAATGTTCAACAAAATGGGGACAAAAATAGAGCCCCGAGGCAATTCACTAGAGGTTTCCTGCCAGGCTGTCAGTGATCATCAATAAGTAATGCATTTCAGGTCTGGTCATAGTATGATTTCTAAATCCACCTAACTGTTATCCCCAGCCCACATATTTCTAGTTGAAGTGAAAATTGGTCTAGAAAAATCTTTTAATTACATTATTATAGTAATTGCTGAGTAGAAGTAGAGCAAAAAGATGGCCTTGATTCAGATTCACCTACCATTCCATTTTTGTAACTGACCAGTAATTCTCTATTTTTGGATCACATAAAACAACAGATGACATAAAATATGGCCAAGCATAAAAAAGAATACTTTCTTTAAAGATGTGAGAGAAACATGCATGATTTCATGTGATATTTGTGAAAAGAGGTCTGTAAATTATTTTTGAATTTCACAGTTCATTTTTCAATTTTTGTGCAAAACACTTAGATAAATTAATGAACACTTATTAGATGCTTACTGTGTGCAAACACTGATCTTTTATTCCTACTCTGAAATAGAATAATAAAACCTCTTTTCTTTTTTCTTTTTTTCTTTTTTTTGTCTTGGATAAGGCAAAGACCTGTAATTTCATTAGTATAGGAAACTTCTAATGTGGAAACTTCTTTCATCTATGTACATGAGGAACTCCTAAAATTTTTCCCTGGGACAATGAGAGTTTAAGTGACTGGCCCAGAGGCACATACTTAGTTAATATATGTGGGAGAAAGAAATCAAACCCATCCTTTCCTGAACTCCAAGCTCAGCCTTCTCTATAGTTTTCTTTTGCTTCTATAAACCATTTAAACCAGTGCAGTTGTCGTATCAGATCAAGCAATGCCAAGAGTCAGAGTACCAGGACTGCAATCCTGTCTCTGACATCTGCTGCCTCTATGGCACTCAGCACATAGCTTAACCTCCCTACGTTATTCCCCCAGAAACTTACTTTCCTTATTTGGGAAATGAAGGGGGCGGACTGGATAGCTCCCGAGGTTTCCATACAGATTAAAATCTATGAACTATTAGACTAGATATGAGATACAGAACAGTTTTTCCTCCTCCCTAATTGTTGAATTGAAATGTTGTCACTGGCACAGATAAATGATTCATTCTGATTACGGTATTTCAAAAGTCATGCAGTTTTATCAGTTATAAACTGAATTAATGCAGCATAAGGAGCTAGCCTTGGAACCAAGAAGACCCAGAATCAAGTCCTGCCTAAGATACATGTTGAGTGTGCATTGGTGGGTAAATCATTTAACCTGGCAGTTCTCTAGGAGAATCCTTAAGGTGGTAGAGGTGGTACCAGCCTGCACTGGTAGAGGGAGTCTCCCTTCCAGAGATTCCTCCAGGACATTGAAATGATGAACAGGTCAAATAGCTATTTTTAAGTTTAGACATATTTTTGTTTACATGATCACGGAACAGAAAGAGGGAATAGGCTGGGTAGAGTTCAGGAAATTACAAAACTCCTTTAATGACCCCAAGTTTCCCCCAAAAAACAAAGGCTCATCATTTTAATATCATATTCAATGGTTGTTGTTGTTGTTTTTTTTTTTTTTGGTTAAAAGGAATGCAACACAACGATCTTAAATGGAAAATGAACACAATGAGGGTAATAGAGAGGGACATGTTGCAGGTTGCAACATATAACTAATGTGGAAATTGGAAGAATAGGAATAAAATATATAATCATGGAAATGGATGATAGGAAGACAAGATGGGCTAACCATGTGCTTAATGAAATTGAAGAATGACCAATGGACTGCTCAGATGCTTCATTGCTATCATCAGGATATCAGGAAAAAGTCACAGACATCTCTAGCATGCTGCATCTATACTCTGTGGTACACTTATGGGAGGATATGAACAAGAAATCCACAAGATGGACTGTGGTAGATAAGCTATGAAATGCATCGTGAGAAGAGACATCCAAATCATTGAAATCTGAGATTCTAACTAAATGGCTTTTTTGCCCATGTCCCAAGTTTAACATGAATGAAAAATTTTACCATTCCTGAGAAAGCTCAGTTGAAATTTGGGTAGTAACTTTAAAATATGTTATTTTTGAAATCCAATAATAATAACAAAGCTACTACATTACTGGACAGTTTAGTAATAAATAAAAAAATAAAATTCTGAGAAAAAAGTACAATGATATGAAACTAAAGTACAATATTGCTAATAGGCTGGAATAAACAATATGCTGAATTTGATGAGAATTAATTGAAAACAATAGATGATTCTGTCCACTACTGTCTAATGTCATGAATTGTAGTGGCAAAGAATGGTGGGAATGATTAACCTCAAGGAACTTTCCAGCAGTGAAAAAAGACAGAAAGAATCCTTGTAGTAGAGTTTTTCAAAGGTTAGGGTCATACAGATGGACAAGACGGAAGATTTTGTTTTTAAACTGTCTAGAATACAACTGGAAAAAATAAGACTTCTGTAAAAAGTAACTACCAAGTTATTTACATCATTTTCTCTTCCATTTCCTTCTTTAGGTCTCATGTAGAGAAATTAAAGCAGATATGGCAAAGATTGAACTGTGGTTAAAAATAATTCGTCTCTACCATTTTCCTTTCCCTCCTGTGTGCTTTGTATGAAGCAAACTTAACACTGGACAGCCGTTCGGGGGTGGGTAAAGAGAGTTTGGACTAAATGACTAAATGAATCTTTCCCCTCCCCTCTATTTTTTTTTTCATTTCTGGTCTTTTAGTCCTTCCTGGATGGTTGAGTGGTTGGCAACTAGTGAGATTTAATCTGCTTCTTCCATCCATCTGGTCTCTTTTATGTCACCCACACATACACCCATATATCCACCTACACATAGGCTGTGTCTTACAAAAACACAGTGAATAGAGAATTGAGGTAATTATCTGAATAATCCAGGCCAAGAGCTACTTTCATCCAAACTATCTAGACAATTAGGATAAAAATATTTTTGATATAAGTCATCTGGGTTATTGCCTCAATCCTCATTCAAAATTTGAAAACATATATGAGAACCAGAGAAGACTGAAAATTTGATTTTCTGGGCAATCTTATGAACAGGTCTGTAACTCCTGCTGTGTACTGATAGATTGGTGTCCGTTTTTAACCAATTTAGAATTATGCAAATAATGCAATAGGTTACATTTCCCCCACAGTGCCAATAACTTGTCATTTTAAGAGGGCTTTAAAAACGGACAATAATTCAGCAGCTCCATAGTGGAATAGAGGAACCTAGAGAATGAGACTGAGCTAATCTCACAGTCCGGTTTACAGATCATTCATACTTACACACATACTTTAATTGCCTCCATGTTTTTACTTTCCTTGCAGTCACTGAAAATTACTTATTGCTGAGGTCCCCAAATATATCTAGGGATAGACCATGTGATATTATGAAAAGAATATGAGATTCAAGTCAGTTGTTTTCTGTTTTGAAGTCATGTCTGACTCTGCATGACCCCATTTGAGGTTTTCTTAGCCAAGATACTGGAGGGGTTTGCCATTTGCTTCCCCAGCTCATTTTACAGATGAACAGAGGCAAAAAGGGTTAAGTGACTTGACCAGGGTTGCAGAGCTAGTAAGAGTCTGAGGTCAAATTTAAACTCAAGAAGATGAGTCTTTCTGACTCCAAGCCTAGAACTCTGTCCACTGCTCCATCTACATTTAAATCCTGGCATCGGGGAGGAGAGGGACCTGGGTCCCTGCCTCAGCTCTGCAATTTACCATTGCTGTGATCCTGAGAAAGCTATTTAACCTCTATGATCATCTATTTCCTCAGCTATGACCATGAACAATATTGATGCCCTCTAACCTTCCTTCCCATTCTAAATCCTGTGATGTTAAGAGAGGACATGTAAGTTGAAGAGAAGTTGACATTCTTCATGGAAGAGGAAAATTTCCTTATAGGGATTCTGATGTACCAATGACTTCTCAGGTCTAATTCTTTGAGTCTATATTCTCCTATAATATCTCTGCTACTATTACTAAGTTTGAAGTATGACCTATGGTCATACTTCAGGAATAGACTTATTGTGTTGTACTATGCATGTTGCTTACTGTAACTCATCTCCTTACTAATATATGTGCTTAGAAGTAGGGGTACATATACAACGTGTGTGTGTGTGTGTGTGTGTGTGTGTGTGCACGCACGCGCATGCACAGATCAGTGCAGGAGCTTATTGTTCCCTCAGTCCTGGTTTGTCTCTCTGACTATGCTTTATTTTTTTATACCCTCACCCACTCTGTTGACAATTTTGACTAATTTCTCTCCTACAGCCGATCTTTTTTTTATCATCAGTTTTACTTTTCTACTTCTTTCCATTTGCCAGTACTTGAGATCATGAAATTTGGGTACCCATTCCTTCAAGAGGCAGCAGGTTCATTAACTGCAAACCTGTCTCCATCAACAAAGAGGATGCCAGTGATTTTAACTCTGCAGCTCTTATGCACTAGTGTCAGGAGCTGAAAATGGGCAAAACCTCGTACCTTCTGAGAGTTTTTCATTTTCAAAATGGTTAGCACTAGTGTGTGAGATGTGGGAATAGGAGTAGCTTGGCACTAGATCTCCACTGTTGGCAGTGTTCTAATACAGTAAAGTGATTGGTTTAGAGTAGGCAGTTCTTTCTACAGAGCACAGATCTGTAGCTCTTCTCTTCCTTTTAAGGTCAGGACCAAGTTGTATATTGATGAGAGAGTGCCCATTATTTCTCAATGAAGCGTCTATGGGGCCTGGGGGTAAAGTGTACTTATACCTTCGTGTATATTGTTGCTGTGTGTGTTCATTCTGTTATATTCAATTGAATATGAGTACCTTCAGATCAAATAAACAGATGAAATTCAAGAATAGGCAATAAACACAGAAATTAAGGGAAACATTTTGAGAAGAGCCAACGGTCCTGGTAGAAAAAAGAATAGTGTTTTTTTCCAGGTTAGAGAAGGAAAGATATTCTCTAGTCTTCTCACAAAGAGAATCTATGACTCTATTTATGTAAGGAATTTCCAGGTGGAAAAAATTCCCTTTACCCATTCAGATCAGCACTTTTGTCTATAGCATATTGTCTTAGAGCACTGTCTAGGCAGTTAAGTGACTTCCCCAAGATCACACAGTTAGTGAGTACTTTGAACCCAGGTCTTTCTGCCTCTAAAGTTGGCTTCTATCTATGACAATAAGTTTCCTCTATGCCTCCCATAGTATAAGTGTTAAAATTCATTGACCTATATGTAGAGAACTTCTTGGAATCAGGAAATTAAGAGTAAGAATTAATGGGAGGAGAAACAGTATCAAAACTGAAATATATGTACAAGATGGACTATGAAATTAAAAGGAGTAAGTGAATAAGGAGTTAATGAAATGGATTTTAACATGGAATAAATTATTATAGTGTGGATGGTAGATTTCTACTACCTGGACTTATGATGAACTTCTCTCCAATAAAGTAAAGCAGAAAGTGACTTACAATGTGGTGTGTACCTTAGATCTGGGTGAGAAGGGGAAATGACATTTAAGAGAAAAGTTAGAATCATATGACCTATGAAATTCTATAGAGTAAGCTGGTCCAACAGAAATGGGATGCTGTTAACAATTAAATTCTGAAAACAAGAAGAAATGATTCTGAGCAAGAACAAGATAGATGCTCTACAAAGACTAATGTGACTACAGAGAACTCATCAACTAACTTGGTTGTGTGTGTATGTGTATATGTGTGTGTGTGTGTGTGTGTGTACATATATACCCATCAACTGAGGAATGGCTAGAGAAGGGTGTTATACCTGAGTATAACAGAATGTTGTAAGAAACGGTGAATTTGGCAAATACAGGGGAAAACTGGGAGAGTTACATGAATGGATGGAAACTAAATCAAGTCAAACTAGAAATATAATACAATGCCTATAATAGTGCAGCTGGGAAAACAACATACACACACACATACACATGCACATATACACCACAAATAGAAAATAAATGCTGTAAAATTATAATGACTGAGCTTTGTCTCAAGGAAGGAATATGACAAGGTACCACTATCTTCTTTACAGAGATAGGGGACTAGGTAAGCATATAATATCAGATGTCATTGATGTATAAATTAATCTTGCTGAATTTTCTTTTACCTTTTTATTATTTGTAATAATAGGTCTCTGAAAAGGGGAAAGGAAGTATGTATTGGGGAAAGGAAGATATATATTGGGAGATGTGAGTGATATAAAAACAAAAGATATTAATAAAAATAAAGATCTGTTTAGAAGATGGAACAGAAGGGAAATGATTAAGGATTAATTCAAAAGACTACCAAGATTTTATGTCTAGTTTCTGGAAAACCTAAATTTATCATGGACTGAGACTGGCATTGAATTCTAAGCATAATAAACGTAACTTTTTAACCTATGTTGGAAGAAAGACAAGGACAGAGTAGAAAAGAATGACAGTGAGAAGGCAAAACTACTTGCTTTTTAGTTTGCTGGTTTTCTAACCAAGAAGAGCAGTCTAATCTAGGATGGATAAAAAAGAGCTGAAATTCAAGATAAGCAAGAAGATAGTAAGATAGTACTTAACTACCTTCTGTGAGTTTATTATCTGGACAGAAGAACTACATATCAGGATACTGAAAGAAGCAAAGTGTGTAGTTGCTGAAATGCTATCAATAATCTTTGAAAAGGCCATGACAATAAAAAAAGGTTATAACAAATAGAAAAAGGTTTTGTGAACTAGTTATAGGCAGAATCCTGATTGTCAAAAAAAAAAAGGAGATTCAAAGTATATTCCAGTAATACTGACTCTAGTTCTTGTGAAAATCCTAATATACCTTATTAAATAGATATTTGGTGTGGATTTTGAAAGGAAGTGATCACTAGGACCCAGTTGACTTCCTCTTCTTCCTCTTTTTTCTTTATAATTGGTAAGATCAGCATATAATATAAATATTTGCAAGACATTCAGAAGTTTCTCATTATATATCTTTATAGACAAGGTAGAGTTCTGTGCGCTGAATCACACAATGCAATCATATGATAGATGCATTTGGGGGCATAGGATAGGAACTGGACACGTAATTTCATTGAAATAGGTTACTCCCAAATGTGAAAACTCCCTCTCCAACTTGTCTTAGATAGTGGTACAAGGCATTGAAATATTGGGTCATCCAGTCTAACAACCAGTACATACCAAAGGTAGAACTTAAACCTAAGTCTTCCTGACTTTGAGGCTAGCTCCCTATCCACTATGTGAGATGCTTCCTCATAAATGCATTTAGCTTATGTGCTGTATACACAGAGAGAGAAAGAGAGAGACAGAGACAGAGAACAATTTATCAAATTATATGCTGACTGTAGAACCTAATCCCCATATAAAGGCTAATCCAATTAGGTAGCTTTGAAACATGACGAATGATCAGATGCAAAGATAGTCAACTGACTGATATCAACTTGGAGGAATGTCTCTACTAGAGCATCTGTCTCTGGCCCTATGCTGTGAAACAATTTTTAAAAAATCAATTTGGATGAAAGTCTCATTGATTTGGATGGCATGCTTATCAAATTTGCTGGCAAGAGGTATAGCTAACCAAGTGTAAAAGGATTTGAAAGCCTCTTCACAGGTTAATATCATTTCTTTTTTTTTTAAAAAAAAGCATTTTAAAATATTGATGTTAAAATCAAGTGCTTTGCAAACATTTCGTTTTATCCTCTCAACAACCCTGGGGGCAAATTCCTGTTAACTGCATTTTATGGATGAGAATATTGAGGTTGAGAGAGGTTAAGTGACTTGTCCAGCTTTACATAGTAAGTATCTGAGGCTGGATTTGAACTCAGATTTTCCTGACTCCAGATTCAATGCTCTTTAAGAAGCTTTCATTTATTTCTTTCTGACAAAAATGATCTCTTGCTTCTCTAAATCTCAAAGTCATTCTTGATTCTTCCTTCATCACTATTCACTTTAAATATCTTAATAATCTCTTACCAGTTTTCCTGTCTCTACTTTCTCCCTTCTCCAAACCTGTGCTGCTCCCAAATTTCTTTTTCTCCTGCTCAGTTCTGATTGATATGGTTCTTTGTAGAAATGTTTTGATGGCTTCCTATCACTTTGGAAATCATATTTGAGCTTCATGCCTTAGTTTTCAAAGCCCTGTACCATCTCTAGTCTATATTTCAAGCCTTATCCCTAGCTGTCTTCCTTTATACATTCTCAACTCCAGTTGAACAATAATACTCAAGATCTCACAAACGTTACACCTTCTCAATATTGTTCCTCTTGTTCTGTAACTCTGGAATGCCACATTACCTCCTCTCTCTTGCAATCCTGCCTATTTATTAAGGTATAGCTCCAATGAGATTTCCTCAATGCAGGATGGCACTTCCTGCCTCCCATCCAACAGTATTCTTTCCTCCTCTGATCTGGCCAACATAGAAATCCAGTTAGCTCTGCCTTAGGTATCATTCCACTACAAATCACAAGAATTTAAGTGTATGTCTGTTGCTTCTCACTGTGCCCAGAGCTGAGGAGAAAATGGAAGACAGGCAATAAATTTATCAACAGTTAACAGGCATTTCTTAAGTGCTTACTATGTGACAGACATTCTGCTAATTCCAAATTCAAGCAAAAAGAGACAGCCCTTTCTCTCAAAGAGCTTACATTGTAATGGGGGAGAAGGCATAAAATGAATATACAAAATGTATACAGAGTATGTCTGAGAGGTAACCTAGATTACGAAGACACTAGCAGCCAGACAGTCAAAGCAGTCTGGGAAAGATCTTCTTTGAATGTGGCATGGGAGCAGAATGTTGAAGGAAGCTAGTTATTTTCTCATGTGTGAGCTCATGAGAGAAGGCAGTATTTCACACTTACTCTTTTTAATCCCCTTAATGTCTAGTTCAGTTCTCTTATTTGCTGTTAATACTTCAATGTTCTTTTGTTGATTGTTGAACATTTCAACATGCTACAGCCTAAGATCCACTGAAGTACTAAAGTGAAGTTGAACTTTTCCACTGGGTCACTTACAAAGTTTTTCTGTTATTTTCCTTTCATCAGGTAAGCACCTTCAGCCTGAGAGCAGTGGACCTGGGCATGGTCAGAAAAGTGCTTGTAGAACACAGTGGCACTGGCTATGGTGCTGGATGCTATCTAGACCAAATCACCATTCAGGAATCTGGGAGAAGAGACAAGGAATATGCCTTTTCTTGCCAGCAGTGGTTAGACAGTGAAGTTGGTGACAGACAGATGGAAAGGAAATTGAAACTTCTTGGATATATCCGAAAAGAGCCACTGCCAGATAATATTCAGGGTGAGGCATCAAAACCAAATTGTAGATACAGTTCTTTTCTTAAAGGGATTACAATTTCTGTATTTTTGTATATATTTTTCCTTTTCTTTTGGTAAAATTTGTATTTTATATATTTGAAAAATTATTTTGTATTTATATTTAGGACTTAATCATACTATCATTCTATAAACATTCTATGTGTTATTTAGTCATTTTTAGTCGTATTCTATTCTTCATGGTGCTGTTTATTTGTGTGTTTGTTTTTGACAAAGATCCTGGAGGAGTTTACCTTTTGTTTCTCCAGTTCCTTTTACAGATGAGGAAACTGAGGCAAACAGGGTTAAGTGATTTGCACAGGGTCAAATACCAAGTGCCTGAGGCTATTTGAATTCAGAAAGATGAGTCTTTTTAACTTTAAACCCAGCATTCTATTCATTATGCCACCCAGCTACCCTGTTCTGTTTATACTTTGTTTTTTGTTTTTTTGGAGGGGTTAATAATCTTGTTTTATTCTAGGGTTGCTGATAATGGGAGCACCAAATCCTACAGCATTCCCTCATTACCTTTTTTTTTTTTAAAAATATAAATTTATTTATTTAACTTTTTACATTCATTTTCACAAAATTTTGGGTTCCAAATTCTCTTCCTATTTATCCCCTTCCTCCACCCCAATACACCAAGCATTCTAATTTTCCCTATCACCAATCTGCCCTCTCTTCTATCATCCCTCCCTTCTCTTGTCCCCATCTTCTCTTTTGTCCTGTAGGGCCAGATGACTTTCTATTCCCCATTAACTGTATTTTTTATTTCCTAGTAGCAAGAACAATACTCAACAGTTGTTCCTAAAATTTTGAGTTCCAAATTCTCCCCATCCCTCCCTCCCCACCATTCCCTTTGGGAAGGCAGGCAATTCAATATAGGCTATATCTGTGTAGTTTTGCAAATGACTTCGATAATAGTCATGTTGTGTAAGACTAACTGTATTTCCCTCCATCCTATTCTGCCCCCCATTGTTTCTATTCTGTATTTTGATCCTGTCCCTCCCCGAGTGTTGACTTCAAATTGCTCCCTCCTCCCATTGCCCTCCTTTCCATCATCCCCCCCACCCTGCTTATCTCCTTCTCCCCCACTTTCCTATATTGTAAGATAGGTTTTCATACCAAAGTGAGTGGGCATTTTATTCCTTCCTTTAGTTGAATGTGATAGGGTAAACTTCATGTTTTTTTCTCAGCTCTCCTCTTTTCCCCTCCACTAAAAAGTCTCCTGCTTGTTGAATGAGATATAATTTACCCTATTCCATTTCACCCTCTCTCCTCCCACTATATTTCTCTCTCACCATTTACCTTAATTTCTTTTCAGATATAGTCCCATCCTATTCAATTCACTCTGTGCTCTCTGTCTTTGTGTGTGCATGCATGCATGTACGTGTGTGTGTGTAGATCTGTGTGTGGTCCCACGAACTACCCAGATACTGAAATGTTTTAAGAGTTACAAATATTGTCTTTCCCTGTAGAAATGTAAACAGTTCACCTTTGGTAAGTCCCTTATGACTTCCCTTTGCTGTTTACTTTTTCATGCTTCTTCTCATTCTTGTGTTTGAAAGTCAAATTTTCTTTTCAGCTCTGGTCTTTTCATCAAGAATGCTTGAAAGTTCTCTGCTTCATTGAAAGATCATATTTTCCCCTGAAGTATTGTACTCAGTTTTGCTGGGTAGGTGATTCTTGATTTGAATCCTGGTTCCTTTGACTTCTGGAATATCCTATTCCACGCCCTTCGATCCCTTAATGTAGAAGCTGCTAGATCTTGTGTTATCCTGATTGTATTTCCACAATACTGGAATTGTTTCTTTCTAGCTGCTTGCAATATTTTCTCCTTGACCTGGGAATTCTGGAATTTGGCCACAATGTTCCTAGGAGTTTCTCTTTTTGGATCTCTTTCAGGCAGTGATTGATGGATTCCTTCAATACTTATTTTGCCCTCTGGTTCTAGAATCTCAGGGCAGTTTTCTTGATAATTTCATGAAAGATGATGTCTAGACTCTTTTTTTGATCATGGCTTTCAGGTAGTCCAATAATTTTTCAATTGTCTCTCCTGGATCTATTTTCCAGGTCAGTTGTTTTTCCAATGAGATATTTCACATTCTCTTCTATTTTTTCATTCTTTTGGTTTTGTTTTGTGATTTCTTGGTTTCTCATGAAGTCATTATCCTCCATCCATTCCATCCTAATTTTGAGAGAACTATTTTCTTCAGTGAGCTTTTGAACCTCTTTTTCCATTTGGCTAATTCTGCTTTTGAAAGCATTCTTCTCCTCATTGGCTTTTTGAACCTTTTTTGCCAATTGAGTGAGCCTATTTTTCAAGGTGTTATTTTCCTCAGCATTTTTTTGAGTCTCCTTCACCAAGGAATTGACCCATTTTTCATGCTTTTCTTGCATCTCTCTCATTTCTCTTCCCAGTTTTTCCTCCACCTGTCTAACTTGATTTTCAAAATCCTTTTTGAGCTCTTCCATGTCCTGAGCTCACCGGACACCCACCTCAGATGTCTGGGATAGAGAGGCCCCGGCCTCCACATCTTTCCCTGATGGCAAGCATTGTACTTCCTTATCAGAAATGGTGGGAGGAAGGAACATCTCTTCTCCAAGAAAGTAGCCCTCTGTGGTCTCATTTTGCTTCCTTTTTCTGGGCATTTTCCCAGCCAGTTACTTGACTTCTGAGATTCCTCTCCACCCCTGCCTAGATCCACCCAGCTAGTGCTTGGGGTCTGAGATTCAAATGCTGCTTCCCAGCCTCAGGGCTTTCCGTGGCGGGAGTGGCTGCTATTCAATGTGAGCTTAAGTTCTGGTGCTGGGGTGGGGGCAGGGCCGCCTCCCAGGCTCAGTTCCCTCAGTGGGTTTATGCAGAGACCTTCAACAATTGAGCTCCTTCCTGCTGCAGGAGCCCTGGCCACCACTGCCTCTGCCGCTGCCTCCCGAGGGCGCCCAAGTCACGGAGACACCCTGCTCCCCTCTCGGCCAGCCCAGAAGTCTCTCTCACTGACCTGTAGCTCCTGTGGGTGGAAGGAGCTTCGTGGCTGCGGGAGGTTCTGTCCCTGAAGCCTGCTCAGATCTGTTCCTCTGGGGCCACGTGGCCAAGGCAGCACAGGGGTGGACTCCGTGTCCGGAACGTGACGGACCCCTGGGGATGGCTTTCCAGGCCTCTCTGGAACAGAAATCTCTTCCTTGGTGCGCAGCTTGCAGTGCTCCAGAATTTGTGGGGAGTTCTTTTTACAGGAAATTTATGGGCTGTGCATTCCGAGCTAGCATATGTGAGTCTTTCTACTCTGCCATCTTGGCTCCTCCTATACTTTGAACTAAAGAGAAAGACAATCAGGGAGGGAGTAGAGAAGCTGGTGATAAATGGAAGGGATAGGAAATGAGATTTACTTTAATACTGGGAAAATATCAAAATATTTCATCATTTTGACTCTTCAACTAATGATTTTTCATAAGATCATAGACTTCACAGATTTTAAGTTGAAAGGAACTGTAGAGATTAGTCTACTACCCTCAGTTATAGATAAGGAGAGGTTACCTGATTTGTCCATAGTCACACAGGCAGTAACGTTCAGTGGCAGTGTTTGAGCCTGGGCGTTCTTGACTCCAGGTCTATCACTTTTCATTATAATACACTTCCTCTCATAAACAGAAATCTGAAAGAAGAAAAAAAAAACTTTGGTCCCTTTCGCCATCAGAATTTGGATCCATGTTTCTTTCAACATTCATAGGTATCATCATCTCTATGCCAATTTTCTTAGTTGTGACGACGCAATTTCACAGATGACTGTTAGCTAATGCATTTCATTCCATGATATTTTAGCACAGCCACACATATTATTCAGCATGTGATCACAAGGTAGAGTGTTGAAAAGAATCAGATCAAGGAGCTTAAAAGAAAGGTCCTAAAGAAACTGTACTAAATTCAGGATCCTGGGCCTTAAAGACTGAGATTCTTGCCAGTTGCATTACTAATTAGTAATGTGGGAGTCTTATAGATAGCACCCTAGGGGATTGTAGAGTTCTCCCCTAAAGGTAGCAGGGATATTTTCAACACACACACAAAAGCATGCTGTCACTTTTTAATGATCTAAATAATGCATGTTTAAAACACATAGAATGACCTATTATTCTTTCCATCTGTATGTATGGTACTCCTTTCATACCTTCCCAAACTGTATGACTCATCCAAATTGTGTTATAAATTCTCAGTAAGGAGCTAACCAATACATCAAAGGTCTCCAATTAAACCACTTGGGTTTTCTGTCTGCTATGCCTCATTATCAGCACATGAGCAACCACCTCTTTTTCCAGTCATATATTTCCTCAGTTATGTCCTTTCTTTCATTGCACACCTAAAACCTAGCCTTAATCACTGAATGAGTGCTGCCTCATTCAAACTGAGAACAGGGACAGCTGTTAACTTAAAAAAAAGGCCAACATCTCCCATCTTCTGTCATTCTGATCTATATCTTGCCACTGGACTCAAATGGCTCTGGAGGAAACAGTGAGACTGGTGACTTGTCACAGCCCTCCTTCAGTTAAATCCAATTCAGTTGGATTTAAGTCATGACATAACCTTCCTTATGTTATGATTCTCTTCTAGAATGAAGGACAAACAACAACCTGTGAGAGAAATCACTGCCCTACTGGGGACCCAATTGGCCAATTCCAGTTGAGCAGTGCAGCTCCCTTCCTTTCTTCCTTCTATCCTTCCTTTTTCTTACTCCCCCTTCTCCCTCTGTCCACTTAGGGTATTATACCCTTACCTGTGGGTGCTCTCCCCAAAGGAATATAAATTTTGATCACTGAAACCTCACAAGATATTTTGGGGTTTATAGGCTAGATATCTCTCTTAAGGACTGTGCCTTAAACCCAAATCACCCTGTTTCCCATTGATTTGCCAACAGTAGGTCCCAGTCCAGACTTCATTTGGTCACTATTTGGGCTCAGGCTGAGTATAAATAGTAATTGTTTCTGTTTTGGCCAGAAACCCTGAGGTTCTTCCCTCCCAGACTGACTTTTTTTTTAACTAGGTGAAAGAGGTCATTTGTTGCCTCATTTGTTACCTAGCCTTAATCACTGGAGAGCTGTTGCCTCAGTCAAACAGACCTTAACTTTAGTTTCCCACTTTTAAAGTCTCCCACTGCATGGAGGCTATCTCCAGTAGTAGTGATCTGTATCTTGCCACTGGCTTGCCAGATGGCTCCAGAGGAGAGTGAGCCCTCTCTCACTTAAATCTAACTCACTAGTCAAGATATCGCCTTGCTGATGTCACAGTTGTTTTCCGGACTGAAGGAAAAATAAAAATGACAACAACACCTAAAACCTATTACTGACAATATGTTACAGACTATTGCTACCTACCATATATTTCCATTGCCTTTCAAGTTGTTTATAGTTTTAATTCTTCAATAATCATTATATTCTAGAATTCACAGATAAATAATATAGCTAAGAGAATGTTGTTGTTAAAGAAAGGTGGATCTATTTACTTGTAAACTGTTTGGGATCATTAAATATACTGTGTGATTCCCTAAATTTGATGCAATCTGATTTCTCCTACTTCATGGTCAGAGCCGAGCTACAGTTGTGTAAAAAGTATGTGCTGATGAGTTAGTGTAATAAGCTTTCTGTCTGTCCAACTGAAATCCAAAAGATGGGCAATATGCATTTTATTTGCTTTATTTTTAAAATGTGCATGGTCAATGTTATTCTCATTACTATATTTTTCTAAGAAGATTTTGCGATGTTCCATGGCATAATGCAATTAAAACCACTGTCAAAAAGAAACAGTTGGAGAATCTTATCAGCAATAGGAAACCTTTCTTTCAGTTTACCTTAAGATGCTGACTTGTAGCAAATATGTATTTGTTGAGCATCTATTTATATTTATATATGTATATTTAAATTTAATGTTGACCCCTCTGATTTTCATGCCTGAAGGCCAGGTATGTTACACATCACCCTCCCCCAGGGTTGTCTAGTACCCTTAAGGGAGGTTGGAAGTGTCTCTACCAATGACTCCAGTCTCTACCAGTGGTGATTTCCCAGTTGAAAAGGGTGATCCCTTGCCCCTCTATTTCATTTAACCATTTAACAGTTGGATTAGCTTTTGCAAAGAAATATTTACTTCAAAAGTATAATAACAAATATGCAATTTGCTTAGCTAAACTTTTTTTAAAAAGCACATTTCCAAGTGCAAACACCCCCTTGGGCTCCAGTCCCCAGTATCTGGCTTCTCAGACCTTTCTTTATAGATTAGCTAACTGCATCACCTTGAGTGGAATTCTATCTCCAAGGTTGCCATGGCTCCAACTCCTGGGTCTGGTGGGGATTAATGCTTGCACCAGAAAATGAGAAGAACAAATGAAACATAGCAAGATAAACACCACTGGTCTATTTCATAGAGATACAGGGTAAAAAGACAAGAGAGAGAGAAGGCAACAACCCCCCTTCCACCTTGCCAATTCAGGAAAGAGAAGTAGACTGTCGCAATCTGTCAATTTTAAAAACACAGCCTGTTTCAGCTAGCCAGTTGAAAGAAGCTCCTCCAACCACACAATAGGTGAATTGAGTGTATCTTCTCCTGAAAACAAAATGACTCCATGTTAGAAGATCTAGGCATGCTCTAAGCATGCCCTCATTACATATATTCCCCTGCTTAATTTCCCTCACTTATTTGGTAATACTCAGTGGGTCATCAAACAAAATAATCTCTTTAGGTGCTTTTTTCTAAAATGTCTTACATAATTTAAGTATGTGAGGTATCTTCTTGTGTAAGGATTGTCTTTAAGGTTGCCTTTTTCTCCATGCTATCAAATATGATCTAGAAGTCAATAATCAGTATGTGAGAGTAGGTAGATTTATGTGCCCTGAATTTTATCACCCATCAAACTATAAATACCTGTTGTCTGTGTAAGAAATGTTTTCTTATTGTGTTTTCATCAAGGATACTCTACGAGCATGGATCATTTCCATATTTAATAGACGTGAGAAATCACAGCGGTTGGTTGCTGTTGTAGTTTCCTCGTTGTCCCTTTGTCATTAGTTCTGATAAAAGCATTCCTTGCAATAATTTCTATTCCTTTTGATTCTTTATGTCTTTGAAATAACTTCAAAACTATTCCCTGAATCATTGGGAATTATTTCACTTCCATTGCAGACATTTTTTTCTTGGCGCATTTAATCAGGTCTAACTGTTATTCCCAACTTCTTCAGAGCCATTGCCACTGTTCTCCCCTGATTAGAGCCAGCTGTTGCCATGGAGAACACAGTGAAAGTGGTGGCAACAGGAGACATCTAGCTGCTCCAACACTCCCTACATATGAGCATCCCTCCCAACTTTATCCTGAACCCTCTTTTTTTCTCTGTCTATAATCTTTCCCTTGTTGATCTCATCTACTTCCAGGGTCAATGGACCTAATCGTACTCTATCATTGGTCACCTCTGTTCAGATAACTTCCACATCTGTGTGTTGAAAAACTGGTTTCAAGAAACACTTTCATGGGCCACTTAATCACAACATTTTTAAAGCGACCATGATGACTGTAAGTGAACATATCATCTGAAGATTACAGTCCAACATCTGTTACAGAGAATTAAGCAGGAGAAAAATTCTGTGAAGAACTTGATGAGAGCCTCCAAATTAAATGCAATTTGATGATTGGTCACTTGAATATGAAATATAGTACAGGGGAAGATGCAGAAAAGTTTATTGGAAAAGATATTTCAGACTCAAGCAATAAAAGAAGCCCAAGGCTTATTGACTATTCAGAATCCCCAAGTCTTTTATTGAAGAAAATAGAAAGCACCGAAAATGATTGAAGACCTCCAAATGACACAATAAAACATCCAATTCAATTTAAGTAATGTTTATTAAGTAATTCTTAATAGACATAATAAATAAACAGCTCCTCCAGATATGTCAACCAACCTACCAACCAACATTTATAAACTCAAGGACTGTTAATAAGTCCTATTTTCAGGGGTTTACTTGCTACTAGTGGAATGAAACATGTTCACAGAAAAATAATTATGAGATATATTCAGAATAAATACAAGGCGATTTGTAGGAGATAGGAGAGATGAGACCAGAAACTGGGAAAATCAGGAAAGGCCTTTTGAAGGCCAGCCTTGATGGCAACTTGGGATTCAAAGAGGTAAAAAGGGAGAACATTTCAGACATGGCAGAAAGACTATTTAATGGCCTATCTATGATTATGCCAAAGAGTCCTATATAATTACCCTAGATGTTTGGGGAAATGGTGTTACTCTCCAGTACTTGCTAAACTGTGGGTTGTGAACCCATATGGGGTCGTGAAAAATTTGGCAACAGTAAAAAGTTTCTGAATCCACAATGACCAGAATTAATTAAAAATCAAATGCATAATGAATCCAAGGTGTTTCTGGCAGTGCTTGCCCGTGTTCCATTGTACAGCTTCACTGCAGCTTTGGTTCTGAACACAAAGCAAGTGCACTTTGCACTGTGCATGCCCCTCAGGCCATGCAATGCCAACAAATGCTGCTGAAGCAGGGAAAGTGGTGGGAATGGAAAAAGTTTAAGAAGCCCTGCTTTAGACAGAAATAAAAAAAAATTATGAGGAAAATGTAAGTTTAGAGAAAAAGATGAGTTCTGCTTTAGATAAAGTTGGCTTGAGATGCCTTTGAGATATTCATTTAGAGAGATGTAAAGTGCATAGCTGGAAATAAAACATAAAAGCCCGGGAAAGAGATGAGGACTTTAAAAGGAGAATTGGAAGTCATTTTCATAGAAAAAATGGCCAAGTTCCTGTAGCCAACAAGGTGTCAAAGATTACTTGACAGGTCATATCTTCAAATTAGCAGTCTGTGAACACTTAGATCATTGATTGACACTGGTCAGTATAAATATCAAAGCAAACCCCAAGATAGAATTTAAAAAACAGATAAAATTCAGAAGGGGCTACGTATAATTTAAACAGTTCCCACCAGCCTGTTTAAATAATCTATTGACTATAAAATTATTTCCACCTTCCCTTCAGGAGAGCATGGCAGGGATTGTCTTCTTTTTTTTTCTTTTGATTTCCCCCTACCCCACTCCGCTCGCATACCTATTGCAAAGCTTTAAACATGGTGATGCTTGTTGAATTGACCCTGCTCACCCAAGTATAAAGTCAAAGAGCCAAGGAATTAAACAAAAAGTAGGGTGCAAACAACTGGGAAAAAGTAAGACTAGTACATTTGTTGAATTATATAATAAATCTCATACTTTTATATTAAAAAAAATCTTAATATCTACAATTTCTTTTTTCTGAAATCACTCATTTTATATGATTTGGCATCTGTTTTACCAGGTTTCAAGGCATATTCATTATGAAACCATACTTTTCTTTTTGTTAAACCATAATTGATATTAAATGTACCTTTGATGAGCAGTCTATTTCCCTAAGTCTAACCTTGATCATTGTCTGTAAGTTTACTATGGGGGTTTCAAATAGGCGAATTCTCAGACAATTAGAGCATGTCTATTTACATCATTTGAGTAAATTTCTTAATGTTTTTGTGATGTGTGGTATGGTATAAAGTTACATTATAGTTTTTTCTCTTTTCCCTCTCCATTTGGGAATTTTTTTTTTTTTATTTTTAGAACAATACTGCCTCTCCATACGTTAACATATCCATACAAATTCATCATTCCCTCAATAGAACAAGACTCTAGGCCCACTAGAAATAAGAAAAATCCCGCAAATTATTTTTTCTTTTCAGTGAAGGTTTTACAGTTTGATGAAGATGTCCACATCTTACAGACTTTTCCTAAAATTCTTGTGTCAGGGGTTTTGATATAACCTTGAATTGATTAAAAAAACTGGCCTTTTTGCAATCTTTAGTGTTCCAGCCTTTTTATTGTCACTCCCATGTCAAGCCTTTCTCTCCACCCATAGTAATGATTAGAAGTTTTTTTGTTTTTTACTTACCTTCTTGTTCTTACAATTTAATGAAATCGATGCTGCATTATAAAGGAATTAATAAAAAAATACTCTACTAGCTGTCAGCTCCCTCTTTTCTTCTGAGGATTAGTTGCAATATTATGAAGCAATTACTTCTCAATCCTTGGTGTGGCTCTTTTATTTTTTAATATTTTTTTACTACAAATTTCTTTTCATCTGAATGTCAATGGTCTGATTTTATTCTGTTCTTGAATTATCATTGACCCATTTAACTTCTGCACATAAATAGTTGCTGCAATATCTCTTATAGTCACTTTACTGTATTCTTCATGAACTACATCTTTTTTACATTTTTTTGGAGTAACATCCTGTCTCACAAAACAAACAAACACAATACCTGAACAAATTACTGGAGAAAGTAGGGTTAAAAGACCTATGGCATCAGCTAAGTGGGATTGCAAAAGAGTATCCATATTTCTTAACACCACATGAAACTTTTAGAAAAATTGACCATGTATCAGAGCAAAATAAATATTGCAAGCAAATGTAAAAAAAGGCTGAAAGAGTTAATACAAAAAGCACAAAATGAAGCCATGTTAAATTTATTACTTGCCCTAAACAATTTAAACGCCATCATACATCTAATGGCTCTAATCCAAAGTTCTTTCCACTATACCAATTTAATTCTTTTCTGGCAAATGTGGTCTCCAGAATTTACCTGTACAAACCTTCTTCTTCAGTGAACTAAACTCTTTATTGAAAGTTTAACAATTTATTTACCTTATCTTTAATATATACCAGAAACATGTCAAATATGGCTATACTCACCTATTCTTCGATATACAATAATAATAACTTTTCAGAAGTTAGAACAATTCTTTTCACAGATAAGCTTTGGGATTAATTTCTGAGATATTGGACTCCACAGTCACCTTTAGTCAATGTAGAGTCTTGGATAAATAATTTTTATCCTGTCTATATAAGCGTTTGATTGAAATGTATTACAAAATTCATAGGTCTATTTGAGGCATACTGATTTATTGATGAAGATTTAGAATAATTAGTTTAAAACAGTAATCTTTTCATAAGAAGTATTTAGATTTAAAACACTGAATTTTATAGAGCTAAAACAACCATGTAAATCTATTATATTCCATTTGACAATTTGCATTATAATAAATATAAAATTATATATACATATAATATAAAATTAATATAAAATAATAAACAGAATCATCCCAAGCATCCTCCTGGCTGTTCCAAACATTGATTCTCATATCTTATAAGAGTACAGTTTATGTCATGAGGGCTTACCTTATTCCTTTAGCTGAGGACTGCTTCCTCAATATATGACAAAGCTTTAGTTTAATTTTCAGAAATTATTTTCAAAACCATTTGATAGAGATAGCCACAAGTTAAAATTTGTCAAATGGTCTGCTATCATTCCACAAAGAAAATCTGAAAATGTTTCCTTTCTTGCAAAAACACAGTGAATAAACATTTTATTATGGAGCAAAAGTTTGCTTCAGTGCGTTTTGGATGAAAAGGGTCCTGAAAATAATCTTTTTCCCATGAAATATATAATTTTAAAGATGGTTTTGTTATATCTTATACCGAACTTTAAATTGTTATTTTTAATTTTATCTTTTATGTTGGCAGTACCAATAAACTGGAGAATGATATATTGATACTATCTTTAAATTTTATAATTCCCTGTTTTTCAAATCTCAGATATAAGAACTATCTCTTTTGAAATTAAAATAATAATTACTTTGTATCAAATATACAAAATACATAAAATTATAATATAAAAAATAAAACAAGTGTTACATTTCAACCATTGATTTTAACTTACATAAATATCTTCAAATTTTAAAAATGCATTATAACTTTTATTTTCTCCTGTCATTTCTAACAATTTAAACACATATGAAAATGAAAAATAATGAATTAAAACATTCCAGTCTATACATAAACTATGCAGCCTCTAACATGACATTATGTAAGAGAAGATGCCCTCCTAAAATCTAATGAATTAGGGTATGTGCCTATTTTTGATGATAACTGCCAATCTGTCCCTTGTTTAGACTGGAGAATTTTTAAATTTAAGTTTGTCATAGCAATAGTCATAGTATAAATGGTTATGGTATATTAAAATGAATTTGAAGAAATAGTAGACTATTTCATAAATTATAAAGTTTTAGATAAAGCACACAGAATTTTTAACCACCCAGCATTGGACATATTAGAAATTTTAAGAAGCAAAAACAAGACATCCAAAGAAATTGACTTTTTAGAACATGGGGAATGTACTCCTAATGTTAAGAGCTAAAGATTAAGATTCTCAAACTGCAATATAATATATTTGCATCTTAAACCTGCAATATACATGAGATGTCAAGAGGAAATCCTTAAATTCAGTGAGGATGTTTTGATATTTGCTTCAGATAAAAAAAAAAAAAACTGGATTATTACCACTGACCTTGTCTCTGCTACAAGTTTGCAATTGCTAGCATAACATCAGCAGTCACATTACATTTTTCTTACAAAGAAGTATCTTTTAGCGATGAATAAGTTTCTTGCCCACACTTCATTGTGTGTGCATTTATGTCATTATTGAATTTATCATCTGCGACAATGTATTCAGTCAATAGTATATGTTGTACTTTCAAGTGACTCATGACAGTTAACAATGAACAACAAATCTTTGAGCACTTAAAGGAAATGCTGAAAATGTGGGGGCAAGTGGAATATGTCAGAGGAATGCAGAACTTCTGTTATTCTTCTCCATATGGTGATTTGAGGAGATCAGAATCCAAACTATCCTATCTAATCCAGGGCAATTGCCTGCTTTAATTTAGGTGTATTCAGATGTTCCCATAAACCATGCAATAATTCCCATAAAAATAAGATAACACAAACTTGGCTATATGATCATGCATAATTATTTATTTCATTGTTTTTCATTTTTTCTTAAAATCTTTATGCCTCGATGAGCATGGCCCTCCAAAGTGGGCACACCCTGAAGAATACAGCCCTAAGTAGGGACCCTGTTTGTCTGTGTATAATGGTAGTGCTCTTACATATGCTAAAGTTATTGCTTTTGGTCAGTTCAGAAGTGTGTGGGAAATTTATCATCTAAATAAGCTATTCTCTTCAGTTCGAGGGCAGTTAGGTGGTACAGTAGATAGACCACTGTGCCTGCGTCCAAGAAGACCTGCATTCAGATCCAGCCTCAGACACTTACTAGTTGTGTGACCACAGGCAAGTCACTTAATTCCTGTTTCTCTCAGTTCCTCATCTGTAAAATGACAGGTGGAGGAAATGGCGAAACCCTTTAATAGCTTTGCCAAGAAAACCCCAAATAGATCATGAAAAGTTGGACACAGCTGAAATGACTGAACAACAAATTTATTTAGAACCAGTTTTCAAGCTGATTGGATTTTTAAAAGTCACACATTTTATTTCATTAACTAATTGGCAATTTAAATGTTATAGTCCTCTTTGATACAGATGCTTTGTAGGACTTGACTCTGCTGCTGATGCACTCAACTTGAGCCTAAGGAGACGTAGCAGTGTATTCAGTTAGCAAGTTTTTATTAAATGACTTCTATGTACCAGGCACTGCGCTGAGGCCCATGAATACAAAGACACAAATAAAATAGTCTCTGCTTTCATTGAGCTTACATTTTATAGGGAGAAATAATCCATGATATACAGGTAACATAACTAATCTCTGTGTGTGTTTATATGCCATTGTCTTCATTGCTTTCTATAAACTAGTTTTGGAATAGTGGACCAGATCTATGATTTCACTGATAAAGAAAATTCTAGTGAGGAAACTCCCTCTACTAGTGCAGGTGAGTACCTGCTCTTCAATTCACAGTCTTGCTGAATTGCCTTGTGGAGTGATTCTGGTCAAGTCATTTAAACTCTTGGTGCCCCAAGGCAATTCAGTAAGAGTCTAAAACCCTGCTACCAAGATCCTCATGAATGGTAACCCTCCAGACACCTCCCCACATCCATCACCGAAAGCAACCAGTTTTTTGGAAGAGGAACTCAACAACCTTATCACCACCAATCCCAACTGCCACTGATGGGTAGGCAAGCCCAAGACTCTGAATAGCAGTACTTCTTCTGCCACAACTCATCCAATTTCTTCTAGTCTGACCTCAAAGCCACCGTCCAGGAGAGCAACCATGATGGTGGTGTAGGTAACAGATCTTCTGCCTCCTCAGGGTCTATTCAAGACCTAAAAGGAAAGTTGTCAACTCCAAAGTCCTTTTAATTGTCAAATGGCTTAACGTATAAAACAAAAGCAAACAAAAAACCCCAAAACACTAATTAAGTTTTATCAATGAAAATGACACTGAAGAAGATACATTGGCAATTTCTTTGCCAAATGTAATTCAAGAACTACTGGGCCTTTCCATCTGAATTGCAACTGAAATCTAGTATATGTGTTATCTCCCTCTCTGAGAATGTGAGCTCCTTGAGAACAGAGATTGTCAAACGTTTCTATTTGTATCTTTGGAAATGAGTGTAGTGCTTTGCCCATTTCCTTCAACACATTATTTTACAGATGAGGAACTGAGGGGGAAAAAAGCTGGGCAAGTCCCTTGATCTCTATAAAAAGTGGATAATAATAGCACCACCTCCCTAGAGTTGTTGTGAGGATAAAATGAGGTGATAACTATAAAGTGCTTTGCAAACCTTCAATCACTATGTAAATGCAAACTATTAATTATATACATATTTAATATTCTGTGAACTAATGCTAACATTAATAATAGCATTAGAATACAAGATCATCTTTTTTAGGGCCCCTAAAAGTATTTTGAGGGCAACCACAATAGTAGAAACAAGGTGGCAGATGATATGGGCCTAAGCCTGTTTTCACATGGTTTTGATTTCTTCCACTAGGGTGCTATATAAAAAAAAATATATTTCTCATATTTTAGAGATCATACTCATTTGACATAGATCTTTCTATTAAAAATGTTATTTTTACTATAGATTGATTTTATATCTGTATGATTGTAAGCAATAACTTTAAGTGTAATAATGTTTCAGTTCTAGTAGAATCAGTTCTGGTAGAATTTATTTATGAAATTCTTCAGAATATTTTTGGTTTCGTTGTCGTAGTCTTCCATCTATTAGGCCAACGAACAAATGTGTGCTTGCAGGAGCAACATTTGGTTTTGTGAGCTGATTTTTTAAAATAGAGTGAATATGGTTAAATCAGTGCCCCCAGCCCCCAAAGTTATTAGCAGGTTACGGTGGAGTTAGGTAGCAACCTGAGGATGCTTTGTGTAGTCCCCACACAGTGGAAAGTCTTATAAAACTGCCATTTATGAACAAAACTAGCACCTGCTTTCTGGGCTAACAGTTTTATGAGGCAAAATGTATTCATTATATCTCAGGGCACAAAATTTAATCCATGACATTTCTAGTTCTGTGCAAAACTAAGATAATTGTGTTCTTTTGTATTTAAATAGCTGTCAGTTCCATTTACAAAGGTCTTCCACTGCAGGAGGGAATATTTGTATGTCTAGAGTTTATATTTCTGCCTCAACTCTGATAGATCTCTACCTGCTAGTCAATAAAGGTATCTAAATGGGGAGTATTAGTCAAATCTATAACCAAATCTTTTATCTTCAGTGAATCGAAATTTTCAGTTGAATATTTTATGTATTTTAAAGACTAAACCTGTTGCTTTTGCTTTTTTCATGTTTAGTTTTGAACTATAAATACATGTAAATACAGTTATTGTTGCTATCCTCTAAAACATTTAAAAATAGTAGAACACACATGTCACAGATATTGTATGGGAATCAAGCAGTGATGTGTGAATTATCTGAGAAAAGGAATAATTTTGATATTAATACATTTTTGTGATATCAATAATCACATGCATGTACTTCTTCTCATGTTAGACTGACATCAAACATATGATTTTGACCAGATGAAACTAGATTGAGTTGCTGTTCTAACCCTGATCCCTGCACCAGACACTTTATCAGTTGAATGCTGGCAACATGAGCCACTCCAATACCTGTCAGAGTGGGAGTCTAGAAGACATCACCACTTTCTGCAACCCGATAATAAGCTTTGCAGTGATAATACAGGTGAAAGGTAGTGGCCCTACAATACTGCCCTCTTGCCCCAAAGACCAGCACCTACCTTAAGGCAGGAGTCCATGTATTTTCAGGCATTACAATTCCTTCCCTGATGTGGAGGACCAAATACCTCCATTTGCTTCCTAAAGACTGTTTTTTTAAGGCAATTAGTGTATTTTAGCACTTGCTCTGAGGCAGGAGGTTACAAGATCCTGGACCATGTTGGTGTCTCCTCTAAGGTAGAATGGTAACCAATATGATGCCATGCCACCATCTGTCCCAGATGAGAAGCTGTGTAATGAATCTAGAGCACTATAGGGCCTAAAACAGGAGGTTAAAGTACTTATCACATTCTCCTCCCTCAATATGCTAGGTATTCTAGCACCTGTTTTAAATAGGGAAGCCAATAATTACTCTAGGTGGTGCCAACATATACTTTCTGAATCAGGAAGTAATACAACTTCAGGCACTTAAACTCTTGCTCTGACGCAGGGGGCTAAAGATATCTCCACTTCCTTATCCCCCTCCAAAACCAGCATCAGGATGAAACTCAGTCTACTCAAGAACTTAAATTACTCTAGCCTCTACCAGAGGTAGGAGTTAATACAATTGTAGACCATGCAGACCCTAAAGGTCTTGAAACTTGGGATACTCTAGTACCTGTCCCAGAGTGGAAGGCTCTGGGATCCCCAAGGTAGGAGGCCCAAACAGTGTCATCTCTCATTGGAAGGCCAGCTTCCCTTGGCCCCTAGTCAACTAAAGTACCAGTTAAGGTAAGTGGCTCAGATGTGAACACTTTTTGCCTTGGGAAGAGATATAATGGCCCTCTCCATCCAGTTCTAGCTCCACGTCCTCTCATTGTTACTTCTTGCTTCCTGGCCATGCTTGTGGACTCCCAGAAAACTTGGGACATACCTCTTTTTGCTCTTTTCCTTATAAGCATGTCCTCTGATGGCCTTCTAGGACAAAACAGTGACTTAAACAGTCCTTTCTACAGTGGGCCTTTTCTAGTTTCCCAGTATCCAGAACATTCCTTTTGAAGCTAGACTTCTGTCTCCTATGCAATGAATCTATTTTCATACTGCTTCTTTCTACTAGAATGCAAGCTTCCCGAGAACTACAAACTGATTTTACATTTAGAACAATACTTGCCATTCAATATTTAATAAATATTTAGTGGTTGATTGATTGACCTGCTATGCGTATGTGTTTCATTTTTCTCTTTTATTGTGTTTTGATTATGATATTTTTAAGAATGAGAGTTACTGTAAGGACACATGCAAAAAGATAAAACTTATAAAGAGCACACTTCAATGACTGTTAGATTGCAGCAACTGTAGGTGCAGGGAAGTCAAGTGCATCAAGTCCTATTCAAGAATGCAACGAAGCAATCATTCACACTAAAGTGAAGAGTAAAATTCAGTCAAAATGTTGCTGTGGAAGAGCCCATTTTTTTTTCTCAGACAACAAAGACTTTCAGAGGGGCTCAGTAGCTGGCTGGATGGTGGTCAATTCCTCACCAGTATGGCATATGCTTCTTTAAGCTGGAGCATGAGAAGACCTTTTTTTTAATAGCTACTTACCATTGCCAGTAAGGAAAAGAAAGGGCACTTCTCATGGACAAAGTAATAAAAAGACTGGTGTATTAAACATTAAAAAATAGTCTTTAAAAATGAATCTTACTTATGGACACAGGAAAATGGTACAGTAGATAAAATGATAGTCAAAGAATTAGGAAGACCTGAGTTCCAATATGGCCTCAGACCTTTACTAGCTGTGTGACTGTGGGTAAGTCACTTAACCTTTATTCATCTTAGTTTCTTAAAGTGTAAAATGGAGTTGTCGTGAATATCAAAGGAAATATTTGTAAAATAGCACAGTACTTGACACATAGTGGTCACTTAATAAATGCTTCTTTCCTTCCCTTTTTTTAAAATTGAAGACACTACTAAATCCATTGGCTGAAGTATATCAGTGTGCTTATAAGATTTGGTCATGTTCATCTGACTATACATACATATTCATACACATAGACATGGATGGATGGATGCACGCATGTATGTATATAACTCCAAGAAAATGTTTGGGAGAATTTTTCTTCCCATCCCTAAGATCAGCTTCCACAGATAACTTGAGTCCCCCATAATCATTGAAATCTTGCCACCATTGAGGTAATGATAAACTCTAATTGTATACACACACAGAGAGGAATAGATATCTACAGCTACATATACACATACATCTAGATTTACTAACTAGGATTATTCTAGAGTTACAGAAATCCCTAAATGAAGATGGAATATTGAAAAGTATCCTCACCTTATATGAGGCATCACACCAAGAGATGAAAATACACAAGTTTAAATGGTCTTGGAACATTCCTGACTAAAATTACATTGGAAATCTATGGATTGTAATCAAACACATATTTGAAAAATACACGATTTTCCAAAGGCACACTTAAAATCTAATGCACTAAAAGTATGGTACCATGATAAATTAAGGAATATGTAAAATTGCTCAGTATCAAATTGTATTTTTAAAAGTCCAGCAAAAGGAGGACATTTTGCAGATTAAACACTTTAAACAGCAAAAACTTTATGAAGTTTATTTTATGTCTATAAATTTAACTATTTTACTTTGTGCCAATTACTTCACACACTGCTATAAATGCAAGTAATATTGCATGCGTATTAAATATGTTTCTTTACTTTTATGTTTTTAACCTTTATTTGTCATTCTATCTTCATTTTCTATGTCCCTCCTTCTTTGAGAGAATATGGCTATATGAGGTCTGATTGGTCGATATATTATCTACTCAACTGAAAAGGGATTCCTGAAGATATAGGTTTTTTTTTTAATGTAGAAAATAGAAACATATTGAAAACAGAGAATAGATTATTTATGATGTTCTAAGACTTCCTAATGTTATAACTAATTTTTCCTTTCCTTTATCTTGAGAAGAGAGAACATATTCTTCACTTAGAAAAAAAATGCAATGTAAGTAGTATGTACTGTGGTTATTTTATGATACAATGGAACATAAATAAACTGTAAAAATTAATCTGAAAAGAAAGTCCAAGTTTGTAATGGTTGCAGAGTGAAGGATAGACTGTGTCATCTCATTTTCTTTCCTATATTTTTCTAAATGGTAACTTCTCATGTAAAATTAGAGGTTACATTTGTTTTTATTAGTCTTTATTCAGTATGAATCTAATGAAAATTCAGAATAATATTGGGTTCCACAATGATTTTAGTTTTTTTTTGTGTTTTCATTTTTTCTATAAATAGGAACTTGGGATATCACTGTAAAGACAAGTAATGTTTTGTCCAGTGGCATAAACCCTAAAATGGCCTTCATTGTATGCTGTGAGCGAGGCACTTGTACACCAGTCATATTTCCAAAAGGCTCACTTCAAAGGGCTCAAATCTATAAGACCACTATGGAAATGAACAGAAATTATGGAGCCATAAAGAAAGTGCGTTTGCAAGTAGAAGATGCTGAGGATGGGGAAGTCTGGCACTGCCATGAGGTAAAAATTATTAAAGCACACACACATACATACACACATGCATGCACACACACGCATGCACAGACATGGATTTTTGTTTTCATTACAGTGCAAGTTCCTAGTGGGACAAGATTGCTCATTATACATTATAGATGGATATTAAACATGTATGGCATTCAGAGAGTAAGAGTCTTGTTAATTATAAGATATCCAATGGGTAACTACAGTGGTTTTCATAGATTAAAATATTAGTTTGTGTTTGTTTTTTTTTTCCTATTTCTATCCTGGTATGGCTCTGTAAAGCGGGGGTGGGGAAGCATTATTTCAGTAATTCCCAATGGGCTTTTACATATTCTGGCATAATCCAAGATGGACAACAAACCGAGAGACTCAAAAGACCCACAGTGAACACCCTCCCCGCTAAAAATCTGTCACTTAGATATAAGAAAGAGGAAATGAGTAAAAAAAATGACACTCTTTTCTCTAATGTCTAAGATATTAAAGTGAAAGCCTTGGATCACATCAAAACTTCTCTGACAGTGGAGCAACATTTGTATTTGTAATGAAAAAAGAAGTCTTAAGAAAGAAACCTTTCATTTTAAGTTATCAATATGCTTTTATCCAAGAGCATCTCATGCCCTTTTTGTTGTCACAAAGGAAGAAAACTATTTGCCTTAACAATTGCAAATGATGGCACCAATTATGTGATGAAACAAACAGCAGCCATTAATCGACAAACCCACTTCTCATTTTTGCCTTCTCTCCATTAAAATATCTGCTTTTGGTGGGTTGGTCAACTTTACACTAAATATCCCAGGCCAAGGGAGCTCAGTAGCAGTCATGTATTGAAAATTGAAGCTTGCTAATGAATACCCCTGAGAATAAAGCCCTACATGAAAACTGGTATTGTGACCTCAAGGCAAGCTTAAAGAAAAAGAAGAACCTCTGAAGTCATCAGAATGATGATAACTCATTCTCAAAGGTGTTCACAGAAGACAAAATCAATGTGGCATTGCCATTCTCTGGAATGGTTAAACATGGTAAGTTTTCTCAGGACAAGGTATGGTGCCTCCTGCTGTCTCTTTTGTCAGATTTGAAGATAATCATACTTATCCTCTCTTCTTATAACCCTGCAGGGAAGAATTAGCTAATTGTAGAGTTGTTTGAAATGAATAAATTCATCCAACTTAAAGGGAAGTTGGGAATATTCCATACAGTCTTCATAGTATCAAGCATTTATGGTGGAAAAATCTTCAGTCACTTTGTAAATAGGAGCATTCCTCCCCCTTTCCCCCAACACTCACACACATACTCATATAAATTTAGTAAGATTTTTGCTCATCATACACTTAATACCAAAAATAATTGCCTTAGTGATTATTCTTAAGTTTTTTCTTCTTACTTTGTCTATGTTTAATGAAATGAATCACATAAAGTCTCATTAAACTAGATGTTTTGCTCAGTGGTATGTGGTATCTCGCTAAATATTTGTCGATCAAATCAGTATTACCTTGACTTTAAAAAATATAAATGTCACTGCCTCAGGTCAGTGCCCCTACCAGGTCAGGTGGGCTCCTGAGCACGCTGGACAGCGACTCCTACATGCAGCTGGGTCAGTACTGTGACCAGCACTTCCGGGGAGACAAGAAGGACCAAGAGAAGTTGTTGAACCTGTCTTTTTGACCCTCCAAGAAGCAGATCTATGAGCTCTCTGGCAAAAGTGGCGACATCAAGAAAATTATCATGAGCCTAGATTTCACCAGTAATTAATGTTATTTCTTAGTATGTGTCTATGATTTCTTTTTCTTTTAAAAAATAGTCATTGGAGGACATGGTCCCAAGGGTATTTGGGAGGATCATATTCAAACCATTATGAGTTTCGTTTGAAGTCCATTGTAATGAGTCAGAGAGAGTGAGAGAGAGAGAGAGAGAGAGAGAGAGAGAGAGAGAGAGAGAGAGAGAGAGAGAGAGAGAGTTAGTTATAGAATTTAGACTTAGATGAGGCTTTAGAGATCATCCAGTCCAATCCAAACCATCCTACCTTTGGAGAAATTGAGACTCATGGAGGTTAAGTGAACTTACACACACAAAAAAAGAGAGCTGGGATTCATATTCATGACTCTGACTCTGAGCCTCATGATTCTGAGACCGGAAGCTCTTTGCATTGCATGATTCTATTTCACGTGGGAAATGAATATGAAGAAAGATTGTTAAATATCTCTATGCCTATCCAAGGGACTATACAAACCAATCAAAAAAATACTGTTAGCAATTTCATTCAATAAGGGTTGTGGATTCAATGACATAGATGAAACTATCCCCATCCTAAAGGAAACTCCATTATATTAAGGGGGAAACACACACAGAAAAGTAAATGCAAAATAGAAGTAAAACAAAGTGCTTGGTCATAGAAAGAAGTAACAATAGGGAGAATCAGGAAAGACCTCTCCAAAGAAGTGGCATGTGAGCTGTTTCTTGAAGGGAACTCAGTCCTCCAAAAAGTAAAGATGAGGAAGGACAAAATTTCAGTTAGGAGGGATATCCCATACAAAGTGAGGGACTTGGGAGATAGAATGTGGAAGATAAGGAATAACAAATAAGCTCGTTCTCCCTTAGCCCACAGACAATCAATAATTGACAAATCTTGTAAATTTCTTTTTCGACAATATTTCTCATCTACATCCTCTTCTCTACATTCACAGAGACACTCAGGCTCTCGTCTCTCTTACCTAGACTGCTGCAAAGCCATCCTAAGGGGATTCCCTGCCTCAACTCTTTCCTTACTCCAAACTACACTCTAACCACTATTCTTCTTGGTTCCCAGTCCAGTTCTCAATCCAGTATACCATATTCTGAATTGCATTTGACAGACTGTACACAGAACAAAACTGAAAGCACAATAAAAGTGACCATATCATTATAACATGTTCATCATATGTGAAGAGCAGCAAGGAGTCCAGTCACAGTGGATCCCAGAGTACATCGGGGGTTAGTAAGGTCTAATAAAACTGGAAAGGCAGGAAGGGTCTAGAGGAGATTAGGGACAGCTACAGTTCCCACCCTCCATTCTCACTGTAGGGTCAGAGCCCCTTTGCTGATAATAATAGCTGACATTTACATAGAACTTTCAGGTTTATAAAGTACTTCACATATATCTCATTTGAACCTCTGAAGAACCCTGAGAATTAGGTGCTATTGTTATCTACATTTTTACACAGAAGTAAGTTCATAGAGATTGAGTGCCTTTCCTAAGGTCACAGAGCTATTATGTATTCACTGAGGCAGTATTTTTAATAAGCTCTTCCCTACTCTGAAGTCCAGTATTCCACCCACGATACCACCTAGTTGTATCTCAATAAATTTGTCCCTCCTTAAGGTGAGAGGATGCACATAGAATAGTGGATAAATAGCAAATCTGTTCTGTGTTCAATTTCTGCTGCTGATACATGGTTATGTGATCCTTAGTAAATAATTTAACCTCTCATTGTCCTGGGAAATTCAGTCATCTTTTCCCTGGTATTAGATATTGACTGTGGTTTGTGTTTTGAGACTACTCTGACTTAAACCTGAAAGACACTTGGTGAGTGGAGGGAAACCTCAGTAAGTTTCTAGGCAGAAAATCAAAAGCCACATGTCACCATCTAAATACAGATATTTTGGCCACACAAGAACCCCTTGGTGCGATACTTGTTGTCTGTCACCTCTCACAATCTTCTTTATTATGTACATATGAAGTGAACAGGATCAAGAAAGTGATTTTGAAATTAAGAACATATGGTATCAATGAGGTCAAAATAGTAAATAATGTAAGGGTAGTAGGAGCGTCATACCTAAATTCAAACAAATGTTTAATCATAGTTGCAAATGTAGGGCCAATATTCTGACTCTGTCTAGCTTTATATCCATTAACTAGGATTTCTACAAGCTCTATCTCTGACAGTCAGGTGTGTCTAATGAAGCTCTCTAATAATCCTCCCAGAGGTTCCTACGGGAGCTCGGGTTAAGTAGTTCCTATTCTCCTGGGAGCTAACAGATGATTTAAAAGAATTCTCTGAGCTTGCTATTTCCTCTCCATAATTCTCACCAAGTTTCTCAGATCACATGATTTACAACGGGAAATTACAGAACACAGGAAAAGAGGAAAACCTGAAATAACCATTGGAAGTTGGTATTGTGAAGTGTAGATTTATAGGTGTATCTTTATATGCCATCAGGTAGATGATTATGGGTATGGAACCAATGGCACGTTGTTTCAGCATGTTCTGTTTACAGTTCTCTTCGTGAATGTTGTTGTTTTTGTTGCTGTTCAGTTGTTTTTCACTTATGTGTGATTCCCTATGACCCCATTTGGGATTTTCTTGGCAAAGATACTGGTTTAGTTTGCCATTGCCTTCTCCAGCTCATTTTACAGATGATGAAACTGAAGCAAACAGTGTTAAGTGATTTTCCCAGGGTCACACTGCTTAGTAAGTGTCTGAGGTCAGATTTGAACTAAGGAAGATCACTCTTTTGACTTTAAGCCCATTGCTCTCTCCACTGTACCACTTAGTTGCCTGCCATAATACTTAACAGAATAGTATCATTTAGTTCTCTTGGATACCCTGGATTTCTTAGCCAGTTTAATGTGCTTGCTTGCTCACATCTTGTCCCTATCATGGTATTCATCCTCATGGTCTTTCTTTCATTCATCAATCACTTTGGTTTTTAGTCTATTCTCAAATCTTTGAAAGCATTTTAAGTTATTACATGTCAGTCTTCTATAGTTTCTTTTTTCTTTTTTTAATCTTAAATGTTTATTGATTAATTTTTAGTCTTCAACACTCATTTCCACAAAATTTTGAGTTCCAAATTGTTTCCCTGTCTCTCCCTTCCCTAACCCCATAAGGTCTTGCATTTTGATTACCCCTTTCCCTCCATATGCCCTCCCTTCTATGACATCCCTCTCTTCCCTTACCCTCATCTTCTCTCTTTTCTTGTAGGGCAAGATAGATTTCTATACCCCATTACCTGTGTTTCTTATTTCACAGTTGTACATAAAAACATTTCTCAACATTCATTCCTAATACTTTGAATTCCAACTTCTCTCCCTTCCTCTCTCCCCACCCATCTCCACTCAGAAGGCAAGCAATTCAATATAGGCTATATATGTGTAGTTTTTAAAAAGACTTTCATAATAGACATATGGTGTAAGAATAACTATAGTTCCCTCCAAACTACCCTGCTCCCCATTTACTCTGCTCTCTCTTTTGACCTTGTCCCTCCCCATAAGTGTTTACTTCTAATTACTCCTTTCTCCCATTTACACTCACCTCTATCATCCCCCTCACCCCACTTGACCCCTTCTCCCCTACATTCCTGTAATGTAATATAGATTTTCATACCAAACTGAGTGAGCATGTTATTCCTTCCTTAAGCCAAATGTGAAGAGAGTAAGCTTCACTTTTTCCGCCTCACCTCCTCCCTTTTCTCCTCCATTGAATAAGCTTATTCTTCAGTCTTTTATGAGAAATAATTTGACCCATTCCATTTCTCTCTTTCTCCTCCCATTATATTCCCTCTCACCCCTTAATTTTTATTTTTTTAGATATCACCCCTTCTTAATCAACTCACTGTGTGCTCTCTTTCTTTCTCTCTCTCTCTCTCTCTCTGTATACACACATACACACACACATACACATGTGTGTGTATGTACAATTCCTCCAACTACCCAAATACTGAGAAAAGTCTCAAGAGTTACAAATATTGTCTTTCCATGTGGCAAGGTAAACAGTTCAATTTTAGAAAGTCCTTTATGATTTCTCTTTCCTGTTTACCTTTCCATGCTTCTCTTGATTCTTGTATTTGAAAGTCAAATTTTCTTTTCAGGTCTGGTCTTTCCATCAAGAATGCTGGAAAGTCCTCTACATCATCAAATGAACATTTTTTCCCTTAAAGTATTATACTCAGTTTCCTGGGTGATGATTTTTGGTTTTAATCCTAGTTCCTTTGACTTCTGGAATATCATATTCCAAGCTCTTCAATCCCTTAATGTAGAAGCTGTCAGATCCTGTGTTATCCTCACTGTATTTCCACAATACTTGAATTGTTTCTTTCTAGATGCTTGTATTTTCTCCTTGACCTGAGAACTCTGGAATTTGGCTACAATACTCCTAGGAGTTTCTCTTTTTGGATCTCTTTCAGGAGGCAATCAGCAGATTCTTTCAATATTTATTTTACCCTCTGGTTCTAGAATATCAGGGCAATTTTCTTTGATAATTTCATGAAAGATGATATCTAGGCTCTTTTTTTAATCATGGCTTTCAGGTAGTCCCATAACTGTTAAATTGTCTCTCCTGGATCTATTTTCCAGGTCAGTTGTTTTTCCAATGAGATATTTCACATTATCTTCTATTTTTTCATTCCTTTGGTATTGTTTGGTAATTTCTTAGCTTCTCATAAAGTCATTAGCTTCCATCTGCTCCATTCTAATTTTTAAAGATTTAAAGAATTTTTCTTCAGTGAGCTTTTGAATCTCCTTTTCCATTTGACTAATTCTGCTCTTTAAAGCATTCTTCTCCTTATTGGCTTTTTGGACATCTTTTGCCATTTGAGTTAGTCTATTTTTTAAGGTATTAATTTCTTCAGCATGTTTTTGGGTCTCCTTTAGCAAGCTGCTGACTTGCTTTTCATGGTTTTCTTGCATTTCTCTTCGCAATTTTTCCTTCACCTTTTTTTTAATATAAATTTATTTATTTAACTTTTTACATTCATTTTCACAAAATTTTGAGTTTCAAATTTTCTCCCCATTTGTCCCCTCCCCCACTGAGCATTCTAATTTCCCCTATCACCAATCTGCCCTCTCTTCTATCCTCCCTCCCTTCTCTTGTCCCCATCTTCTCTTTTGTCCTGTAGGGCCAGATGACTTTCTATTCCCCATTAACTGTATTTCTTATTTCCTAGTAGCAAGAACAACACTAAATAGTTGTTCCTAAAACTATGAGTTCCAAATTCTCCTCATCCTTCCCTCCCCACCCATTCCCTTTGGGAAGGCAGGCAATTCAATATAGGCCATATCTGTGCAGTTTTGCAAATGACTTCCATAATAGTCATGTTGTGTAAGACTAACTATATTTCCCTCCATCCTATCATTGTTTCTATTCTGTCTTTTGATCCTGTCCCTCCCCGAGTGTTGACTTCAAATTGCTCCCTCCTCCCATTGCCTTCCCTTCCATCATCTCCTCCACCCTGCTTATCTCCTTCTCCCCCACTTTCCTGTATTGTAAGATAGGTTTTCATACCAAAATGAGTGTGCATTTTATTCCTTCCTTTAGTCGAATGTGATGAGGGTAAACTTCATGTTTTTTTCTCAGCTCTCCTCTTTTTCCCTCCACCAAAAAGTCTCCTGCTTGCCTCTTGAATGAGAGATAATTTACCCCATTACATTTCATCCTCTCTCCTTCCACTATATTTCTCTCTCACCATTTACCTTAATTTCCTTTAAGATTTGATCCCATCCCATTCAATTCACTCTGTGCTCTGTGTGTGTGTGCGTGCATGCATGTACATGTGTGTGTGCGTGTGTGTGTATGTGTGTGGGTAGTCCC
Organism: Bettongia penicillata ogilbyi; assembly: GCA_023548195.1. Lineage (NCBI taxonomy): Eukaryota > Metazoa > Chordata > Mammalia > Diprotodontia > Potoroidae > Bettongia > Bettongia penicillata. The sequence continues at coordinate 1,946,977 of JAJHZJ010000367.1, read as the reverse complement.
ACCAACTACCCAGATACAGAAAAGTTTTAAGAGTTACAAATATTGTCTTTCCATGTAGGAATGTAAACAGTTCAACTTTGGTAAGTCCCTTATGACTTCTCTTTGCTGTTTGCTTTTTCATGCTTCTTCTCATTCTTGTGTTTGAAGGTCAAATTTTCTTTTCAGCTCTGGTCTTTTCATCAAGAATGCTTGAAAGTCCTCTGTTTCATTGAAAGACCATATTTTCCCCTGAAGTATTATACTCAGTTTTGCTGGGTAAGTGATTCTTGGTTTTAGGCCTAGTTCCTTTGGCTTCTGGAATATCCTATTACATGCCCTGCGATCCTTTAATGTAGAAGCTTCTATATCTTGTGTTATCCTGATTTTATTTCCACAGTACTGGAATTGTTTCTTTCTAGCTGCTTGCAATATTTTCTCCTTGACCTGGGAATTCTGGAATTTGGCCACAATTTTCCTTGTTGTTTCTCTTTTTGGATCTCTTTCAGGCGGTGATCGATGGATTCCTTCAATACTTATTTTGCCCTCTGGTTGTAGAATGTCAGGGCAGTTTTCCTTGATAATTTCATGAAAGGTGATGTCTAGGCTCTGTTTTTGATCATGGCTTTCAGGTAGTCCCATAATTTTTAAATTGTCTCTCCTGGATCTATTTTCCAGGTCAGTTGTTTTTCCCATGAGATATTTCACATTCTCTTCTATTGTTTCATTCTTTTGGTTTTGTTTTGTGATTTCTTGGTTTCTCATAAAGTCATTATCTTCCATCTGTTCCATTCTAATTTTGTGAGAACTATTTTCTTCAGTGAGCTTTTGAACCTCTTTTTCCATTTGGCTAATTCTGCTTTTAAAAGCATTCTTCTCCTCATTGGCTTTTTGAACCTCTTTTGCCAATTGAGTGAGCCTATTTTTCAAGGTGTTATTTTCTTCAGCATTTTTTTGGGTCTCTCCACCTTTCTTATTTGATTTTCAAAATCCTTTTTGAGCTCTTCTATGGCCTGAGACAACTGCATATTTATTTTAGAGTTTTTGCTTGCAGAAACCTTCACTGACCTAAATTGTTCCTCCTCATCTGAAAGGATGGAAGAAAATACCTGCTTACCAAAAAAGTGACCTTCTATTGTCTTATTGTTTTTCCCTTTTGGGGGCATTTTCTCATCCAGTTGCTTGACTTTTGAATTCTTTGTCTGAGATTCAGATCAGCTGCTCAATTCCCTCAGGGGCTTTAGGTGGAGGGCTCCTAGGTCTGCCACTCCATGCCACGCTCCTCTCTGATGGGTGACAGAGCCCTCCCACTGACCTTTGAAGCTATCTCCAGTGTTTGTGGGTTGAGCAATCTGGAGACTACTGCTGCTGGTGGCTCCCTGAAGCCTGTTTAGGTCCTGTCACTGTCACATTTGGCTGTGCTCCATGCTTCCTGGGCTGTGCTGCATGTGCTCCACCAGTCTTCTGTAGTTTCAACTATATTTGAAGCTCTTTGAGATCAGAGGCCATCAGTTTTCTTATATCCACTTTCCTTCTCTTGCTGCTCTCCAAAATTATGTAACCATAGACAAGCCTTAGGACTCCTGCAAATATTGATGAGTTCCTTGACTAATTACATTTCTATCAACCTATTATTCTTTCTCCCTTATCTTTAAAAACATATACTAGATCCATGATTTCATTGGCATAGAGAGCTTTGGGGGAGAAACTTTTCCTACCAAAGTAGATCAGAAACTTTTGAAATCTTTTAGTCTTAGAGAGTTGCTGAGTACACTGAGAGATTCAGTGCCTTGTTCAGAGTCATACAGTCATTATGTGTCAGAGGTACAACCTGAATCTAGATCTTTTTGGCTTCCAGTCCAACTCTCATTTCCATATGTTGAATTGCATTTCACAAACTGAATACACAACAAAATCACAAACACAGTAAAATTGACCATACCATTATAAAGATAGTTCACATGAAACTGCAAATGCACAGTGTACAACTTGTTATTTCTTTCAAATATACAACAAAATTATCATGTAAATTTCTTTTCTCCTCTTTTTTTCTTCCCTCTCCCTACACTTCCCTAGAGATGGATGGCTACCATTAGACACAAATAAACACACACACATACACATACACACGTACATACATATATGTATATGTGTACATATACACTATATATATGTATATAAAATTATTCTATACATCTACTTATCACTTCTTTCTATGGATGCGGATAGCATCTTTCTCCACATGTCATTTATAGTCAATTTGGGTATTTACATGTAGACAAAATAACTTATCCATTGAAAGCCATTCTTAAAATATTATTGCTGCTACTGTGCACAGTGTTCTCTTGGTTCTGCTTATTCACTCTTTATTGTTGCATACAAGTCTTTCCATGTTTTTCTAAAACCATTGAGCTCATCATTTCTTATAGTACATTAGTATTCCATCACAATCATATGACACTCATTCATCCATTTCCCACCTGATAAGTATCCCTTCAATTTACAGTTCTTTACCACAACGAACAAAAGTTGAGGTTGAGTTGTGTATGATGATGTGATTCTAAAAATTGGGTAGGTAAAAGTTAAAAGGAAAAATTATCTCATAAAAATGAGGAGTGAAAGGAAGAAAGTAGGAATCAGGGAGGGATGTAGGGCTATATTGTAATATTGTAACATTACTCTCCTCTGGTTTGAAGAGGAAATATTTTATGTATCTGAAGAGGTTTAGAAGTCTTCCGAGCTTCTAGAGAGGTGAGAAAACTGGGTAGAGACTCTTAGAAGGGGATATTGATTAAGATTAGGAGGGTGGAGTAAATAGATAAGGGACTTTTATGGGGAGGGCAAAATAATGAATAAGTAGGTAAAGGGAGAAGAGTGAGTAAATAATCACAGTTATAACTTTGAATGTGAATGGAATTAACTCACCCATGAAATGGAAATGGATAGCACAATGGATTAAAAATCAGGATCCCATAATTTGTTATTTACAAGAAATATATTTAAAAATGAGAGACACATGCAGAGTTAAAAATGGAGGGTTGGAATAGAATTTATTTTTCTTCAGCTGATGAAAAAAAGGTAGGGGTAGCAATTATGATCTCAGACAAAGTTATGGTTAAAATAGATAAAAGAGATAAACAGTGTAGCTACATTTTGATAATAGGTACTATAACTAATGAAACAATATCATTATTGAATCCTAAATGCATCAAATACTATAACATCTAAATTTTTAAAAGAAAAGTTAAATGAATTTTAGGTGGAGATAGATAGTAGTACCATAATAGTAGGTGACTTTAATACTACTACTTGGTATATTTCCAGAGATGATTATGGGAAAAGGAAAAAGAATTTGTATCTTCTAGAGTGTTTAGAGAACCCAAGTCTTCTTGACTCCAGGGCTACCACTCTATTCACTGCACTACTTGGAGTGCTTCTGTTACTTCCTGGGCAAAAATAGTGTGACTTTTGTGGCTCTAGCTCTTAAACTACTATTTTGGTTATATAGCACATAAAATGAATCTTGGAATGTTAGGAGGGAGTGAAATTAGGGTGTACCCAATATGAGGGCATCTTCTTCAACTACATATGAAAAGCGGGCAGTGAATTTGAAAGTTCAGGTTCTGCCCTCTATAAAGGAAAGTTGACCCTCTAACCAGAGGAGAGAAGACTGAGGGAATTGAGGAGGTGTTGAGTATCCAAGGTTGAGTTATCAGCATGGTGAAAGACCTTGACCAGAATCTGGGGCCAACTCCAGTCCTCTTGATGTCAGATTGCTATGGAGGAGAGGGTGAGGTTGATGACTTTGCAGAACTCTCCCTCACTTAAATCCAATTCACTTCAAGTCATGGCATCACTTTCCTCATGAAATGGTCCTCTTCAAGAATAAAAGATGAGCAATGATCAGCATGGTGATTTGATTTTAAGTTATCAAATTATCCTGGGAGAGGCATCTTGTTCCTAGGGAGTTGAAACCAAGGAGAACTTCAGGTGAAAGTTCCTCATCCTTAAATCCCTGAATTTGGTTTTAAAGTAGTTTTATAATTATTTTTAAATAGTTTGTTTCATAATACTATGTGTTTATTTTGTGAACTTAAAACATAATTTGGAAAAGGGGTCCATAATATTCATCAGACTTCCAAAAGGGTTGAAGACAAAAAAGGGTTAAGAACCCCCTAGTAAAGAAAGAGAAGAGAAGAAGGCTCAAAATAGAGCTTTGGGAGACAGCCAGAGGTAGGGAATGACTAGGATAAAGAAACAGAAAAGAAGACTAAGAAGGGGTAGTCAGAGAAGCAGGAGGAGAACCAGGAGGGAACTGTGTTGTGAAAACCTGGAGAGGAAAGAATATCCAGGAGGAGAGGACAATTAGCAGTGTCAAAGGATGTAGAGAAGTCAAGAAGGATGATAATTGGGGAAAAGTTATTAGATTGAGCAATTAAGAAATCACTGGTAACTTTAAAAGGGGCAGTTCCAATCAAATGGTAAAATCTGAAGCCTGATTAAAGATGGTCTGAATTCATGTAAGAGCACACAAAATGATATAGTTGGCTGTCTGAACTAGTGCAACCACAAAGGGGAGGACATAGAATGAAAATTAGTGGGTATGGTTATATCAAGTGAGTTTTTTTTTAAGGATTCAAGAGATATGGGCCAGTAGAGGGGGAGAAATGGAACATCAGAACAGAGTGAGGAGGATTCTGGGAGAAGTCTGCTGGAAAAGATGGGATCAAAGGTTCACGTAAAAGGTTTTGCTTTGGCATGGAGCAGTCATCTCTTCAAGACAGTAGTGAAGAATGAATTATTGTGGGAAGACATCTGGGTGATAGGAGATATGGAGAAAAGGAGAAGAGCCCTTTGGGGAATGGCTCAATTTTTTTTAGCGAATTATAAGATAAGGTCCTAAGCTGAAAGGGTGGGGGAAGAGGGTACATTGGAAAGCTTGAGAAGGAATGAAAATGACATGCTTTGTAAGTGTCTTCCCTGAAAGTAGGAAATGGAAAGTCAGGTTTTCAGTGTTTTCCAGCAGACCACATTCTTATAATAACACAACTGAAAAGTGCAATGAATACAAGAACCCACTGTGTTTATTGTTTGCAGCCTTTCAAAAAAAAAGTATTGATTTTTTTAGGATCAATGAGCTTCAACTGCAACAAAATGTCACCCGTGTATATATTAAAATCATACAAAATTCCTTAATAGATACAGTAATAGAGACAATTTTGCTTAATGACCTTCCAGTTATATTAAGCAAGGAATAAATATAGAGACATGATCACTAAATGCATTTGCCTCTGTCATGGAAAATGTTCAATACAGAGTCCAAGAGGAAAATGGGTTTTCTATGTGTAGTAGTCTTGCAAATTTTCCTTTCGCTAGATGAAATTGTTTTGATTTCACCAAGCTGTATGGATTACTTCGGGCTTTCACAAAAGAAGATTCATATTCAGTCAAAAGAATTTGGCTCAACAACAAACAAAGGAGGTAAAAAATAGATTAGACAGTAAGTTAAAAACATTTACTAAGTGCCTACTTTGCACCAGGTAACTGGAAGTATAAAAAGAAGGAAATTTCAGTCTCTGTTATCAAGGAGTTCACAGTCCTCAGTCTAATAGGAAAGACAACATGTACACGATAATGTACAAACAAGCTAGGTATAGGGTAAAGTGGAAATAATCAATAGAGGGAAGGCACGAAAATTTAGGAGGATGGGTGAAATTTTAACTGGGATTTGAATGAAACCAGAAGGTGGACAGGTAGAGGGAAAGTACTCCAGTAATGGGGATCAGTGAAAATGCTCAGGGTCAGAAGATGGAGTGCCTTGTGAGAGGAAGAGAGGCCAATGTCATTGGTTCCCAGTATATTTGGAGAGGCACAATGCAGAAGAAAACTGGAAAGATTGTGGTAGGGGTGATAATGTTAAAAGTTCTAGAAAACAGTTCCCAAAATATTGAATAGTGGATTTATAGAATGGCATGAAAAAAATGTGCAACAGGTAATGAAGACATAGATGGTACTATCTACACCTTTGGAAGGAATTCCTCGATTGATGAAGTCCAAAATGATTTATGTACTAACATACACGATTATGCAAAAAAGTGTTGGTATCAGAAAAGGCAATTTAAAGTCAAGTATATTAAAAACAGGTACTAGAAATTCATAGTAAATAGCTTTTAAAAAGTTTAATTGGAATTCTCTCTTGAAAAAAGTCATAAAAATAAGCTTTCTCATATTAAAACATTTAAGTTATAATTGCAACTGTGTTAATTTTTAGAATGAAGAAAGGACTGTTTGATGATTTACTTTGGTATAGTTTTTGTAACCAACTTGCATGACAATATTATGTACATCCTTCATTACACATTTACACTTTGCATCCCATTCATAAATAGGGGCATTGCTGCAAAGATTACTTGATAGTTCATGAGTTTTCCTATGAGTCTCATAATTCATTCATACTAAAACAATTCTCTTTTCAAACTCCTCTTGGAAAGGCTGCTTATTGGGGTCTTGACATAACAGACTCTAGTACTCTCTGTACTTATCTGCCTCTTCCCTAACAGCACTCTCCTGAAGAATAGTGTTCTCTCTTTGGGGTTTTGGAAACTTTCACTATGGTTGAAAGAGCCATTGGACGTTGCAAAATTCTAGACACAATTTTTCATTTAAAGTTTAACTCAAGTCTTAAGTACTACTGATGATTTTTTAAATAGGAATGTATGCAATACTAGCTAAGAAATAGCGGGGAATAGGTTAGGTAAACCAGATACAGTAGTCAGTTATTTTAGCAATCTACTGTTTGATAAATCCAAAAACCCCAGCTTCTGGGATAAGAGCTCACTATTTGATAAAAAATTACTGGGAAAACTGGAAAATAGTATGGCAGAAACTGGACATAGACCAATGTCTGACACTGTATACCAAAATACCAAATGGGTACACAATTTAGATATAAAGGTCGATACTGTAAACAAATTTGGGGAGCAAGGAATAATTTATCTGTCAAATTTATGGAGAATGGAGGAATTTCTGATCAGAGATAATGAAAATTATGAATGTAAAATGGATAATTTTGATTACATTAAATTGAAAAGGTTTTGCACAAAGTCAATGCAATCAAGATTAGGAGGCAAGTAAAAAACAGAAAGAATTTTTACAACTAGTATCTGTGATAAAGGCCTCATTTCTAAAATGTATAGAGAACTGAGTCAAATTTACAAGAATACAAGTCATTCCCCAATTGATAAATGGTCAAAGAATATGGACAGGTAGTTTTCAGAGGAAGAAATTAAAGCTATCTATACTGACATGAAAAAATGCTCTAAATCGCTATTGATTAGAGAGATGCAAATCAAAACAACTCTGAGGTACCATATCATACCTATCAGATTAACTCACATGACGAAACAGGAAAATGATAAAAGAGTATCATATCCAAGTGTAACGACTGATGAATAATTTGATGTTTTCCCTTTGGTTTGTTTAGATAAAACTTCAGCATAAGAAAAATAAGGAGAGCATAGAATTCCCTTTTCTGCAACTCTTTGCCAATGTGGAAGGATGCACTGTGGCTGAACTTCCAGTCCTGACAGCCAGCTGTGTTTTCTCAACAGGTTTGTAATTAATTTTAACTCTATAAATATGGATTAAGGTCTACTGTATGCACATGCTTTGTGAAAGATATAAGAGCAGTCACAGAGGGGCTTGTGCCCACACAGAACTTAATCTGTAGCAGAGAGCTATATACATACACAGACTACTTTAATACGTAATCATTCATTGTATTTTGAATGCTTGTTGAAAATAAAATTATATCTAACTACAGAAATGGCCAAAAGGCATTTTGTGTGTGTATGTGTTTTTGTGTGTCCATGTGAGTGTATTTCATCTATGAATATTTACAACCTTGAGTCATTCATGACTATAGAAATGAGCTTTGACAACTGAAATAAGTCACAGCTTGATGACTAGTACCTATATTTAAACTAATTGAAAAAAATCAGAGGATTTTAGATTGTGTTCTTTTTCTGTAGGCAGCAAAAAACCCCAATGAACCTTTACTAAAAATGAAAACATTAAGGAATCCCAGAGACTTAGAGTTGCCTGGGACCTCAGAAGTCACCTAGTCCAAAAAATACCTTAAAAATACCTCAGACAATAAAGATGCATTAACTAAAAGGTATATGTACAACACTATAACACACTATAAAAGTGGGGATCAGTTTTAACTCAAAGAGCTCTAGGAAAGACAAATCCACTATATTCTCAAACAACCTATTCCACTTCTGGAATACTCTAATTATTAGAGAGAAAAAGCTTACATTAAAACTAAATTAGTTTCTTTGCGTTGCTTCTAATTCTGACCTCTATAGCCAAACAGACCAAGTCTAGTAACTTTTCTACATGACAATACTTCAGTCAGTTGGTTAGTGAGTAGGAAAGAATTTTTTAAGCAATTAATATTTGCAAGGTACCATGCTAAGCACTGAGTGAACAAAGATTGGTCAATAAAATCAGTGTCCTCAAAGAGCTTATATTTCAATGGAGAAGACAACATCTAATAACTAGGTCTATACACAATATTTAACAAGTGAAAGTAATTTCAGAGGGGATGGTACTAGTAGTTTCAAATATGTGAATATAACTCCTAAGACTTTCTTTCCATTGAGGCTAAACTTTCCTCTTTTCTCCACCTGATCTTTGCATGACATGATCTCCTAGCATTTCATCATTCTAGATATTTCCTCTGGATGGTCTCCAATTTTTATTTCTATTACTTTCCACTGGTTGACCACCATGGAGGATGGAGGAACTCCATCCTTCTCTTTGTCTCCTTACCCCCAGTTAAGTGTGATTTTCAACATGAGGACTTTTCTGCATACTGTCTCCCCCAGCTAGACTGGAAGTTTCTTGTGGGTAGTAAGTGTTTTTGTATTTATCTTTATATTTATCCCCAGTGCCTGGTATAGTCCCTAGCAGATAGTAGGTACTTAATATATGCTAGTTGATTGATACCTATTCCACATCTCTTCAATCACTGTTATTTCATGTACACATTAGTAATACTTAGGCTGTGGCTCCATACATTGCATAGAAACACACACACACACACACACACATACACACACACACGGAAAAGAAAGAAGAGGATCATTGAGGCATTTTTTTAAATGGAGAGGAAAGAACAAAAGGGTCAGATAACCAGATATTTGAAAGCAACCAGCTGTTAAAGGGGTAATATTTCTCTAGCCCTTTCGCCACCTCTGTGATGGCAGAGCAGCCAGCAGTTGGTCTACACAACAGTTGTTAATTATTTAAGGAAGAAACACCTTCCAAAATTGCTGAAATAGAGAGCCTTTATTTTGTGTATCTTTGTGTGCTCTAACTCTTAGAGAAATACCTCTTTGCCCAAACCTGTTCATTATGCCAGGAGCATTGTCACCAGAGGCTGAGAAAGATGGCATTTTAATAGCTGGCTTCCCTGCCTTTTTACCCTCTTTCAACATGATTGTTGACTCAAAGTTGCAGTTCTTGTAACTATTTTGTCATCATGTTTACAGACACAGACTAACTTTACCTTTTGACAAGTTTCTCCATCAAACCTAATTCCCTGAGTAAGAAACTCTAGGGGAAAAAAGTGGCCATAAAGGGGCTCCAGAAGAGAAAGGAGAAAAATTGAAAGCAACAAAATATAATCATTAAATCTACCTTGAGGAATTTATCTTTTGATATTTTGTTTTTTTCCCTGTCTGGCTTAAGGTTTTGAGTTAAAGAATACTTGAAATTTGCTAGTTTGTTTTAGAAGTTTTCTTGATATTTGGAGTCATGTGAAAGAATAGAAACGGTTTCTATTCTCAAGGAGTTTGCATTCTGATAGAAGAAATAGAAGGAAATAAATTGTGATCTGACTGGGTGTGGATTAAGCCATCAATCATTCTGCATTTCCCTCTACCATACAAGGCCTGATCCTGTTCTTTGCCTTGATCAACCTTATGTTAGCCAATCTCTTTCTTCTCCCTTAGCTTTACTCCTCATCCTATTCATTATCTTTACTCTGCCATCCAATCTCACAGTTCCTCACTTCCTCCCCAATTCATCAACGGGCCACACTTCTACCTTTCTTAACTTTGCTCCTTGGTGAATCAGTTCAACCAACAGTTTCTATAAATGCCAATCCCTTTCCCCCTTGCTCTATTGCCAGTTATGTGTTGCTAAATCTCAACCTTAGATTTCTCCTACTCTCTACCACCTTCAATCATCTTCAGGTGCTGATGTAGTAGATGTAGGAAAAGTTACAAAACCATGCTGAGTGGGTCTATTATAAATTTATGTTATATATGTCCAACTTGACCCTCACTGAAGCAAAGCAAATGTTATACACCCATGTAATTGATTCACTCTACCACTCATAAAAATACCATTCTACATCTTTTCATCCCTCCTCAAGCTGGTTAAGGTGCCTCTCCCATCACTCTTTCCACTGATGATCCAATTAAATACTTCACAGGAAAAAAAATGAGAACTTTTCACTCCTTTCTTGTCTTATATTACTCAGATACCTCCCCCAACTATCTTTTCTTTCATACCTTTTTTAAAATAAGAAATGACACTTCTCCTTCCTAAAGCAAAACTTATTCCACAAATTCTTGATTTCATGCCCTCTTTCTTCTCCAATAGATTTTCCCCACTGTCATCCATCCCTACTCCCACTAATTTTCACTATGTATTATAATTTTTCCCTGCTGCTCATACACAAATGATTCCTCCTTCCTTAAAAAGCAAAACAAACAAAAAACCTCACTTGATCCTTCCATCACTGCTTGCTGTCATCTTAAATCTCTCATATTTTTCATGGTTAAAACCCTTGGAAAACTATCAAGACTCAGGGCAGCTGGTGACACAATGGACAGAGCACCAGTCCTGAAGTCTGGAGAACTAGAGTTCAAATGTGACCTCAGACACTTGAAACTTACTGGCTGTGTGACCCTGGGCAAGCCACTTAACCTGCTTGTCCTACACGAAAGAAAGAAAGAAAGAAAGAAAGAAAGAAAGAAAGAAAGAAAGAAAGAAAGAAAGAAAGAAAGAAAGAAGAGAGAGAGAGAGAGAAGGAAGGAAGGAAGAAATAAAGAAAGAAAGAAAGAAAGAAAGAGAGAGAGAAAGAAAGAAAGAAAGAAAGAAAGAGAGAGAGAAAGAAAGAAAGAAAGAGAGAGAGAAAGAAAGAAAGAAAAGAGAGAAAGAGAGAAAGAAGGAAGGAAGAAAGAAAGAAAGAAAGAAAGAAAGAAGGAAAGAAAGAAAGAAAGAAAGAAAGAAGAAAGAAAGAGAAGAAAGAAAGAAGGAAGGAAGGAAGAAATAAAGGAAGGAAGGAAAGAAGGAAAGAAAGAAGGAAAGAAAGAAAGAAAGAAGGAAAGAAAGAGAAAGAAGGAAGGAAAGAAGGAAGGAAAGAAGGAAAGAAAGAAAGAAAGAAAGAAAGAAAGAGAGAAAGAAAGAAAGAAGGAAGGAAGGAAGAAAGAAAGAAAGAAAGAAAGAAAGAAAGAAAGAAAGAAAGAAAGAAAGAAAGAAAGAAAGAAAGAAAGAAAGAAAGAAGGAAGGAAAGAAGGAAGAAAACTATTTAGACTTGACACTTATATTTCCTTTATTCTAAACCATTTATAGTCTGGCTTCTGACCTCTCCATTCAACTCTTCAAGCTTACCAGTGATCTCTTTTTTCATTATCCCACATTAGTCATGCTGTGAAAAAAAATGAAATTACATTAAAGTTAAAAATAGTAACTTTTGATCTGCAATCACACTCTATCAGTTCTTTCTCTGGAGGTAGATGGCATTTTGTATTACTGAGAATAGCTAAGTCATTCACAGTTGATCATTGCACACTATTCCTATTACTGGTCACTTCACTTTGCATCAGTTCATGTAAGTTGTTTCAGATTTTTTTTTTGAAAGCATTCTGAAAGCTCATCATTTCTCATAGCAAAATAATACTCCATCATATGCCACAACCCACTCAGTCATTCCCCATTTGATGGGTATCCTCTCAATTTCCTATTCTCTGTCCTCCCGCACAATGAGCTGCTATAAATATTTTTGTACATATAGGTCCTTTTCCTTTTTAAAAATCACTTTATGATACAGACCTAATCATAGTGTTGTTGGATCAAAGGGTATGTACAGTTTTATAGTTCTTTGAACAGTTTCATATTCCTCTACCAAATGATTGTATCAGTTCATGACTCCATCAACATTGTGTATTAGTATCCTGATTTTCCCATATCTCCTCCAACATTTGTCATTTCCCTTTTCTGTCATATTAGCCAATCTGATAGGTGTGGTGTGGTAATTCAGAGCTGTTATTGCGATCTCATGGCAAATGAAATCAATAAAGAAATAACGATTAATCCTTAACCAAAAGGCACTATGCTAAGGGCAGAAAGGAATATCAGCAAAGTAGAAACAAACTTCTGAGAATTAATCCTTGCTATCAAGAACCTTATATTCTAGATGGAAATAAGGCATGCAACAGATGTGATCAAAGCATAATAGGATTGTGATTTTGTGTGGCTTGTATTTTGTGACTTTTTGGTGACATTTTTCTTGGCATAGTGCAATGGAAAAAGATCTGGCTCTGGAGTCAGATGACTTGAGTTCATATCCTACTTCTTTCTGTTACTATCTATGAAACTTTGAGTTCACTTACCCTCCCTGGGCCTCAGTTTTCATATCAATAAAATTTGGGGATTGGAATAGATGACTAGTGAAAATTCTTTTAATTCTAGTTCCATTATCTAATTCTATAATACTATGATATACATGAAAATAATCACACAGGTCCATAATTACCTATGAATGATAATAATCGACAATTATCATTGGACCATGTAACATTGATTTCTATCTATTATTATTAAGTAGTTTATATTTTATTGTAGATATATCATCAGGCTATATAGTATAAGTAAAAAGAGATAGGGGTTATTAATTTTTTATTTTATTCTATGAATACTTTGAGGCAAAGTTGGATTGATTCTAGGTCTGAGGTATATGCAAAAGGGCATTTAAGTTATTTGAAGTGATGGTTCACTTGAAAAACATTTAGTTTCTACAATGTATGTTTCATAGCGTTAGATACTGGCGACTTGTAAATAAGACAGGTTTCCTATGCTCATGGAATTTACAATTTGGTGATTCTAAGATATACCCATTTATAAACATAAATTAAAAGAGAACATGTGCTAAAGATGAACACAAAGTTCTATGAGATCACATAGGGATAGATCACTTCCAATGAAGGAGAATTAATATATACATTAGCCTCAAAAATATATGATTATTTGAAAAATGTTATAATCTTAAAAATATTGCATTTTAAAATGATAGCATTTTAAGAAAATTATAGAAATGTGATTTAAATTCTATCAGTCATGAACTGGAATCTCACTTTTAAAAGTGTTGATTTGCTTAGATTAGTCCTTTCTAATGATTTGCTTGCTTATTTTTAGGCAGTTAATATGATCAAAATGCACTAGACTAAGAGTTAGAAAATATAGGTTCTTATCTCAGCCTTGCTTTTAATTACCTATGAGACCTTGGGCAAGTCACTTAAATTCTTTGGGAATCAGCTTTCTTGCCTATAAAATGAGGCAGTTAGATTAATATCACTTGAAGCTCTAAAATTTATGATTCTCTAATAATATACAACATAGTTTACCAATGGTGAAAATAAAAATTATTTATACTTGGATTAAATGAATTTTGTGGTAGGCCTGGATGATCTCTTGCTTTCCCTGCCTTCCTTTTGTTTACACCATTGGCTGTAATCAATTTCACAAAGGAAAAGATCAATAATTTCAAAAACATAATAATTAGAAAATTGATCAATCACTTTCTTCAAGCTAGCTATTTGTTCATTTTTATTCCAACTTCTTCTTATTCAGAAAGCACTGTCAGGATTTCACATGTTTGTATGATTTGGGGAATTTCAGGATCCCAAATTTGTGCCCATAGAATAGATAAATATGCCATTTTTTATTTCCCACAAAATCATTTTTCCTTCCAAAATACTTCAGTGACTACAAAGACTTACAAGCTCAGTGGGAACAGCTGATGACTTTGACAAGAACCGAAAAAAAAATAACTCACCTAGGCAACAGTAAATATAAAGAGATGAGTGACAGAAGCACTCTTAATAGAATTAACAGCATAAATACAATTGGTACTACTGATGTGAACAAGATGAAATAGAGCATAGTACCATAGGATCATGGACTTATAAATGGAAGAGACTTCAAAAGCTGCTTTATTCCCATCCTTCTCATACTGCAAATGAAGAAAATGAGGTCCAAAGGAGTTGGGTGACTCACCCAAGGTCACCAAGATAGTGACCGCTGAGATTTGACCTAATGAAAACAAACAAGCTGCACGTAACAGTTCAGTTTCTTATGAAAGTCTAATTTTTGTTCTTTTTCATATATTGGAATGCCTGTGTTTGTTAACGACTTTCATAATTGAATTAAAAAAGGAAAAATAACTTGTCATGATTTCTATCAGTAATTAATACCCATTAGACTTATGAGTAACATCTAAGGAGACATCAAACAGGGACGCATATGCTTATTAATGGTGTTTGCTGCCATTATGAAGGATATCCTACACCACCCAAATAAGGGCTTTGCTACTAATGGGATGGTCTTACACACGCTCATATTTGTGGATGAAATATGGTACTGGTTTTATCATGTCCCTACACATTGTAGGACTTCCTCACTGAGGTACATGCTTACTCAAAAGAGACTTACCTAATGATCCATGTAGAAATAACTAAGTGGGTGAAAACATTTGTTGATCATAGTATGATACGCTGTGTATTGACTAACCCTCTAGTTTAGTTCTTTGTGTGTGTGTGTGTGTGTGTATGTGTGTATATATATACTTATATGCACACATATATACACATATATACACATGTATTTATGTATGTATCTATCTATATGTATGTATGTATGTATCTATCCATATATCTATCTATCTATCTATCTATCTATCTATCTATCTATCTATCTATCTATGACAGATCTTGCAGTTAAATAGTGAGTAGGTTCCAGAACTGACTAGGAAGAAGAGAGCAGGGTGCAGCTGGATGGTGCCTGGAGTCAGGAAGGTCTGAGTTCAAATGTGACCTCAGGCACTTATTAGCTGTGCAAGTCACTTAACCCTGTTTGCCTCAGTTTCCTCATCTATAAAATAAGTTGGAAAAGAAAATGTCAAATCTTTCTAGTATATTCGCCAAGGAAACCTCAAATGGGGTCACAAAGAGTCAGACATGACACAACCACCACCACAACAACCAAAAAAACCAAGAATAGAGCAGGCCGGATTCTCTTAGTTAAATGTTCTAGTTTTTCCAGTTATCTTGAGTTGCAATGTGCATCACAAATTATTGTGTAATTCAACTCACAAAATGAAAATAAAGTAGATTGGACTTATTATATTACAGTCAAATGAAGATTGTGTCAATTTCAGGACTTGTTCATTTTAAGTCAAATATTGTGTTGTTTTCAGTGAAAGAATATACTCTTTTCATTACCACCGGCAAAACTTCAACTTCAAATACCAATATGAATGTATATGTCACCTTGCGGGGATCCTTAGGGGACACAGGAAGAAGGAAGCTAACGAGGAAAGGAGAGAAACTTTTCACCAAAGGAAAGGTATGGCAATAGCTTTTTAAATCTTTATATTCTGAGCTGTATTCTACTTCTCTATATTGTAGTCATTTTTTTTAAAACAAATGGCTATTGGATTGTGCACCTGCTTCAGATAACTGTAGGTCATCTATAGCATTTTTCCTGTTATTTTGTTTTCATTATATATTTAAAAGTATTGTAAGTCCTCAGATGCTGTGACAAAGATAAAGTAACTATACTTCTTAAAGAGTACAGTTCTAGAATTCATACTCTTTACTTGTTTTACTTTTTGCCAAGACTTGTGACTTTCCTTCTTTTCTGCATTTTCCCTTGTCTTTGCTGTTTTGTCTCTCCTTTCTTTTTCTTCTTTTTTCTACACTTACTATTTTATCTCCTCTCTCTTTCTCTCTCATATGGCCCCTACCTTTACGGATTATGCAGTTTAATGCAGGTGGCTGGAAAAGTGGGTGTTATGGTGTACGCACAAATGAATATATAATAAATAGAATGAAAAAGAAGGAAAAAATATCATGTAATGTGATGGGTTGTAAAACAATACACATTTATTAAGCACTGTATGTACCAGGCACTATTCTAAACTCTAGTGTTAACAAATAAGAAAAAAAGGATAGTCCTTGCCCTCAAGGAGCTTATGATATAAAAGAGTAATTCAGCACACAAAAGGAAACTGAAGGGGAAGAGGGTCCACCAGATGATCTATGAAGTCAAAACCAAAGAGAGCTACTAATGGAAATGGAGAGTTGGAGCAGGTAAAATTCTATAAATTGAGGAGAAAAATTTCTTTCATTTTAGGGGATTGTCAAGGAAGGCTTCAAAACAATTGAAATGGACCTTAAAGAAATGGGAGGCACTTCAGCAGATGGAGATAATGGAAAGGGGGAGGGAGCTGGGGCATGTTAAGCAATGGTACTGAGATTTAAAAAAAAAACAGCATGGGATGATGAATGAAGAATGGTCTAGTTTGGCTGTAAACTACCTATAGACTACATGTCAGGGAGTAGTATGAGGCAAGCCTGGAAATGTAGGTTGGGGCAAGATTGTGGCAAGCCTTAAATGTCTTATTCAGTAGGCCATGGGGAGCCAATGGAGGTTTTTGCATAGAGGAGCAATTTGACCAATATGTTCCTTGAGAAAAAAAAATTGTTCAAGGATCTAATATTATTAAATACTTTTAGAGAACCTTGAGATTCTTAGAAGAACATTAAAATCCCAAAATAAGAGTTCCCAGAAGGAAAGATTGGAAATAAAATAAGACTGTTACCCTAATCTGGAAAAGAAAAATGTGAGGCCTTCAACTAGAATAGTTAGAATGGAAGCTAAGAGGAGTGGCCAGAAGTATTTCAGAAAAAAAAAAAATTGCAGGATTTTCCAGCTGATAGGTTGTATGGGATGAGAAAACATGAGTTGCCAATTTTTCTCCTAGATTATAAACGTAGATGTCTGTGCGCGTGGTGGCACCATTAATGGAGACAGAGAAGTGAGGGAAAGAGACAGGTTTAGGGAGAAGATGAATTCAGTTTTAGACATATTGAACTTGAGGTGGTAGAGACAAGTCAGCTGGAAACATGCAAAAGACAATCAGGAATGTAGAATTTACCTTGAAGGAATGGTTGGAGGTGGAGAAAGAGATGCGAAATTCATATTCCTTCTCTTATTCTCCCCTATCTCTTTTTTCCTCTCTTTTTCCTCCTCCTGATCCTTAATCATTTATTTTTTTTTTGCTCTTTCTCTGCTCAGCAGATCATATTACTCATAAATTTTTATATACTAAGGCATCTGTTTTCTAGGGAAATTTGACATAATCTTATCCAACTCTCCTGGACCACACCCCAGCTAGCTTTGCTTAAATCCTCTCTAACAACATTGTGCCCAGCCACCTTGTACTGTAAAACATTTTTGAGCAGGCACCATACCAGAGTTAGCAAGGAAAGCCAAAAACTAGATCATGAAAGTACTATCACTTATACTTTTGCCTGGAGTTGCCCCTGATCATACCTATTTTAGAGACTATAAGACTTAAGTTATAGATTTAGTTCTGAAACTCAAGATTTAGTTCTGAAAGAAACTGGGTCTTCAATTTCCATAGTTATGGAGCTTGCCATTCCGATATTGATTATATCCCCAGAGACTTGCAAAGTTCCTTTTCCATAGGAGGCAATCAATTAGATGTTTGTTGAATGGATCAGTCAGTTACCCCTGGTTTCCAGAAACGCTTTGGACATGTACTTTATTTTTCCTCAGTCTCCTTAATTCTAAAACATATGTAATAATAATTGCTGTCTATATTAGGAGTTGCTGGCAGTATTCACCTTACAAAAACTCACCTTTTTCTCACCTTTTGGAGGTGAATGGTTTCTTTAAAGTCAGTGGCATATTATTTAGGAAATGAGTGCACTGGTTCATTGATCTCAATGGAACCCTGGAGGCCTAAATGAGCTTATTCACCTCTAAAAGGAGAGTGGCTTCATGCCTGTTCCCTAGCAGAATATTTTTAAAACACTTTTAAATCTTAGAAGAGCTTTAGAATTCCAAAATAAGACTTTCCAGAAATTCAAGTAGCCCCCTTGGCCTGAGGGATACCCAGGTCTCTCTTGGCACTTCTAAATTGGGAAGGCTTTCTTTCTCTAGGAGACATCTGTCAGAACAGTGCATTAAATAAATGTATTTGGAACATCTAAACAGAGCTTGGCAACATCAGGGACAGCTACTGACCCTGTAGTGCACAACTGACAGTCTTACTTTTGCTAAGTCTTGGATAAAAACAATTTTATGCAACAATTACATGTACAACAAATGTACAAGTGACATTTTTGCAGCAATTTCAGGCTTGCAAAGCACTTTACATTTATTATCTCATTTGGGCAGTATGGTACAGTGGAAAGAATACTGACTCTTAAATGAAGGGACCTTGGTTAAAATCTTACTTCTGAGTTTACTATCTATATGATCTTAGATAAATCTCTTAGCTATCCCAATATCTGCCTCAGTTTTCTTATCTGAAAAATGAGAGAATTAAATCAGATGATTTCTGAACTTCCTTCCAACTCTAGAACTGATATTCTATGATTCTTATAAAGTAGTTGTTATTGTATTTACATTACAGATGAAGAAATTGAGGCTTATAGAAATTGAATGACTTGCCCAAAGTCACACACTCGTTAAGTTTCAAAGATAGACTCCAAACCCTGGTCTCACTCCACATTCAGCATTTTTTTGAGGGGGGGAATCATATCACACTGATTTTCTGAAAGAAAAGAGGGTTTTCTCTCCTTTTTTTCCCTTCCTGACTGTCCCCACTCTTAAGAGAGATCAAATTTATTCCTGGACATGGCTTTCAACCTGAAAACACAGGTGGAGATAATGAATGAAAATCAGTTACACACTTCATGAAGTAAATTGAGATGATGCCTATAAGACCCAAAGGACCCCTCCTAGATTAGAGAAGGATCTCCAGCTCAGAGGGTTGTGACAAAGACTTTTTGTTTGTTTATTAGACTTTGAAATTCCCTAGGATCAATCTGCATCAGTGTAACATGTAAAGGGTGTACCCCCAGTGGCTTCATGCCTCTGGAGATGTCTTCATGTCTCTGGAGATGTCTTTTGGATCTCAAGTGGACAGATAACAGTAATTTGTGGCTGCATCTCCAGTTGCACAGTTGTACATATCAACTATGTACTAGGTCTGATGTAAGACATGACTGTACCTTACAGACTGATTTTACTTCAAAAATCTATTTTGCTTCCTAAGAATAATTTAGTACACAAAAAATGTTCTTCCTCTCTGAGTTGAGTTTTCACAGCATTAATTTATACTCTAATAATGATGATTGTTGTGATGATGGTAATAGCAATAGTTAATATTTTTAAAGTGATTACTATGTGTCGGGCACAGTGTTAAGCCCTTTACAATTATTATTCCATTTGCTTTTCACAAAAACCCCAGGAATGGATGTTATTATCATCCCATTGTGGAGATGAGAAGATTAGGAAGCTAAGACAAACAGGTTAAATGACTTGCCCAGGATCACACAACTACTAATTATCTGATTTAGGATTTTAACTCAGGTCTTCCTGACTCCAGGTCCAGCACTCGTAGTTGGCCTCAGTTTTCTCTTTGTTATATGGAGAGGCTGTAGTGAAAAACTCATCTTTTTATTTCTCTTACTTTCAGAGCTTCCTATTGGGGTAAAAACCAAGTGAAATTGGTGACTTATATTGTGTTTTGAATTTCATAGAAAATATGTGAAATTTTTATGTCAGATCCTACAGAATACTCCCCCCAACACACACCATTTTAACCTTTAGTGGTAAGGTTCAGTGGAAAAGCTTGACTTATGAGAGCAAAGCTTTTGGGATATTTACTGTGTCGTCACCTAGTCCACTTCCTGGTTCGTGATGCACATAGAAAAATTGAAGGTCATTTTTAAACCTTTTGGTTTAAAATTACTTTCATTGCATCCTCCACTTCGTGACTGTAAGGAGTGTTCACAGTTCAAACATGTGGTGCTCTAATGTCAGCTTCATATAAGAATTCTGAGATGACCACTAATCACCAACAGGCAAACCTTATTGAACTACTTGTTTGAAACTCTTATCGCTCCTTTTCTAGGAGAATCACATGTTCTCCAGGTTAAAATCTTCAGAAATCTGGTTCAACATAACTAAGACAATGACAGTAATAAAAATAACAACAACGAATACAAAAGCAGCATTTATAGAACACTTTAAGGTTTTTAAATTTCCATACATATGTCATCTCACTTGATCCGCACAACAACCCTATCAGGTTATTATTTCCAATTTACATATGGAGAAGTTAAATGACTTATCCACAGTCCCATAATTTACTGACTTACTAGAGTTTCAATAGGGATTTGAACTCAGAAAATTAAAAAAATTAACATTAATAAAAAACAAGCTTACTTCCAAATTCTCTCCTTCCCTCCTGCACCTCCTCCACCCTTTGAGAAATCAAGCAATATGATATCATTTATGAATGTAGTCATGGAAAACATAATTCCATATTAGCCAAGTTGCAAAAAAAGCAAGAAATATAAAGAAAGCTTTAAAAACTATGATCCAATCTGCACTCAGAATTCATCAGTTCTCTTTCTTGATGTAGACAGTATTTTTCATCTGGGTCCTTTAGAATTGTCCTAGATCATTGTCTTCATCAGAGTAGCTAAATCTTTCACATCTTTGTGACAATATTGGTGTTATTGTGTACAATGTTCACATTTCCTAGGTTCTTAGGTTCACCTGCTGACTTCCCTTTGCATCCATTTTCATGACTTCTCAGTTTTTTTTTTCTGAAAGCATCCTACTCATCATTTCTTTTAGTACAATAATTTCTATCCAACAATATACTACAACTTGTTCATTTATTCTCCAATTAATTGAGATCTCTTTAATTTTCAATTGTTTGGTGCCACAAAAAGAACTGCTCTCTCTCTCTCTCTCACTCTCTTTCTCTCTCTCTCTCTCTCTCTATATATATATATAATATATGTATTATATATATGTTTGTGTGCATACACATAGATACGTACACATATATGCACACCCTTATGTGCATATATTTATGTATGCATATAAAATATATTTATATGTGTATGTATATTATATATAATATGAGTGTAAATTTATTCTAGAAATACTTATATTCAGTTCTTTCTCTGTATATATATATATATATGGTGTTTCTTGATATGTCATTTATAATTAATTTGGGTATTTATATTAGACAAAATAATTTATTCTCTCTAACGCATTCTTAAAATGATATTATTGCTACTATATATAATGTTCTCTTGATTCTGCTCCTTTTGCTCTTCATTATTTTGTGCAAGTTTTTCCATGATTTTAAAAAATTGTTGAGCTTATCATTTCTTATAGCACAGTAGCATTCCATCACAATCTTATTCCACAATTTATTCAGTCGTTCCCCAGTTGATGGGCATCCCAGAAATATTGAATTCTTTGCCACCGTAAAGAAAGCTGCTATAAACATTTTGGAACATAAAGATCCTTTTCCTTTTTTCTTAATCATCTTTGTAAATAGACCTAATAGTGGTATTGCTGGGTCAATAGGTATATGAATAGGTTAATACCTCATTTAGCATAATTCCCAATTGCTCTCCAAAATGGTTGGATCAACTCACAATTCTACCAATTAGTGAATTATTCCTTTGCTTTCTAATGTTTTTAATAGGAATAGTTATCATTTTTTCTCAAAAAAATTTTCTCAAAAGCTTTTTCTGAATCTGTTGATATAATCATATGATTTTTAATTGTTATAGTCAATTATGCTTATAGTTTTCCTAATATTATGTAATTATGCCATTCTTTGGTATAAATCCCACCTGATTATTGTGATCTTTGTGATATATTGCTGTATTCTTCTTGATAGTATTTTATTTAAAATTTTTGCATCAATATTCGTTAGGAAAATTGACCTATAGTTTTCTTTCTCTGTTCTTTTCTCTCTACAGTGTGTCACACTGGGTATTTGATAGGACTCCTTCTTTACGTATTTTTTTCAAATAGTTTAAATAGTATTAGGATTAATTGTTCCTTTAGTGTTTTATAAAGTTTACTTGTAAATCCATATAGTCTTGGGGAATTTTTTTCTTAGGTAGCTCATTTATGAATTGTTCAACTTCTTTTTCAAAGATAGAGTTAGTTATATATTCTATGTCCTCTTCTGTTAATTTGGGAAATTTATTTTTTGGTAAATATCCATCCATTTTAGTTAAAGCATCTGTTTCATTGTTATATAATTGGTCATAATAATTTGTAGTAATTGCTTTAATTTTATCTGAAACAGAGCTATATTCATTTAACCTTTTTGATTTTGATAGTGTTAATTTGATTTTCCTTTTTTCCAGTAGTTTATATATTTTATCATTTCCCCAAAAAAACCCAACTCCTAGTTTTATTTATTCATTTTTTTCACTTTCAGTTCTATTCATCTCTCCTTTCATTATCAAGATTTTCATTTTGGTTTTTAATTGGGAATTTTATTTCTTTTTTATTTTTTACTTTTTTTAGTTGCTGCTAATGCATTGTTCTGCTCTTTTTCTCTTTTATTGACATACATTTTGACATAAACATTTTTGTCAGTACTGCTTTGGCTGCATCTCAATAATTTTGGTATGCTATATCATTTAATGAAGTTATTGTTTCTGTTAGTCCACCCAATTTTCCTTTGATACATTTACCCTTCAGGATTGGATTACTTAGTTTACAATTAATTTTTAATCTGTGCTTATATGGCTCTTTATTGAATGAAATTTTTATCAAATTATGGTCTGAAAAGGGAGCGTTTTATATTTCTGCTTTTCTGGATTTAGTTGTTTTTACGCCCTAATGCATGGTCAAATTTTGTGACGGTACCATGTACAACTGAGAATGAAATACATACTCCTTTCAATTCTGATTCGGTTTTCTTTTGAGGTCTATCATATCACATCATTTCTAAAATTCAATTCATCTTCTAAACTTCTTCCTTATTTATTTTGTGTCTAGATGTATCTAGCTTTGAGAGCAGAAAGTTCAAATCCCTTTCTATTATAGTTTTACTGTATTTCCTTTTATAACTCATTTAACTTTTGCTTTAATAATCTGGATCTAAACTTTTCAGTGCATAGTTAATATTAATATTATTTCATTGTCTATGGTACCTTTTAGCAAGATGTAGTTTAATTGCTTATCTTTTTAAATTTCGGTCTTTTTTTTTTTGCTTTTGCTTTGTCTGAAATTATGATTGCCACCCCTGCGTTTTAAAAAACTTATTCTGAAGCTTCATAAATGCTGCTCCAGCCCCTTATTTTAACATTGTGTATCCCTCTATTTCACATATATTTCTTGTAAACAACATATTCTTGGATTCTGGTTTCTGGTTCATTCTATCTGCTTTGTTTATATGGGTGAATTCATAGCATTCACATTCACAGTTATGATTGCTAATTGCATTTCTCTGTCTCCTATTTTCTTCAATTTTATCCTTCTCTCTTTTTCCATTCTCAAAAGTCTTTTTTGATCCCTGATTCACATAGTCTGCTCCTTCTTTTTACCACCACTCCTTTTCTCTTACTCCTTCCTTCTCCTATTTCACTGTTGGGTAACATAGATTTCTATACTCAGCTGAGTGTATACATATATTCTTCCTTCTTTGGACCAATTCATATAAAAATGAAGTTCAACTATTGCTCCCTCTTCCTTTTTTCTCCTTCACTGTAAAACCTTTTACTTGAATACTTTTATGTGAGATAATTTCCCCCATTCTTCCTCTTCCTTCCACTTTCTCCCAATGCATCCCTCTTTTTCACCCATTCAGTTTTTAAAAGATCATTCCATCATATTTAACTTCTTCTGGGAAGCTCTACCTATGTAGAGTCCTTTTACTTGCCCTAATAATGCTAAAGTTCTTGGGAATTGCATGTATAATTTTTCTGTAGAAGAGTGTAAACAATTTAACTTTGTTGAGTCCCTTATGATAGTTACCTTTTTATTATTCTCTTGAGTCTTACATTTGAAAGTCAGATTTTCTATTAATCTCTTATCTTTTTATCAAGAATATTTAAAAATCATATATATCATTAAATATCCATTTTTTTCTCCCCGAAGAATTATATTCAGTTTTCCTGTGTGGGTTATTTTTAGTTTTAATCCTAGCTACTTTGCCTTCTGGAATATCATATTCAAAACTTGCCTCTCTTTTAATGTCATAAGTGGTAAATACTGTGTAAGCCTGACTGGCTCCACAGCATTTGAATGTGTGTGTATGTGTGCGCATGTGTGTGTGTGTGTTCATGTATTTCTTGGCTGCTTGAATTATTTTCTCTTTGACCTCTTGACCTAAGGGCTTTGGAATTTGGCTGTAACATTACTGGGAGTTTTCATTTTGAGATTTCTTTCAGGAGGTAATTAGTGGATTCTTTCCGTTTTTATTTTGTGTACTAGTTCTACGATATTGTGACAATTTTCCTTCATAATTTCTGAAAATATGATGTCTAGACTCTTTCATTGATCATGGCTTTCAGGTGGTTCAGTGATTCTTTAATGATCTCTCTTTGATCTGTTTTTGCAGGTCAGCTGTTTTTCTGAGATATTTCACATTTTCAATTTTTTTCCATTTCTTTAACTTTGTTTCTTTATATATCATGGAGTCATTTAATTGGCTTCCCTTTGTGTTATCAAAGGTCATACTCTGTGGAGTCTTCTCTACCGATTGTCTTCTTGATCACTGAGGCTTGTTCCTCGCTGCTGCTATTTCTCTTACTGCTCAAATAGTTCTACTGTAAATGCCATGGAGAGGAGTGGGGCAGAGAAAAAATAGAATCTCCTTCCCCTACTTTCTCTCTTCTGATAGAGAAATAAGTCAAAGGACAAAGAGTAATTTCATGTCAAGAGCTGGGTTCTTTCTCCTTATCTAGCTCTTTTCTCTACTGGCAAGTATAAACCCTACAAAGATTTCCTGTCCCAAATGTCCAGAGCTGGCAAGCTGGCCTTTTAAAGGCCAGTGGGGCATGACCAGTCTTTAGCCAACAAATGACAGTCTACTTTTCAATTTCATCAGGAAAAGCTCCACACTTCATAAAAGGGTAGCAAGGCATAGGCATGTTTTGCACTTCATTTAACACATGAAAATCTCATTATCTGTATCACCTACTCCTATAATTTCATTGACTCAGCTAGGGGAATAGTGATTGATTATGTGTTCTGACAAAGACCCTCCTGTTTATTTCAATGAATTTAGTATTCCTCCATTAGACTATAAACTCTTTCACATGAAATCCAGGTAAATATATTTTCGCTCTTTTTTCATGGTCTTTTGATAATAAACTTCAAAAATTGTATTTACCTTTTATTATTTCTGTATGCCTTGTAGAAATAAAAAGTGGGAATATTAGCACATATTTGTGAAAACTTTTTGAAAGCTAGAAATGAAATTATTTAATGACTATATAAAATTTAAGTCTCTTCTTGCATAATAAATAACAACAACAAGCTATCATGCAAAAAGTTTTGTGAAATAATTGGATAAAAGAAACTGACAAACAAACATGATTCTATTATATCATTTGGCACAGGGCATTTGAGTACAATTGCCCAGGTCCTGGTCTCCATGCCTGCAATAGTTCTAAATAAATTTATAGTGACAGTTTAGACTACAATTCCTAGACATCTGATATTGAATATCCTTAGAGCTAGAAATTCTGGAAATATGCATCTACAATAGCAATGGTCTTTTAAGTTTTGGAGAATCATAGAACGTGAGGGCTGGAAAGCAGATCGAGTCTAACACTCTTATTTTTCAGGGAACTAAGACAGAGATAGGTTTAGTGATTCTTTGTAAGATCACAAATCTAGCTAGCAATGGAATTAAAAGTAAAATCCAGAACTCCTATCTCCATGTCCTATGTTCTTTCCAAATCACATTTCTACATTTAAGAAATATGCTACTATTTTAATAATGTGTTTTGAGTGGGTGGTTTGGTTTCTTCTGTAGCTATCTTAGACTAATAGTACTATTAACCAAAAGTCACTTTTCTATGAAATAAAATTCAAATTATGAAATTAATTACCTAATAGTATATCTCTAGCGAACATAATATCAGATATGTTACACCCAGGAAATCAGCATAATAAAGAGGAGAATGGAAAATTTGAGCATTCAAATGGATTTGCCATGGACCAAAGGCTCAATGAGAAAGAGATAGCTTCCTTCTACTCATGGGATAAACACCAGCTGCGAGATAAATGAAAATTAAGATTTGTATTTAGGTTTTTAATTAAAAAAGAAAGTTTATGTATGGGAATGAGGATTTTTTTATATCTACAAATCAAATCAAAAGATCAGGTGGCAGAGAAATTCACTTACATGAACTGTATGATCCCACACCTCTATGATTCTTCACAAATGACCTTTAGGCATGGATGTTTAATGAATAAAAAGAGAAGGACTTGAGTGACTACATACAATTGATGAGAAATACTATCATATAATTTACCCAGTCTCAGAGCTCTTTAGCCAAGATGAACCTAAGAAGAATATGTGAAAAATGTAGTAAATGTTTTATGCATTTTCTCCATCTAATCAGCGAGCGAGAGCGAGAGAGAGAGCAAGAGTGAGAGAGAGAGCAAGAGAGAGAGAGAGAGAGAGAGAGAGAGAGAGAGAGAGAGAGAGTGGAGATGATTTTTTTCCCTTTTGTAGAACTAAAAGTATGAATTTGATTTCCATATCCATCAACAAAACTATCTCTGGGAAAATGATATTAATTTGAAATTATGAAGATATTGGTTACAATCCAAATTGGATAATTACATCTGCCTTTATAAAGTTTTTATATTGATTCCGTTGGAAACAGTTGTTTTAAAATAGCTACTCAGTGTCTCAGAGCTAGAAAAGACTCAGAGTTCATCTAATCTAACCCTGCAAATTGTGATCTATGACTATGAATCATTTTATGAGAGGGAAATTAACATCTATTTGCACCATATTCCATATAGATTATCATCTATCTTAATTCTAGTATCTGCCCATCAAGAAACAATTTGGAACAGATTCAAGTTATTTTTGTTCTCATCAACTTTTTTTCCTTGGTTAAATAACTCACTTCAAATATTCAGTGCTTTCTATATGTCTGTTCTATTTGGGACATAAAAGGCATTTCATGGAAGAAATAGAGTAGCTAGCCTTTGTTAAAAAACAATGAGCTTTTACATAGCCCCTTTAAGGTAAGGTTACTTGATGTAACTGGATATATAAAGATGGTTTTCCCTCTAGTAGTGAATGGACAATGAGGAAAGGACATTAGAGAAATATCCACACACTCCCAAAATAGAGTAACAGCTGACACCTTCAAAAAAGTTGAGGAAGGCTCTCTAAAAGATAAAACTAGGTATATCACCTGATTGTTGCATATAAATAACCTCAGTTCATGAAGAGGAATTCTATGGTACTACAAGGGACATCCCTTTGGATTTGATGTATGCTTACCCTAGGCTTTTGTCATTTTTCCTTGTTATGGAGGAGATTCTAGTTTCATTGTCACTCTATGCAACAGAATTATTGAAAAAAGATGAGCATTTTTGAGAGAGGCATAGAGTCTTTGCTAGATACATTTGATTGACTTCCAGGAAAACACTAAGTACAGTGCCTGGAACATAGCAGGTGATTTCTAAATGTCGATTGATTGATCAAAAAGGAAGGTATGCTAGGCAGGATAAAGGAATATACCTAAAGCTAGTATAACTTGACATGAGAAAGACTGGAATAACAACATGAAACAGGTTTTTTTTTTATATTATCACAACATTTAACCTTGTGTTGTGATTTTAAGGAATACAAAAATAATTTATTACCTGGTTCTTGGGTCCAAGGGCCTTGTAGTTCTGCCATGAAAATATGCTATACCAATGGGAAAATAAGAGAACAATAGAAGACAAATTATGTGGAGTGAGATTATTGAGGAAAGTGATGCAGCTATTAAAATTAGGCAAAATTTTCTTAATTGTTAAAAAGTATTAAATGTGGAAGGAATAGCATAAAGCTGTCCTTGGGGTGACCCAGAATACCTGTCCTTTTGGATATGTTGGAAGTAGTGGGGAACAGTAAATTCATAGTATTCACTGTTGAAAAGATCTTTAGAAAACATGTATTCAACTCCCACATATGAAATTTGAACCAAAATCCTCTGGCTCCAAATCTAGCATTCTTTCTACCAAATTAAAGAAAAGAACATTATCAAATACTTTAGAGGAAATGAGATGGTAGACAATGTCAAAAGTCACAGAAAACTCAAAGAGTGAAGACTAAAATTTAACACTAAGATTCACAAGTTCAGATATCAATGGTAACCCGTTAATTGGTTGGAGTTCAGCCTACTATAGAATCCTGTTGACTATCTGACTTGTAAGATACCAAGAGCTATTGAATGGGACATGAGGAGTCAATTACAATCACAAAGCATTTCCTGAAGCTGTGTTAACAGATGATGAGTAGTTGTAGTGGTAGAAATGGAAAAGAAAAAATGAATCTGAGTGTCAAAGAAAAACTATGAAGATAATGTAAAGTGATGGGAACAAATAATTTCAAAGGTAGACAAGATCATTTGACACTAATTTGGTTGGTAAATAAAAATTCTTTCCACAACTTTTCTAAACATCTGTTGTCTTCCCCATTAGAGTAGGGACAATGCTTTTGCTTTTCTTTGTATTCCTAGTACTTAACACAGTGCATCACATATAGTAAGTATTTAATAAATATTTGTTAACCAGTAGATAAATGGTCATCCAGCTTCTGTTTCAATGCCTTCAAAGAGCAGGAATCCACTGCCTCCTGCGGGATCCCATTACACATTTACACAGGTTGATATATTATGAAACTGTGTCTCTGGAATCTCTGATATTATACCTGCCCTCTGGGGCCAATCCAAAAAATCTAATCCTTCTTCAAAAACTTCATGAGAGACTTTTTCTCCTCTCCTCCAAGTCTTCTCTTTCACAGGTAAAACATCCTATTTATTTCCATCAGATCTTTTTTACTCTGCTTCCTATCCTCCCACCATTTTGGTCACTCTCCTCTAGACATAGTCTAACTTAGGTATATTCTTTCTAAAATGTGACATCCATAATAAATAACTTTAGCACAGTTGCAGGATATAAAATAAACACACATGAGTCATCAGTATTTCTATATATTGCTTACAAAGCCCAACAGCAAGAGATAGAAAGAGAAACTCCATTTAAAGGTCCTGAATACATTATAAAATATTTGAGAGTCTACTTGCCAAAACAAACCCAAGAACTATAAGAACACAATTAAAAAAAACACTTTTCACACAAATAAAGTCAGGTCTAAATAATTGGAAAAACATCAGTTGCATGTGGACAGGCCAAACTAATATAATGAAAATGACAAATCTATCCAAATTAATTTACTTATTCAGTGCCATACAAATCAAACTACTAAAATTATTTTGTAGAGCTAGAAAAAATAATAACAAAATTCATCTGGAAGAACAAAAGGCCCAGAATTTCAAGGGAATTAGTAAAAAGAAATGCTAGTGAAATTAATAAAAAGAAATCCTAGGGGCCCAGCCATACAAGATCTTATTATTTTATTTTTATTTTTTAAAATTTATTTATTTAGCTTTTATCATTCATTTTCACAAAATTTTGGGTTCCAAATTTTCTCCCCATTTATCCCCTTGCCCCACCCCAAAACACCAAGCATTCTAACTGCCCCTATCACCAATCTTCCCTCTCTTCTCTCATCCCTCCCTTCCCTTGTCCCCATCTTCTCTTTTGTTCTGTAGAGCCAGATAACTTTCTATGCCCCATTACCTGTATTTCTTATTTCCTAGTAGCAAGAAAAATACTCAACAGTTGTTCCTAAAACTTTGAGTTCCAAATTCTCTTCATCCCTCCCTCCCCACGCATTCCCTCTGGGAAGGCAAGCAATTCAATATAGGCCTTATCCATGTAGTTTTACAAATGACTTCCATAATAGTCATGTTGTGTAAGACTAACTATATTTCCCTCCATCCTATCCTGCTCCCCATTGCCTCTATTCTCTCTTTTGATCCTGTCCCTCCCCAAGAGTGTTGACTTCAAATTGCTCCCTCCTCCCACTGCCCTCCCTTCCATCATCCCCCCCACCCTGCTTATTCCCTTCTCCCCTACTTTCCTATATTGTAAGATAGGCTTTCATACCAAAATGAGTATGCATTTTATTCCTTCCTTTAGTTGAATGTGATGAGTAAACTTCATGTTTTTCTCTCACCTCCCCTCTTTTTCCCTCCATTAAAAAGTCTTTTGCTTGCCTCTTTTATGAGAGGTAATTTGCCCCATTCCATTTCTCCCTTTCCCCTCCCAATATATTTCCCACTGCTTCATACTAGATCTTAAATTGTATCATAAAGCAGCAATCATCACAACTACTGGGTACTGACTAAGAAAAAGAGGAGTAGATCAGTGGAATATATTAGGTACATGAGACACAGTAGGCAATGACTATAGTAATCTACTATTTGAAAAACCCAAAGACCCCAACTTCTAGAATAAGAACTCGCTATTTGACAAAAAATGCTGGGTAAACTGGAAAGAGAAAGTATGGCATAGACCATATGTCTATGTCTCACACCATATGCTAAAATAAAGTCCAAATGGGTACATGATTTAGATATGAAGGCTGATACTATAAGAAAATTAGGGAACTAAGAATAGTTATCTGTCAGATCAATGGAGAATGGAGGAGTTTATGACCAAACAAGAGATACAGAACATGATGAAATGCAAAATGGATAATTTTTTACTACATTAAATGGAAAAGCTTGAGGGAATTAGAAAACTGGAAAAGAATTTTACAACCAGTGCCTCTGATAAAAGCTTCATTTCTAAAATATATAGAGAACTGAGTCAAATTTATAAGACTACAGGTCATTCTCCAATTGATAAATGGCCAAAGGATATGAACAGGCAGTTTTTAGGGTAAGAAATTAAAGCTATCTATAGTCATATGAAAAAATGCTGAAAAAGGGGCTGATCTGAGTCTCAGTCCTGAATGGCGGTCCTGGGATGAGGAGGAGCATTGATGTGGTGGAACTGGTGGAGACAGTTGTGGAGATGAAACCCTACTCACATATCCTGAGCAGAAAAGCTTGCGGTTTCTCCCAGACCAGAGCACAGGCCAGAAAAGGAGTAAACTCCTCTCCCCTGACTGTGCCATCTTGGAGGAACTGAGAACTTACAGGTCCCTAGAATATACCCTCCACTTGACAAAGGACTCAAAAGTCAAGTGACTGGCTGAGAAAATGCCCAAAAGAGAGAAAAAATGAGACTATAGGTTACTTTCTTGGTGAACAGGTATTTTCTTCCATCCTTTCATATGAGAAGAAACAAAACATATCATTAGAGTAAGACATAAAAGTCAAGATTTGTAAATCAAAAACCTCTAAAATAAATGTGCAATAGTCTCAGGCCATTGAAGAGCCCAAAAAGGATTTTGAAAATCAAGTAAGAGAGGTGGAGGAAAAATTGGGGAAGAGAAATAAGATTGATGCAAGAAAATCATGAAAAGAAGACCCAAAAATTGCTAAAGAAAGTAACACCTTTAAAAGTAGACTAACACAAATGGTAAAAGAAGTCTAAAAAGCCAATGAGGAGAAGAATGCCTTAAAAAGCAGAACTAGCCAAATGGAACAGGAGGATCAAACCTCACTGAAGAAAATAGTTCTTTAAAAATTAGAATGGAGCAGATGAAAGCTAATAAATTTATGAGAAATCAAGAAATCAAAAAGAAAAACAAAGGAATGAAAAAATTGAGGACAACATGAAATATTTCATTGGAAAAACAGCTGACCTAGAAAATTACATTCAGGAGAGACAATTTAAAAATTATGGGACTACCTGAAATCCATGATAAAAAAAAAGAGCCTAGACATCATCTTTCATGAAATTATCAAGGAAAATTGCCATGATCTTCTAGACCCAGAGGGTAAAATAAATATTGAAAGAATCCATTGATCACCTCCTGAAAGAGATCTGAAAATAAAAACTCCTAGGAATATTGTAGCCAAATTCCAGAGTTCCCAGGTCAAGGAGAAAATATTACAAGCAGCCAGAAAGAAACAATTCCAGTACTGTGGAAATACAATCAGGAAAACACAAAATCTAGCAGCTTCTACATTAAGGGATCAAAGGGCTTGGAATATGATATTCCAAAAGTCAAAGGAACAAGGATTAAAACCAAGAATCACCTACCCAGCAAAACTAAATATAATACTTCAGGGGGGGGGAAATGGTCATTCAATGAAATAGAAGACTTTCAAGCATTTTTGAATGAAAAGACCAGAGCTGAATAGAAAATTTGACTTTCAAACACAAAAATGAAGAGAAGCATAAAAAGGTAAACAAGAAAGAGATATCATAAGGGACTTACTAAAGTGAGATTGTTTACCTTCCTACATGGAAAGATAATATTTGTAACTCTTGAGACTTTTCTCAGTATTTGGGTAGTTGGGGGGATTATATACATATAGACAGAGAGCACAGGGTGAGTTGAACAGAAAGAGACAAAATCTGAGAAAATAAAATTAAGGGGTGAGAGAGGAATGTATTGGGAGGAGATAGGGAGAAATGGAATGGGGTAAATTATCAAAAGAGGCAAGAGAAAGCATTTTTCAGTGGAGGTGAAAAGAGGGTAGGTTAGAGGGAAAAAGTGAAGCTTACTCTCATTACTTTTGACTTACTGAGGAAATAATGTGCACACTCAATTCGATATGAAAATCTATCTTACACTACAGGAAAGTAGGGAAGAAGGGGATAAATAGGGTGTGGGGGATGATAGAAGTGAGGGCAAATGGGAGGAGGGAGTAATTAGAAGTAAGCACTTTTGGAGAGGGACAGGGTCAAAAGAGAGAATAGAATAAATGGGAGGGAGAATAGGATGGAGGGAAATATAGTTAGCCTTTCACAACATGACTATTGTGGAAGTCTTTTTCATAACCACACATGTTATCACCTATATTGAATTGCTTGTCTTCTTGGTAGGGATGTATGGGGAGTGAGGGAAGAAGGGAGAGAATTTGGAACTCAAAGTTTTAGGAACAAA
Source organism: Bettongia penicillata ogilbyi (assembly GCA_023548195.1). Classification (NCBI taxonomy): domain Eukaryota; kingdom Metazoa; phylum Chordata; class Mammalia; order Diprotodontia; family Potoroidae; genus Bettongia; species Bettongia penicillata. The sequence goes on along the minus strand of JAJHZJ010000367.1, from coordinate 1,913,685 downwards.
TGTTGAGAATTGTTTTTGCATGCAACTGGGAAAGAAGAAATACAGGTAATGGGGTATTAGAAATTTATCTTACAATCTTACCCTACAAGATAAAAGAGAAGATGAGGATAAAAGAAGGGAGGGGTGTGATAGAAAGGAGGGTAGATTGTGGGAAGGGGTAATCAGAATACATGGTGTCCTGGGTTTGGAGGAGGGGAAAGATGGGGAGAAAATTTGGAGCTCAAAATCTTGTGAAAATGAATGTTGAAAACTAAGAATAATTAAATAAATTTTAAAAAAATAAAATAAAAATAGAGAATGTGTGGAAACATCTTTGAAAATTGTGTTAATGGATAATATTTAATTAAAGAAGGAATGGGGCAGATTTTAAAATATGATTTTGATTACATGAATTATGTGAATATTTTTCACATTTTAGATAAATATAATCAATGAAAATAGTATGATAAGAGAAACAAGATTATATGAGTCATGTTCTATTTGATTTATTAAAAACAACAACTATGTGCCAGACACTGGGATAAATACTAAAGCTACAAAGAAATTGCACATATACACACACAGAAAGAGGGGGGAACTTTAAGTTTAATGGGGGTGATATGAAAACAATTATGTAAAAGCAAAATATATAGAGGATAAGTTATAGATAAGCTCAGAGGGAATGCATTGAGAATGAGGTGAGCTGCAAATGGCATAGATTTGGGGCTGGAGTGGACCACAGAAGCCATGTACTCCAACCTCCTTATTTTGAATATTACGAAATGGAGGTCCATTTGAATGGTATTCCCAGTTTGAATGTTGTATATAATATCAAATGATTCTGTATTAGGCTTTTTGCTTATTTGTTTTTTTTTTTCTTTGTTATAAGAGAAAGTTTCAATATGAAAGGTATAGGAATTTCATTTTAATTTTTAAATGATTCATTTTTAGTTTTTCTAAAATGGCTATACATAATGACAAAAATCACAGTTAATATATGTATATTTATATACATGTGTGTATACATATATTAAAATATAAAGGAATTAAAGTCTTTTAAAAGTTAATGGCTATGTAAATATTTTACTTATACTGTGAAATACATACTTAAGTGCTCTTAACTGCTCTAGATTCTGCAATGATTCAGCCTCAGACAATCTAGATTTCTACATTGAATGTGTTATAAAATGGTGTTATTTCCAACACATTCATTTACACTGGAAAATATTCCTTTTAACTGGAAAAATTTTACTACAAATTTCTTTAATAAAGATCTCATTTCTCAAATATATAGGGATCTGAGTCAAGTGCATATAAATAAGAGCCACCTCCCCAGTTGATAAATAAAGGATATGAACAGATGTTTTTCAGAAGAAATAATCAAAGTTATATATAGTCACAAGAAAAAAAAATTTTAATTTGTATGGATTAGAGAAATACAAGTTAAAACAACTCTGAAATACCATCTATACCTATAAGATTGACTAACATGACAGAAAAGGACGGCAACAAATGAGGATAAGGGAATAAGAGGATAAGGAAAAATTGAGACACAACTCACTACTGGTGGAGTTGTGGACTAGCTCAACCATTCTGGAGAACAATTTAGAAATACAGCCTTTGATCCAGTAATACCACTACTAGGTCTCTATCCCAAAGAGATCCAAAAAGAGGAGAAAAGGACCTATATGTACAAAAATACTTTAGCAGCTCTTTTTGTGGTGGCAAAGAACTGGAAATGGAGGGGACACCAGTTAGTTGGGGAATGACTGAACAAGCTGTAGCATGAGTGTGATGGAAAACTATAAGAAATGACAAATAGGATGAGTTCTGAAGAACCTGAGAAGACTTGTATCAATTGATACAAAGTGAAATGAGCAGAACCAGAATAAAATTGCCATAGTAAAAACAATATTGTGACAAAGATCATATATGAAAGACTTAGCTACTCTGAGTAAGACAGCTCCAAAGGACCCATGATGAAAAATTCTAGCCATTTCCAGAGGAAGAACCAATGAACTCTGAATGCAGATTGAAACACACTTTTTTATACTTTCATTGTTGCTTTATTTTGTTTTTTGTTTTCTTTTTTAAATTTATTTGTTTTCAACATTCATTTCCACAAAATCTTGAGTTCCAAATTTTCTCTCCATTTCTCCCCTCCCTCCACCCCAGAATGCTGAGCATTCTAATTACCCCTATCACCAATCTGACCTCCCTTCTAACATCCTTCCCTTCCCTTATCCCCATCTTCTCTTTTGTCCTGTAGGGCAAGATAAATTTCTGTACCCCATTACCTGTATTTCTTATTTCCTAGTTGTATGTAAGAACAATACTCAACAGTTGTTCCTAAAACTTTGAGTTCCAACTTCTCTTCCTCCCTCCCTCCCCACTCATCCCCATTGTGGAGGCAAGCAATTCAATATAGGCCATATCTGTGCAGTTTTGCAAATGACTTCCATAATAGTCATGTTGTGTAAGACTAACTATATTTCCCTCCATCCTATCCTGCCCCTCATTTCTTCTATTCTCTCTTTTGACCCTATCTCTCCCCAAGAAAGTTGACTTCTAATTGCTCCCTCTTCCCACTGCCCTCCCTTCCATCATCCCCCCCACCCTGCTTATCCCCATCTCCCCCCACGTTCCTGTATTGTAAGATAGGTTTTAATACCAAAATGAGTATACATTTTATTCCTTCCTTTAGTCGAATGGGATGAGAGTAAGCTTCATGTTTTCTCTCTCACCTCCCTACTTTTTCCCTCCACTGAAAAGTCTTGTACTTGCCTCTTTTATGAGACATAATTTGCCCCATTCCATTTCTCCATTTCTCCTCCCAATATATTTCTCTCTCACCCCTTGATTTCATTTTTTAAGGTATAATCCCATCCTATTCAACTCATCCTGTGCTCTGTGATTGTGTGTGTGTGTGTGTGTGTGTGTGTGTGTGTGTGTGTAATCCCACCGACTACCCAGATACTGAAAAAAGTTTCAAGAGTTACAAATATTGTCTTTCCATGGAGGAATGTAAACAGTTCAACTTTAGTAAGTCCCTTATGATTTCTCTTTCCTGTTTATTTTTTCATGCTTCTCTTGATTCTTGTGTCTGAAAGTCAAATTTTCTATTCGACTCTGGTCTTTTCATCAAGGATGCTTGAAAGTCCTCTATTTCATTGAATGACTATTCCTGCCCCCCGTCAATTTGGCCACAATGTTCCTAGGAGTTTCTCTTTTTGGATCTCTTTCAGGAGGTGATCAGTGGATTCTTTCAATATTTATTTTACCCCCTGGTTGTAGAGTATCAGGGCAGTTTTCCTTGATAATTTCATGAAAGATGATGTCTAGGCTCTTCTTTTTGATCATGGGTTTCAGGTAGTCCCATAATTTTTAAATTGTTTCTCCTGGATCTATTTTCCAGGTCAGTTGTTTTTCTAATCAGATATTTCACATTGTCTTCCATTTTTACATTCTTTTGGGTTTTTTTTTTTTTGTGATTTCTTGGTTTCCCATAAACTCATTAGCCTCCATCTATTCCATTCTAATTTTTAAAGAACTATTTTCTTCAGTGAGCTTTTGTACCTTCTTTTCCATTTGGCCAATTCTGCATTTTAAAACATTCTTCTCCTCATTGGCTTTTTGAATCTCTTTTTCCAATTGAGTTAGCCTATTTTTAATGGTGTTATTTTCTTCATAATTTTTTTGAGTTTCCTTTAGCAAGATGTTGACCCGCTTTTCATGATTTTCTTGCATCTCTCTCATTTCTCTCCCCATTTTTTCCTCCACTTCTCTTACTTGATTTTCAAAATCCTTTTTGAGCTCTTCCATGGCCTGAGACAACCGAATATTTGTTTTGGATGTTTGGGATATGGAAACCTTGACTTTTATGTCTTTACCTGATGGTAAGCATTGTTCTTCCTCATCTGAAAGGATGGGAGAAGATATCTGTTCACCAAGAAAGTAACCTTCTATAGTCTTATTTTTTTCCCCTTTTTGGGGCATTTTCCCAACCAGTTACTTGACTTTGGGTCCTTTGTCAACAGTAGGGTATACTCTGGGGATCTGTAAGATCTCAGTTCCTCTAACGTGGTACAATCAAGCATGTACACTGGTCTGGGAGCAGAAAGAGATTTTTGTGCCCAGAATCTTAGCAGAATTTCCTCTTCACAACCACCTTGCCTCCAGGTCTGCCAAACCAGCACTGGGTCTGAGATTCAGATAAGCTGCAGGGGCAGGGCTACCATTCAGTGTGAGATAAAGATGAGATGCTGCAGGGCCTCTACATAGGGCTGAGGTAAGAATCAGCTGCTCAGTGCCCCCAGGGGTTTTACAATCCAACAATGGATGTGGGTTGCTGTAGGGCTGCTGTGGGAACTGCTGAGGGAACTGCTGCCACCTGCCTGATGGGACTTCTGTGGGATGCAGCCTCAGGCCGGGTCTATGGAAAAGCCCTTCTCCTTTCTCAGCCAGTTGAAGAATCCCTGTCACTGACCTTTGGCGCCTGTGGGTTGAGGGATCTGAGAACCACTGCTATTGTGATGGAGATTCTGCCCCCGAGGCCTGCTCATGTCCTCCTCCCAGAGTTGCACCACATGACCAAGACTGGGCTGGGCACCACTCTTCATCTGGTGAGACAGACATTTCCCATAGCCCTTTCAAGTCACCCTGGGCTGGAAATCTCCTCCACTCTGTTGTTCCATGGCTTCTGCTGCTCTAGAATTTGTTGAGAGTCTTTTTTTACAGGTATTTTATGGGCTGTGGGGGGAGAGTTAGCATATGTGTGTCTTTCTACTCTGCCATCTTAGCTCTGCCCACTGTTTTTGTTTTCTTTTACAACATGGTAAATATGGAAATAGGTTTTGCTTGGCTTCACATGTAGAATCAATATAAAAGTGCTCCTGTAAAAGTGCTTCTGTTCACAAGGAGAGGGGAGGGGCAGGAAGGTGGGAAAAACTTTGGGAAATCTCTCATCACACTCTCCTCACACATTGTCCTCTGTACTTTCCTAGTATTTTTTACTTTCTTATATAACTTACCTACTGTATAAGATTTTAAGTATTTGGAGGTTTGATCTTGTGTTTGACATTGTCTTTGTATCAACAGAACCTGTTGTACCTTCCACCTAGTCACCCAAGAAGTGTTTGTTGAATTGACAAAGGCATTTGAGTCAGTAGCTTCCTATAGACACATACTAAAGAAATTATTTCTCAGGATTGCTGACTCATATAATGTAAAGAGCTGTTACTTTTCTTTGAGGGGGGGACATTGTTGAAATGTTCTTAAAAGCATTTCTTAAGAATTCTTAAGTTCTTAAGAAAATGTTCATCTATATAGCACACAGATAAGCAGTTTATCTTTTCAGAGTAAATGTGGTTCCATATTTTATAACTAAAATGTAGTCCATAAATATATGCTTACTTATTAATTAAAATGTAGTATGAAAATTTATTCATCTTGAGCTTCCTCTTTTTGCTCCTCTTTCTTAGTAGAACAGTACCCTTTTATTATTGTTTTTCTAAAATTGATTGTCCCTTTAGTATTACGAAGAAGCAAGAACAGGTCTTTAGATGCATCTAAGGGATATAGGAAAAATAATTCAAAATGACATTTGGAGAGAATCCATTTTCTTATGGTCACTCATCAGGAGATTCACTTTCCCCCATAATTTTCCATTTATATTAAGCAGTACAGAACTTTTCCTTTCCTAGATTATAATGTTGGACCAAAGAAACATTTCTTTTTATCTAATGGATCTTTTTATCCTTTTTTATTTATACTATATCAAGTTGCCTCTCTGTATTATTTTGCTATGTATTTGTTGCTTCTCTTTTAGGATTAGAAAGAAGTTCCTTATGAAATCTCATTTTCTGCATTATTTGCCCCCTATTTAGCATGTAACTTTTTTAAAAAAATTAGCATAGACTCAACATAGTAATTTTAATCAATACATCAGACACATTTCTAAGTTCTTAATTTGTGCCAGACACTGAGCCAAACCTTGAAAATACAAAGAAAATGTAAAAAAAAAATTCTGCCCTCAAGGAGCTCATATTCTAATGGGGGAGGCAACATGTATATAAATGGGTACATGTAAGATACACACAGAATAAATACAGCATAACCTTGGAGGAAAAGACATTAGCAGTTGAAGAGATTAGAATGGACCTTCTGCAGAAACTGCCATTTAGTTGAGTCTTGAAAGAAAGCCATGATTCTAAGAAATGGAGAAAAAGAATTCTATACATGGAGGTCAGCCAGAACAAAAGAACTGAAATGTGCAAGGATCAAATAGACCAGTATGACTGGACTGTAGAATGTGTGGAGAAGAGTGATACATGCCATAAAACAAGTGACCACAAAATCATTTTGCTATGAAATCAACTTTATCATTATCCTTGAAAAGGCATGGATTAAAAATATTCCCCTTCCCCAAAACAGTGATACAGGGGCATTCATTCCATTTCCTCTGCTCTTCAAAATGTCCCTTTAGTATTTGGAAAGAGATACTATACTTTATCACTATATTTAGACATCAACCAGGCAGGTTGGTACCATGGTAACTGCTGCATGAAGAAATGTTAGCAAGAGCTGATCGCTTGTGTTCTGTAGAATTACTTGTTTAGAGCCAATCCAGCAAGATTAAAGATACGGTGCAGGCCAAGGTGACATGTGCTGCCCACACACTGAGGCCAGCCTGCTCCCAAGGAAGATAGGCAAGGTGAACAAGCATAAAAAACTAAGATCAACCCTAGTGTTCTCTGTACCTGACAATCATAGAACTACAGTGGAAATAAAGAATTGATGTAAATCTACATCACTGCATCACTGGTGTTGTCACTGCTCTATGACACAGAATCTTCCCTGATACCAATAGAATACAAAGATAGTGTCGAGTTATTTCATTGTCCTGGAATCTTTTCGAATATTATTGATTTAAAAGGTGACTTGGTAGAATGGTTCATTTAGTCAACAATCAACCTGTATTAAACACCTACTATGTACAGAACCTTGTGTGTTAGGTGGGAATTGCAAAATTTAGTTAAGACATAGTCCCTACCCTGGCATCATGGAGCTTATAATATAGTAGGTAGATAAGAAAGAAACATAATTAGGGGAGTGCAAAGAGCACTGGTCTGGGAGTCAGAGGCCCTGGATTAAAATCTCAGCTCTGACACTCACTGTCTACATGACAGTAAGTAAGTTACTTAGCCTCCCCAGGGCCCACATATAAAATGAGGTGGCTGGATTACATGGTCTCTGAGGTCTTTCTTGCTATGGATCTATGATCCTATAATAAGAGGAATTAGACCTGATGCCAAGAGGTAGATGAAGGCCAGGGGTAGGGGAGTTTATTGTGGGTGTAGAAAAAGATCTGGAGTTTTCGTTTTGATCCAAGATGAACAAATATTGTGGTGACCCTTTCCCTTACTACTTAACCTCTCTTCCTCTAAGTACTCCAACTCTAGGATGTCGCCATAGACCTGTGCCTGAGCTCAGGTCCACCAATTCATCAATCTCCCTCTAACTATGGTTTCTTCGTGTTGCTTTTCTCTGTTCTTGCAGAAACTTAGTTAATCATAATCGAAGAACTGAATCCTAACCATGTTCACAACCTTCTCTTTGAAAGAGGAGCTAGAACTAACACCCAGAAAGGAAAGGAAAGAATAAAATGTATAAAGAGAGAAATCTTCCTATAATTGAAATATGACTCAAATCCCTCACTTTGACCAACATTTGATGTGGAAGGATGGGCATACTAGCATGTATTGACTACAGATTGCTAGAATAGTTTCCTTAACTTGTGGAAAGAAAAGAACCATGCATGATTTCTGTAGTTTAGGATACTTCGGGTGTGCGTACTCTCTATACTAATGTACCTCCACCAGCTGTGATTTAGTTTATGAATCTAAGGCACTGACCAAAGCTAATTTAGTTTAAGCAACTTGTGCAGGGTCATATATCTAGTAAATACAGAGGTGGTCATTTGAACCCAGGCCTTTCTGACTCCGAAAAGAGAACTTAGGCAATGTCGTGGCTATGTAGTATAGAAGGTAAAGTGTTTTGACCAGAAGTCAGAAATATCTCTGGTCAAATCTTAATTCAGACAAGTTATAACATCTCTTGTCCCCACATCCTCACTTTTAAAATGATGGAGTTGAACTAGGTTGTCTTTGAGGTCCTTTTCTGTAATAAAGCTATGAAACCACAATCACGTTGATTATTTTCAGGATGAAATAAATGTCTCCTTTCCTAAGAGAAGATCAGGATTTCCTAATTGTATTTGCCAGTATCAAAACAGAAGGATTAGAACAATATTTGAATTTTATAATTTAGTAAGGACAGCCAACAACACCTTCTTTGGATCTCAGTATCTTTGTGAAATATCTTTTTTAAGATATGATGGCATTGAAATAAAATATCAAAATAAAATGAACTTTCAGCCAGACCTACAAGTTGCTTTATGGCAAAGTGCTAAACCAAGATTTTAAAAAATAATAAAGCATTTTCAATAGAATTTTTCTAATCAAAATATTACTAATGAATGGTTCGTATGCCATTGATAAATATTTAACAATTGTTAAGACTGTGATTATTTCCTTTTTTATCAAATCATTTTAATTTATATTTTTGCATTTTATAATTAACTTATATAAGTACAGTTGTATATGTATATTATGAAACTATGAATAACTATAAAATATGTATATATGTATGTTTGTGCTCATAGTTTTTGAAATTTGCCTAGTGAATTGCTATCTTCACTAACATCATGAAAGTGTTCTTACAAGCTCATTGTAGAGTATTGCATTTTTGTATTTTAACAAATTGGTTCCAAACACACGAGTTCTGATTAGAAGATTTCTCAAGGCAAAATACAAAGTATAAGTTTCATAATTAATCAGAATCAATTAAAAAACTTGATAATTTTGAGTTTTTAAAAAATATTTGTCAGATAGGAAACCATTGAGATCTTCCCTCTGTGTTGTGTCTGGCAAAGTGCTTCTACCAGGAAAAGAAATGTCAACTTTGACATTTTTTAGCTCACTCAATATTTTAATATTACCTTCAGTGAAAGGTTTCTTTACCAGAATGTTTTTAGTTCCTTGTTCATTTGTGAAGATTTGTTTAGTTAAAAGTAGATACCATAATCCATATATCCACTTAAGCAGGACATGTGTAAATTGGTAATACATAATAGAAATGACCCTAGGTAAGTCATTTAACCTCTGTTTCCTCCTCTGTAAAATGAGGTTAATAATAGCACCTACCTCCCAGACGTAGGATCAAATACAATAATATTTCCTGTGTTTAACATAGTGCCTGGTACATGACAGACATTATATAAATGTTAGCTATTATCATCATTATTCAACTAGGTGACGCAGTAGTAATGGGACCTAGAGTCAGGAAGACTCACCTTTCTGAGTTCAAATCTGGCTTCAGACCTTTCCAGCTATATGACTCTAGGCAAGTCACTTAATGCTGTTTGCCTCAGTTTTCTCTTCTATAAAATGAGTTGGTGAAGGAAATAGCAAACTGCTTCAGTACCTTTGCCGAGCAAACCACAAATGGGATCATGAAGAGTTGGACACTTCTAAAAAAAAACTGATAAATAAAATGATCATCCTTATCCTTAGGGCACCACTGACAACACATTCAGCTGTGGAATTCCTGCTCTCCACCAAGGATACCTTAAATACTACACATGACAGGGAACCATTAACATGTATAGATGGAGGGATGGCACTAGGGTCAATTCACATATTTAATATAAGTGAATCTTAACTTATTTCTTATTTTGAAAATAAATAATTTTAGCAGAAATTATAATATTTTCATCCCACATCTCAATGGATAACTTTTTGTCTACCTCTAGAGAGATTTAATGCCATGTTAGAGACCACCGATTCAGAGAAGTCTTTTATTTCAATCAGATAAAATATCACAATAGTCAATTCAACATGTCAAGGAGCATTTTGTTTTCTAAGTGTTTCCTATATGCCAGCCACTGGCACTACTGTATGGGGGGTGGTGTGAGTGAGCGTAAAGAATAAAGGCTGATACTTGGTTTGGGAGCTTGGTCAGCTGGAGTTGTACTCTCTAGTATGCTTAAGGGATGGTGGTATACTCAAGAGTAAATAAGGAAATTTGGACGAGGGGAGAGCTTAGAGAAGAAAATTGGTTCAATTTTGGACATATCTAAAAGAAATCAAGATTTCTATAGGATATGCATTTCGAAATGTCTGAAAGGGAGTTGGGGATATGCTAGTGAAGGTCAGCAAAGAAATTAGGGCTGATTAAATACATCTGAGAATCATCTATATAGACATGAAATTGAATCCATGGGAGTTCATGAGATCGCTGAACAAGATAGCATAGACGGAAAAGAAAAGAGATACAAGCAAAGTGCGTTGGGGGATAACTATGGTTATCAGGAATGACATAATTGAAGATCCAAAAATGGAGAATGAAAAGGAGCTATAAGAACAGACAGGAAGAAAACCTGGAGAAAGTAACATCAGGAAAATTTATAGAGAAGAGAATAACAAGAAGATATTGATTGACAGTAATATCAAAAGCTGCAAAGAGGTCAAGAAGGATGAAGTTGAGAAAAGACTATATATAAATTTCTATGACATTTTAATAACCAGTAGGTGTCACCATGTTTGGACAAGAATATTGTTCCCTTCTTAGTGGCTGGTTTCACTTGAGGAAAACACTGACCTGATGAAAACCTATGGAGGCAAGCTACACACATGCACTGATATTTATGTTTATCAACTCAGATCCCTAAGGTGGGGCAGCTCTATCCAGGAGCTTACTCTTTTATGACTCAACTTCACTTGGAAAACTTTTATTTTAGCCAAACTTAAAACATTTGCCTCACCTCTCAGGCTGCAATAGCTTATTTCATCCTTGTTGACATGTTTTTATAACCTCATTCAGGTGGATATGTTCAGAGTTGACGCAGTAGATATTGGTCTTTTGCAAGCACTGGATGTGGAAAAAGGGAAAGGCCCTGACTGGCAGCTGGAGAAGATTACCGTGAGAGAGGCATCAATGGAAGGAAAAGAAATAGTGTTTCTAGCTCATAAATGGCTCAAAAGTGGAACAAACTCAGCAATTACATTGAATGTTGCAGGTGATTTAAAAATAATTTCCTCCAGAAAATAATTCTAGTGACTGAATACTAATAATTCTGTTGAATTTGTTTTGGAAAGGCAATAATATAGGCAAATATTTTTCTTTTTGCTAAAGAACATTTGAATAGTTTCCATCTTATGGAAAATGTCAGTGTGTTGTTTTGACTCAGCACAATGAATGTGAGTGGAGTCTGCAAAATTGGCTTTTATTTCCAGTTCTGGAGTTTATTTACTAGATGAGCATGAAATTTAATAATCCCCCAAACAACACTTAAAATCTTCCAGCCTTAACTCCCTTATCTAAGCAATAGGAAACCTATATAAGATTTGCTCTTACTCCAACCTCAAGAGATGGATTATGGAGCTTAATTGGATGATGTATGGAAAGAATTTTGAATTTTTCAAGGAAAATCACATTTTAAAATATGTGCAGGACACATGCATCATTTCTATTTTTCATCACATTTACTTAGCAGCTGTAGTAAGAAATCAAGATATGTCTGGGTATTCATTAGATATATTTAGTAATTCAATAGGTTTTAGTTTAATTTTCCTCTCAAATCATTGCCATGCCATTAAATCTCACACATATATGAGAGTATTTTAATTGTATCACATTTTTTATTTAAGTGTACACTCAACTGGGGACAAGATGTAGATCATTACATGTTTGTCCCTCAATATTATAGTCATAGTTTTATAGACTGTTAGTGCCAAAAGGTACTTTAGAGATAAAAATCCATCTCCATCATTTACACATCACCAATTCTGTTTTTTTTTTCTATTTCTTTACCCATCCTGAGGATCATAGTTTGATCTGATAGGATTTCAAAGACATTTATAATATTTCCTGATTTCTGGTGGATCTATCCTTAATTTTATTGCCATATTTAAAAGAGTAAATAACAATGTCACTTATTTTTAGAACACTAAGTTGTGATTTTGTACTATTAAAAATACAAATTACTTTTGAAAGTAGCTTAAGAAATAATTCTGATATGAAAGTTGTTATATACCCCAGGAAAAAAACAAACATTTTGTGAACTTCTAGAACACAAAGAGGTTTAATTGACTTTAGCATGAAATCGCAGAGGAAAGATATTTTATTTTATACAATTATATCTTGTTATGACTTAAGTAATTAGTCTGGCATTAAAAATATCTGATTAATTCAGACACATCCAAACCAGTGATCACAGTAATTATGTAAATGAAGCATAAATAATTAAAAATGAAAAATAGCTGAGTGTCTAGATTCAAAGCTTTTCAAAATATTGTGTGTGTTCTAGACTCAGTTCATTGTGTGAACTGTGTCTAGGAGGGTAAGCTTAAGTAGAAGAATCAAATTGTAGATCTCATGATTTATCCTTAATCTAAATGATGCTCCATTGCTTAACCACAAATGAATACAGATGCTCATTATCATTTAGGCACTGTTTTGTGAAAACATTAATTTGGATTTCAATCTCCTTTTCAATTAGAAATTGAGGAAATCAGCCACATGAATGCCTTGCCACCAGGAAATCAACAAATGAAGTCAGGTAATCCTCATGCCACTGCAGTCAATCTAAATACAACCCTATGGGAGATACTTCATATCAAACTACTTAATTTCCTTTGTTATTACTGTGTGTGTGCGGTTAGATTTCAGCTAGTCGATCATTATACAGTACGATTTAAAGCTGGAAAAAAACGTAGAGATCACATAGCCTATCCTCTTTTGTTTTTACGCCTGAAGAAGTTGGTCCAGAGAAATCAAGACCACACCCACACAGCTAGCTCAGTAAGAATTCTTGTCAGTTTCTACATCTCCAAATTCAATGCTTTTTCCTTACCACAGTAGTTCTCAAATACTGGACCTTCTCACCCTAGTGTCCCTGATACACTTTCAGGAATATGATGAGGTCAAAACTATTTTTATAATATTACTAAAATATTATTTGCCCCTTAAAATGCTCCATAACTTTTCTAACTATATATCTCTGTGAGGTCAGATTTTCTTCATATTCTTCAATCAAAACAACATATCACAACAAACTGAATACAGAAGCAGGTATGAGAATTCAGCTGCCTTCTATTAAGTCAGATATTAAAGATTTTCAAAAATATTTAACACTTTTTTTTAGTTTTCCCACATTTTTTGTTTTGAAAAATATACTTATTTCTTATAAAATATATTTATGTTAACATATAATGGGTTTTTGATATTTGTAAATAATTAAATGTTTGAAATTTTTTCTTTTTTAACTTCTGAAATAATAAATATTGATAGACTGAAGCAGGAGTGTGATGGTAAATGCTAAACTTGTTCCCCAGAAAAAATATGCATGTAGCAAATGTTTAATTTTATTTGGCATCATTGACATTTACTCCATCACTTTCATAAAGTTTGGACACTAAGCAAAACAATAAATCAAATGCTCATTTGTAATATCAGTCAATTTCCAAGTACATGCTCATGTTGAAAATGTAATAATTGGTTCTCATGAGCCATATCAAGTTGACTCCAGCATACCCCTGAATCCACATAAACAAAAGCTTTTAGGGGTACGCTATTTTTAAAGGGAATAAATGAAATAAATGTATTTGAGAATTGCTGCTCTATGATATCATTTGATCCTATGATCCTATAATTAATGAAGGGTGAGGAAGGGAAATACAGTAAAAATTCAGTTATCTTTTATGAATTTTTCCTGGGCTATAAGTTTCATATGAAAATCACATTCTACTACAAAATTTTCCCTTATTCTATTCATATCTTATTTGGTCAGAAGGCACATGGAAAATTTATCTGAAGCTTCAAGAAAAATCAGGCCAAGAGTATAAACGTATTGGACCAAATATTCCGCATTTGGCTATGATTCTGTATGGGACTTATGGAAAGTCAAGTCCAATGATTTTAGAAAACAGGCTGGAACAACATGCTGAAGACACAGTAACATTTGAGGTAAAATAGAATGTAAACTTTGCCTTTCACCATTCTTTTTAATTTTTAGATTGTCCAGTTTAGACACTAACCTGTAGCATATTAAATAACATTATAATTTTAACCAAGTAGAAATCATACAATATCTGATATTTATTCTTGTTGTTTTGTAAGTAGTATGTCAAGAATGACTTTTTCATCAATGTGATAAAACTATGAAGAGACTCTTGCAAATGTAATTAATTCAAAGAAATATAACTTGTTCCAACATTACTAATTATAGTTTATTATGTAATTTTAGATAGCATTTAAGTGAATTTCATGTGCCTCAGTATACAAAGATCCTTGAAAATCTATTTCACAGAAATCAGCATGCTATTTGATATTAACTTGTTTCATTGCCTCCTAGGTATTCATGCCCTCTGATTTAGGAACTCTTTATAAAATACGGTTGGGTTTGGAGAGTTTGCATTCCAGCACATCACAGCTGTCTGTTCATCATTTTAAAATGCAGAATAAAGCAACCTTGGATACCTTTAGTTGTTCTATAAATAAAACACTTCCTCTTTCTTTTAATGGAGATAGATGCATTGAGTTCCCTGTCGAGTGGCCATTAAAGGAAGCATTGTCTGGTAGGTATATATCTATACTGAAGATGATGAATGATCCTGCAGGCTAATGGCTCCTAATATCACAATCAGGGTTTGTTTTTTTTTTTAAAGTAGTACATTGTACTATCTTTTAAAAAGTAAGTCAATGAAACACTACATTTGTAATTGGCCCCAAAAAAGACATAAGAAAATGTATCTTCTTCCTTCTTATTTTTTCAGAATCTGGGTTGGGGCTGTCTATGGTTATGGAATACTGCATAGGGAGTCAGATTTAGTTATGGATTGGTTAGCTTTACTGAACTGTTTGGTTTTTCCTCCCCCTTTTTCAGAAACGAAAGTGATATAAAAACAAAAAGTATTAAATATTAAAAGTGTTAAAAATTTTCTTTAAAGTGATTTAAATCAAACTAAGAATTCCAGATGGATTACTAGTATTCATTTTCTTTCTGCTCTGGAGATTATGATTCTTTATGAATGCAAGTTTTATGTTCTTCATCCTCCAGTGATCCCTTATACTACAGCTATTACATTCTGTCAGATAACATAAGTGACTTTTATGTCTTTGGACTCAAGATTCAACCCTTTGAATGCCCCCTTATAGTGAGGAATTGTAGAAATTGCTAAACAGTCTTCAAGAAAGTAGTTTGATACTAGACCAGAGGAAACCTGAAACCGCAAGTGTCGGTAAGAATTTCATTCTGTGTCCAAGAATTCTCACAGCAAGTGGCAGAGGCAGAGTTCAAAGAGAGCTCCTTCAGTATTCTGTTGAGCAGACGCTAACGTGTGAAAGAGTCCTGTTTCTCTGTCAGGGTTGGTTCCTCCCTTCACTCCCCTACAAGCCCACAATTCAAATTGATTTTGGGCTTCCTGCTTTCTCCACTTGACAAAAAAAAAGTGCGAGTAACATGTTGTCTGTGGAAGGCTGCCAAAAAAGCAGCATCCTTCAAGAAAAAAAAAATCACCCACTTGAAATTTCCAAATAGAGTTCAAAGATGCTTAACAAGATTTTATTGTATTGTGTTAGTAATATGCTAGTTTATTAAGGTCTGTTTGTTTGCCTATTGATTAATAGACAAGGAGGATGTTCTCCGGTGCTAGGATTATTGACAGGTCTTCAGTGTGTAGCTGAGAAGTGGGAAGCTGAGATACATACTTTGATATGTGTAACTGTGTTTTATCACTTATTTACTGCACTAGATTCTGTGCTATGGAGGTCCTTCTAGAATATCACTTTCTGGGAGAGTAGAAAAAATAGAACTCCTTTTTCTATGTGTCCTTCATCGGTCTTATGTAGTGCTGGCCACCTATATCTGTATTGGAGATGGGAATGGAAGGCAAAGAAGTATTTTTAAAGTGCCTACTATGTGTCATATACTATTCTAAGCACTTTTTTTGCAAATATGATATTTTATCCTCACAACAATTCTGGGAGTTTGATGCTATTATTACTCCTTCTTACAATTGATGAAACTAAGGCAAACAGAAGTTGGGTGACTTGTTCAGGGTCACACAACTAGTAAGTGTTTGAGGCTACATTTGAACCCAGCATTCCTGATCCCAGACCCAGACACTATCAGGTGTGCCGTGAGCTGTCTCTACAAATCTCTGTTGTTGTCTCTATCTATAGCTATGTTTGTATCATTTATGTCTAAAAAACATTTATATCTATATCTTTCTACATGCTTGTTGAATGATCATCATCTCTTCATTATATCTACTGGACGTCAAACAGCTAAAATATTTGCATTCACCTTTTCTTTTTTATTTTATCCTTCCTAGTTCTGCAACATGATAGACAATGGATGGTAATGGAACTATGAGAATGGTTCCTCCATCTGTCGACTAAATATAGAATTCACTATCGCCATGAATAGTATATTCAGCACACAGTAGTGTTCATTACATATTGGCAAACTATGATAATCTCCACAAAAAAAAACATGGAAATCAATCTAGGATTATCTCCCTCCCCCAATTTCATAGTAAAACAACTTCAGGAAGTTATTTTCAGGAACTTCCAGGAAGACTTATCTCTTACATATTCAGGACTCATATTGATTTAGAAAGTAAATTCCTTGACTCTGACACTCTTTCTAGCTATAGAACTACTTCTAGATGTTGCTTCTTCAGAAGAATAGTTCATAGTATAGTTTTCTACTAATTCTCCACTCACATATTATTTTATTATTGATTAATTTTCTTTCACATAAAAGAAAGGGTTATTGCAGTTCTTCATGCAGTTCTTAACAGTATCCATCTGTTGATTATAGCTAATATTTTTTTCTGCTGTCATTTTTTAATGCTATACCCGGAGTTTCAATAATTTGTCTTAAATCCTTCATTTTTTCTTCTCTAAGACATTTTTTCCTTTCCACTTCTTTTCCTTTATGTTTTTCCTTCTCTATTAACAACCCTCTAGTTCTTTAAAATGCTGTTATACATTATCTAAAATTTCCAAAAAAAATATCATTCTAAGAAGGGACTTGGGAACAAGACTGTCCTCCTTTTCTGAAGATCATTCAGGACCTTTCTTCAGCAAGAGGCTGCTGTAGTCCTAGACTGATGGAAGCAATTCAATAACATGAAAATGACCTTTCAAGGGGAGGCATCAAGGTAACAGAAAGCAGAAAAAGAGGGAAATATTTATTGACTACTACCAACTATGTGAAATTGGTCAGAAAAGTTTCTAGATTAATATAATCATGCAAATCCATCAAAATATCCACCTAAATTGAGGCTATAACCCTAAGGATACATAGAAATAGGAACATTCTTCCAATGAAAATGGAATTTAAGGATCTCTGTTGGTGTGATTTGTTGCTCTGCCTAACAAAAAACAAAGTGGGGCTTTCTGATAAAAGACTGGGGCAGTGGGGTCAGGGAGGCACAGAGAAGACAGGTGGGATGAGGAATAAATATCATCTGACGTCATCTGGCCACCAGTGGAGTGAGAGATGAGATAAAGTACAGAGCATGTCCTATGGATATCTTTCTTGTATTCTTCTCAATCCTTGTTTAGTCAAATAATACATAATTCTTCTCTTTCTTTATAAATTCTCTGTAGCCTCCTCCTCAGCTTTTCTAAGGATGGGAGATAAGATGAACCTTTCTGTGCTTGAATTTGTGTTTTCATTTTTTGCCAAATGTGTTGGTCACTGTGGGTTTTGAGTGCTTTCCTACTCTAATAAAGGTTGTCTGTCCTTTGTGCTATGGAAAACTTTTTCTCTGACTTATTTTATTGGCTTAAGTAGATGGACAGGGAAGGAAGACATTATCCTTCCCTAACCCTATCCCTTTCAAATACATATAAGAGAAAGAGGCATCAATTGATGATATATTAGGAGCCCCTTCACATATTGTCCATATCTTTCTTTTCATTCAAAATGAATCTCTTTTCTGTCTTCTACATATTTTTTCTTCTAGTAAGTCACTGAGTCTCACCTTTGTGTCTTTTGGACTTCTTCTTCTTCTTTTATTTCATCAAAATTACCTTTACCTCTAAAATACTTAAAGCACTAGGATTTTGAAACTTCTAGAATCTTTTCACATTGCTTATTTTCAGCTATTGTTCTATTCAGATTATGATATGATTAAAAAAATGAAATATCAGCCTAAACTTATTCACTGAATTTTATGACTAGAGTTAAAATCCACAAAATTCCCAGAAGTTGTGACTTGTATATCAGTTACCATAGAATTAAGATTCATATAACCAAAAGTTAGTCCTTTCTTAGAAGGAAAAATAAAGGTTTGCCAAAGCTTCAAGGATCAAAGCATGTTTTATTTAATGCAAAAAAATTGTATAATATTTATCTTGAAATCTGTTAGGCATCAAACACTGGCTGGAAAGTATGAGCATCGTTGCATTATAGGCCTTTAAAATAAAAATATATTTGTTCGCTGATATAGTGTAGTTGTGTTAGTATCATTGCTAAGCATTTCATAGGCTTTGAAGAATTGAAATTGCGATAAAGTCTGGGAATATAAACTGACTTCATTTCGTTGTCATAGTTGGATGTATTTGCCCTTATCGTGTACTTTGTCTCAAAAAAGAAATCTACCATCATATTTTAATAACAGATTTGTGAATAGTACATTTATAGCAATAACCACACTGTCTTCTTCTTGTCATCTGGCAGTGGTTAGATATCAGGTGACAGTCTTCTCCAGCAACTTTTTCTACTTGAAGAGTTTAGTTCAAGTCAGTATCTGCATCTTTGGAAACAATGGTGACACAGGAGATCGGGCGCTGGTTTTCCCTATTGAGGATTCACATCAACAGAAAAATGACAAAGAGGTAGTTTACATTTTATCCTCACTAAAAATTATTCCTGAAGAGTTCTTTTGTTTTCTCATTTGAAAAAGTTTACCAATTTTAACTTATATTAGTTGATCATTTATGATTTTTGTGCATGTGTCTAGTCTTTTGTTCTGGAGGCTGTTGATCTGGGAAAACTACAGTATGCCAACCTCTCCATCAGCAGTTCAACAAGTAAGTTTGGTTTTTGCCTTTCTCATAAGGACCATCAAAGTAGACTAGAAATACAAATATGTCTTTGAATACTTTATGAGGAGTGAAAGAAAAACCCATTCAGATCTACTGTCCAAGGCACTGAGAGAGTTTTTTACTTAGAGGAGGCAATTGTCCAGTACACATGAAATGTTTCTAGCATGTAGTTCCTATGATTAATTGGCCCCAAAGATATACACTCAGCACAGACAATGGTTAGTCAAGGAAGGGTATCTTCTCTCCATGTGGCCCTGTATCTATGGGGGGCAAACGTATATTAAAGTTAAGACGACTATTTCTTCCAATTATTTGGCAATTCAAAACAAGAGTAGAGGCCTCAGCCATAAGCTGGTTATTCGTCCTTATCATTTGAAAGTGGTCCTTGTAGAGGAGAGAATTTTGAAGAGTAATTGGATCTATAACATCCCATTTCCTCTTCAGAAGTAAAGAGTATATAGCTAGCAACTTTCTGAGCATGAAGAGTCTGTTTCTGGATTGCCTCTAGAAGGCCAGCTACTGTAAGGAATGTAATTCTTTCCCCCTCCTCCTAGAAGATAATAATGAAAATGGCTAGGTACTTCTCATTTTAGTAATATTTCTAGTTAGTATACAAAATTAAGTTGTTAACTAAGTTGAAATTAAAGTACGGATCCTGAAATGTATCCATTAAAACTAGAAGTAGCTATCATGACATTATAATTTTGAATTAAAATTACACAATGACACAGGGAAAAAAGTCTAGTTTTATGTTGAGGGAGTCATAAGGTTGTTGAGACTACTGACAACCAGATCTTTGTGTTGCATTTTGATTGCCTGAGAACACTACATGACAATCATTTAATGATCAAATTCAGAGAAGGATTTAGGATGTGCTGTTGAAGTGTATTTTGTGTTCTTTCTCTTTGTAGGCTGTGAGTTAGATGTGAAAACATTGCATCTCATGGAGGCATTCAAAAGAGATCCCATTTATGTATTTGAAGTGAATCAGTAAGTTTGACCTTTACAATTAATGGTGGCAACATGATGATATAGAGTCCATCTGTTGTTTCGGGTATTGGGAAGAAAGATATCTAGCAAATTTGTAAATTTCTTATTTTTTTCCTCTATATGCCAAGAAAACAAGCTGATATAAGCAAGGTCAGGTTGTCTCCATAAAGCAGGCCAGACTGATTCCCATGCTGCAAGTCCATGAGGAAGAGTTAATGTGGGGGGATGGGGCAGTGATAGAACAGTACTGCTATATCTCAACCTCCTGGAAAAGGGCAGAAAATGCAAGTTCCTGTAAAATCAATAAAGCAAATAGCTAATTGCTCTCAGGGGAACTCTGATATTTTTGTCTTAGGGGCACAAGAAATATAAATCGCAGGTGCTTTAGAAAGGGAAAAAAACAAAATCCCCCTTCCTTAGCCCATGACAGAACTCTTCAGAGCCTGTTCTGGTTTTGTCTTTATGCCCCAGTGCTTAATACAATGCTTGCACATAGTAAATGACTGATAAATGACTGTTGATTGATTGAGCGAGTGATGAATGCTATGGCCTTAGCACAGAGCCTTCACTACAAAAAGGGTCAAGGACCTACAGCAAGAAATATGGAATGAATAAATTAAGCTACAGTTTTGTTTTTTTTTTTTGTAGTATCAAAGGAGGGCAGACTGATATTGTTTGCAGCAAGAGAAATTCAATAGTTTTGCTATTCAGCTCAAAGGAAGGGAAGGGGTTTGTTTTGTTTTGTTTTGATTTCAATTCTATCTCCCTCATCCAACTGTGAGCTTCTTGAGAGCAGGGACTCCTTTTGCTTCTCTTTATAACCTCAACACTTAGCACAGTGCCCAGCATGTAGCCAGCCCTTGCTAAGTGCTTGTTGACTTAACTGGCAACCCTCCTCTAAGTCTAAGACTGAACTTGACAGAGTGAAGAATCAGTCTTTGATTATTTCCATGTGGACCAGGTAGAGTTCTGGCTATATTGTATTAATATAATGAAGAAAGATTAGGAAAATCAATTTCTACCTTTAAGTGACAATCAGTATCTTCCTGTGAACTACGGGGAGATAAAAACCAAAGGAATAGAAAATATTGCCCTTCAGCTTGTTTTGTGTCTTTATATGTGAGTGGGAACTTTTGACAAATCACCTCCCACTTTATCATTCTTCTTTTCTGGGAATACAAGGACCCAAAACCTTTTTTCATTCTTCTAGCTAGTTCCCTTAGGTTGAACTTTTTTCTACCGCATCGTGAAGGAGAGCATCAGCTCCCTCAAATACTTCCTTAATCAGCTACTAGCAGAGGAGGAATATTGTGACTTTGGAAATGACTAAAAGATGTCATACAATTGGATGTATGGGCACCACCACAGAACATTTCAGAAAGTTGCCATTTGTGCATAGTGACTGGCAAAGGTACCAACAAACAGAGTAGGCTTTGCGGTGTGGCACTGAAATAAAAAGACAAGAACAGTCACACTAGAATGACGATAAACAAAGGAGACCTAGGTTAGAGCCCACAATATTCTGAGAGCACTGAGGGAGCAAATCTTAAAATACTTGAATGGAAGGAGGATGCCAAACATATGGAAAATTCAAAACTGTTTTGCTTATAAAAAAGTTGTCAATTCAAAAAATTAATAATCATAAACCTTTATACCTACCTTCCACTCCCACAAACATCTTCACGAGAATAAATCACACATAGATCAATCAACAGTTAAAAAATAAATGCCTAAAAACGACACCATTTTAAAGTCACACAAATGATTGAACGAAAGAGAATATCAGATCCCACTATAACTATTGCTTATTGATTATAAAAAAGTATTTTATTTGATGGAACAAAATGCTTACATGAAGACTCTCTTATAACAATGCCTACTATAGATGCTAAAATCACATTAGATTCCTTGAAAGATGGAACAACAGAAGTAATTTTTGCCCATAGTCATGGCATTATAAATGTCATGTGAGTCATAGATCAAGGGTGTTGGTTCTTAAGAAGGCTATGTAGTTTAGAGTTCAAATGGAAAAGAGAGTCCCTATAAAAGGTGTCACAGATATTCTTGTTTGCAGATGACATTGTGTTGATTTCATTATGCACAGAACTATCACAAGGCCTCATAAATGACATTTATAATTATTCAAGAGTTTGACCTAACTATTCAGGTGAGGGGAAAAATGACAAGTGGTAAGGAATGCTTATTGTTCAAAATATGATATGAAATTGAATGGCTAGCCAATCAAATGTACATATATAAATATATACATGTTTATGTGTATGTGTTTTTGTATGTGCATTTGTGTGAACACACACATGTGCATATGTATATGTATGTGTATGTTTGTATGTGTATGTGTATGTTTGTATGTGTGTATGTATATACAACTACAGATGGGCCGTGAGTTGTCCCCACAAGTGACTAGGAGCAAACATGAGGAGAATGGTCTGGACTTCTTTGGGAAATTTTCCAGTGTTTTATATGACCCCAAACTTCTCCCTGAAATAAAGGCCATTCTCAACTCCAATATCCTTCAATTGATACTTTATAGTTATGAAACAAAAAAATTAAAATTTCAGGTTCCCGAAAGGGCAGTGGAAGGATAAACATGGGCATGAATACAATGTAGCAAGTTGTCAACAACAATAGTAAACTTTAGTGGAGAAATGGCACAAGTGATATTATCAAAGAAATATTTTCCAAAAGAGGATATGAGGCACTCACACAGCAAGTGGAGTGTTAATGGTCCATTGGTGTCTACACGATGTTAAGAGATTTAGAAGACAGACTCAGAATAGACACCAGTGGGATTTCAGTAGGTTACTTAAAGAAGGATATGGAAAAAATTATCATAGGATAAGAATGTATGCCTGGGTCATAATCTAAACTGATGGAAGTAAGACCCATGTCACTAAGATCACAATTCCAAACAAGCCTCAAGTATTGTTGCTGAGTTGTTTCAGCCATGTCCAACTCTCTGTGATCCCATCTGGAGCTTTCTTGGCAAAGATAGTGGAGTGATTTTTCATTTTCTTCTCCAGTTCATTTTATAGATGAAAGAAGCGAAGCAAACATGGCTAAGTGATTTGCCAAGGATAAGTGACTTGCCTTGGAACTTACAGTTAGTATTTGTCTGAGGTCAGATTTGAACTCAGTCTTCCTGACTCCAGGCTTGACACTCTATCCACTGTGCCACCTAGCTGCCGTAATTGAATTAGTGCTAATTAGGTAATTAGAATTATCTTCTAGATGGAAATAAAGGTAGGTATCATGAGATAAATGGAAAAAAAATTGCATAGTCCTGTAATAATGATGATGAGTGGTAACAGCTAGCATTAATTTAAAATTTTTGAAAGTTTTCCAAATATTATCTCAATTTATCCTCACCACACCCCTGGAAGGTAGGTGCTAGTAATTTCCCTATTTAACAAGGAAACTGAGGCAGAAAAAGTTTAAGTGACATGACTAGACTAACACAGCTAGGCGCCTGAGGCTTGATACAGATTTTGATCTTCCTTCCAGGTCTGGTGCTTTATGTACAGCACCACCTGGCTGTCTGTAAGAAAAATACCAAGAGGCATAAAACTCAAAATGAGCAAAGATTGGAGATGAACGCTAAATATAACAAAACAAGATAGGCGTGTGGTAGCAAATAATGGGCAAATACAGAGGTACAACAGTACAACTGCTTCAGGATGAGGGAGCACATAGGGTAATAAGTAATACATGACAGAGGGACAACTGCGCAAATCATCCTTTGCTTCTGTTTTTGAACTTGAAAAGATAGAACAAAAATGGCCCATTGAGAATTAACACCTGAGATTGGAAAGGTGGCACCTACTCACCCTTAAAGAAGCTTGTCACCGATGGTTTAGATTTTAGGTTCCTGAAAGAAATTGTAGATGTCATTGCTGCGTCACTGTCAATGATCTCTGAAAGGCTATGGGGTATGGATGGGGAGATAACACAGGACTAAAGAAGTGCAAAAGTCAGAATTTATGAAAAAAAAATGAATGAACTCAAAAAGTCATAAGCAATTAAACTTAACTTCAATTCCTGGTAAAATTATAGGATGTTATCCAAGTAATATTTTTAAAAATTGAGAAAAGGGAGTAGTCAAAAAGAGTCAACATGTTTTCATCAAAAACAGGGCATGCCAGACTAACCTTATTTCAGTTATTGACATGGTTATAAGAAAAACAGATGAGAGAAATAATGCAGATGTAGTGAATATAGGTATAAACATTTGACAAACTTGTTCATGCCATTCTGGTGGGCATTATAGGGATAATATATATTAGATGACAAGATAACTAAGATTCAGAACTGGCGGACAGATGAGAATCAAAGAAGTCACAATAATTAAATGCCACCTTGGAATGAAATCCCTAGTAGATTATTCCAGAGATTTGTCCTTGTATGTCCCTGTATATTTTCTCATTTTTATCAATAGCTTGGATAAACACAGAAATAGTGCAAAGCTAGGCAAGAGAGCTAATACAATAAATATTTATTAATCACCTGCTATGTGTTAGGCACTATGCTAAACTCTGGGGTTGCAAATAAGAAAAATACACATAACCAGTGGCCTCAACGAATTTACAATCTAATGGAAGAAGACAATAAATAAAAGAAAGTTGAAAAGGCAAAAATGGAAAGTGAGGGAAATGATAGATAGTACTTGGAGTGGGTGCATGATGAAGAAAATGATGGAGTTGAAACCAGAAAGCTCCACTGGCTGGTAACAAATGAAGAGGTGACTGAGATATTGAGCCCTCTGTAAAGAGGAGCCATTAGAAGAGTCTTTTGCTCTGCTCTCCAATTCAAAACAAAAATATAAAAAGCAACTGAGATTATTGATGAGTTGTGAGAAGCAAAGCTGAAGCAGTCACCATGATGATGAGTTTTCCTAGTGACATATTTTTCCTGAGTGGATCATGATGGAGATGATGATGGAGCTGAAGCTAAGTAGAACAGCTGGTACCAAATGAAAAGCTAACATGTTGAACAAGAGATACATGGTCTAAAAATATCTCTAGGGGAAAAGAATAAACAATTACATGGTACCTACTATGTGCTAGGCATTGTGCTAGGATCTTTATAAATATTAACTCACTTGACCCTCACAACAGCCTCGCGAGGTAAATACTGTTATTTCCCCCTTTTTCATAGTTAACTGAAGGATATGGAAGTTAAGTGACTTGTTCAGGGTCACACAACAAGTAATTGTCTAAGGCTGGATTTGTACTCAGTCCTCTTGACTCTATGGTTGGTGCTCTATCCACCATGCCACCTACTTGTTTCAACAAGATAGAGTTTTGAACTGAATCCAATGAATTGAAATTTTATTGGGATAAATATAAGATGTTAGGTTAAAAGATCAGCTTTTAAAGTATAAGACGAGAGAGATGTGGCTATACAGTAAATCATCAGAAAAAGGTTTTGAGATTAATGGACCACAAAATCAATGAGAGTATCATTACATGGAAGCTAAGAAGGCTAAGGCAATCTTAAATTGCCTCAAGAGATTCTTAGGGTAAAAGGGCTAGACTTTTTTATTTATTTATTCACTTACTTGTTTGTAGGCAATCAGGGTTAAGTGACTTGCCTAGGGTCATACAGCTAGTAAGTGTCTGAGGCAGAATTTGAACTGAGGAACTCTGGTCCTCCTGACCACAGGGCAAGTGCTGTATCCACTGTGCCACCAATTTATAAGATTATAATCCTGTCGTTCAGAATGAATCTGAAATATTTTGTTGACTTTTTACTTCCACATTTTAGGATGTCTGTGAAAAGACAATTACAATGTGAAGGGTGTGAATATGATGCCATATAATATGACACAGTGCTATATAAGAGGAGCAAATGAAGGAACTCAGGATGTTTAGCCTGGAGAAGAGGTGACAGTAGGAAGGAATGAAGGGAGCATTGAAAAGAAGAACTCAGGCTACCATGTCATCGGAAAACATAGACTTTTTTCTTTTCTTTTCTTTTTCTTTGCTTTTGGGTGAAACAGCAATTATAAGAAACCACAAAAGGGGAGATTTTGGCTACATGGAAAAAAAACCTCCTTAATAATTAGAGTCATCATAGAGTGGAACGAGTTTCCCATTTGGGGATTGGTCATTGTGTCTCCTTATGTTAGGATACTTCAAACAAAGAAAGGCTTCATCGTTACTGTTTGGGCAAGGGAATTATTGAAGGGATTATCGTTAAAATAAGGGTTGGGCTATGAGGCCTGCAAGTTCCCTTAGCCATGACCACAAGAGAACCTCTTTATAATGGTAGGATGGGATGTTTCACTTAAAGAAAAGAAAGGTGCACAGAAACAGCAGGTGGTAAGTGGAGAAGGTGAACTATACTTATTCCCCAGTTTGGTTTTTTCCAGGGCTCCTTTTGAGTACTATTTCATCTACTGAGAAACCCTTGGAGGTTTCCATGTTAGTTCAATGTAAAAATTAAATAGGCTTTGTGGCTAAGTTCTCTCTTGGAGAATGAGGTGGAGATTCTAACATAGTAGAAAGTCATGCTGTTCAGCTCCTCTGCAAGAGAAATCATATTAGCGTAGCATTGCACATGAGCTCCTTTCTCAAAATCCTGAACACTATCTGGTCAGGTGAACCTCAGAAAGCAAAGCTCCGAACTTTTACTTTTGCTTAATCTACTGTTTTATCCAGAGTTTTCAATGCTTCTAGCTAAAGTGCTCTATATATCTTCTTATATTTAATTTATTTGGCAGAAAGTTTATCATGGATGCTGATAAGCCTGAAATTCAGAAAAAAATCTCAGTCTCTGACATTATGGACAAAAGAAAAATTGAATCAACTGCTGAAATGACTCAGAATTCCCATGAAGAAAAAAGCTCCAAAGCTGATATGAGTGTATATCAAATTAAAGTGTATACAGGTGGTGTTAAAGGAGCAGGCACTGATGGCAAGGTGCACATCACTCTCTTTGGAAGTCAAAGCAGCTCTGAATCTTTTCTTCTCACTGAGTCATTGGAGCATGCAAATCCTTTTGAAATGGGAAAGGTGAGTTCTGAAGAGTTTATGTTTTACGAAATAAATCAACTCCACTCACT
This sequence comes from Bettongia penicillata ogilbyi, assembly GCA_023548195.1. Classification (NCBI taxonomy): domain Eukaryota; kingdom Metazoa; phylum Chordata; class Mammalia; order Diprotodontia; family Potoroidae; genus Bettongia; species Bettongia penicillata. The sequence continues at coordinate 1,886,453 of JAJHZJ010000367.1, read as the reverse complement.
TCGGTAGTATCATTTTCTAATGCAAAAGACCTCAATAAAGTGAACAATATTTTGTCCTGCTTCTTTTTTTTCCTCTTAATAGAATGTAAACTTTTATGGATAGAGACTTTCTTATTTTCTCATTGTCCTCATTACCCAGAACAGTGCATCACACGCGGCAATTTTGTAAATTGGTTTTTAATTAATTCAAAGCATTTTCTAAATATTGACCTCATAACTTTATATATTCTTTTAAATTAGAACACTGTGGCAAATTTGTGTCTACCTCACAAAATTTCCCCTACCTCCTCTTGCACAGCCTTTAATATCTTTGAATATATAGAATTAATCCTTATGAAATTATTTCTTTCTTCCTAAATTAGTGATATACCAGCATAATTCTTCCTATTTCTTATTTTTTTACTCCCTGTTATCTTTCAAAGAGCCATTTATGCCCCTCCATTGACATTCTGATTCAGAGCCTTATGTTATTGAGATGACTCCAGAACCACCTTGGCCTAAAGATCCCAAGGTCTCCCAGTGCATCCTGGGTCATCTCCAGTCATCCCGATGAATATCTGGTCACTAGATTCAGATGGCTCTGGAAGAGAAGTGAGGCTGGTGACTTGCACAGCCCTCCCTCACTCAAAACAAAGTCATGTACAGGTCATGTCGTCATTTCTCTGATGGCATGGTCTTCTTCAGCAACAAATGACAATTACCTTGAAAATCATTTAGTAAGTCATGGAGAGTCTGAAAGATGTATCATTCAAGAACATCCATAGCCTACTTTGGAAGGATGCACAGAATCATAGATACCCCAAATTCTGATGGATTTATATGCTGTAGTGCCTAGATATAAAATGAATTTGGGTTATTTCACATTAGCCCAGAAGTTTGCTTCTTCGTTCATCTTTGGCAGTTTCTCCTCTTTCATATTATAAATTTTGAAGGGCCTGGATTATATAAAACAATCACCACAGGATGATGTATGTCAAATGAATTAATATGTGTTGAGTCCTTTCCAAATTTTAAATCATTATATAAATGCTAGCTATCATTATCACCATCCAGATAATATGGTGTCTTGAAGATAGGAAGACCTGAGTTTAAATCTAGCCTCATACACTTACTAGGTGTATGACTTTGAGTAAGTCATTAACATCTTTTTGCCTCAGTTTTCCCAGATGTAAAATGGAGATAATGGAACTTCTATCCTAAGATTATCATGTGGATCAAATGAGACAATACTTATAAAGTGCTTACTGCAGTACCTGGCACACAGTAGGTGCTACACAAATGGTAGCTATCATCATCATTATCAACTATATTATTGTGTTTGGTACATATTTTGATTTTTTACTGTCTTTATCTCTAGCCCTCTTAGAGTTCAGTAGATGCTGCTACTGCTCCTCTCAGCTTTTCCCTGGCCCTGTGCTCTATATTGTCAGTCAGAGGCATCACTCTTCATGTCCTCTCTGACCCAAACTACTTCAGTTTATTTATTTTTTAAACATTTTTAATTACATGTAAAACTATATATATATAATATATATATATATATATATATATTTCTGAGTTCCAAATTTTCTCCCTCCCTTTATCTCCTGCCCCTTCTTGAGATGGCAAGCAATTTGATTTAGGTTATACATGTGCAGTCATGCAAAACATTTTCCATGTTAATCATATTGTGAAAAAAAAACAATTCAAGAAAGTTTTAAAAAAGTATTTTTCTATCTGCATTCAGACTCCATCAGTTCTTTCTCTGGAGGTGGATAGTATTTTTCATTTTAAGTCTTTCAGAATTGTCTTGGATCATTGTCTTGATGAGAGAAGCTAAATCATTCAGTTATTTGTCATATAATATTGCTGTTACTGTATACAGTGTTCTCCTCACTTCACTTTGCATCTGTTCATGTAAGTCAAACTACTTCATATTAAAGGAAAATACACATAAAAGGTAATACCCAACCATTGGTATTTGATCTTGACCTGGTCATATGGACCCCTGGGTGTCTAGATCTATATCTAGCCTAGACACTCTAAGGAGAGATGAAGGTATATATGCTATATGTAGTGGATTGGTTGGTTGGTTGGTTGGTGTCCTTCATTCCTGGAGAGGACCAAAATGACATCACAGTGATAAAATGAGGTTTCTAGTGTACAACTGTAGCTGATCAGATCAATATGAGCTCGGAATGCTCTGCCAAAGATTGGGCATAGATAGTCTGTGTAAACATTTGGGGTGTGGTTGAAGGGAAGAGCCACTGATGAAGAGTAAAAGGCATAGGTTTAAAGCTTGACTCTACCTTTTTCTTCTGGTACAACCTCAAGCAAGTTGCTTAAACTCTGCCCCTTTTGTAAGCAAGCAGTGAGATGAAAATACTAGTCATTTTTCATGCAATCACCTATATGGTAGTGAAACTTGAACCTTGCACCATTACTTCTATATTTAAGTCAACTATTGCTATCTGGGAGCCACATCTAATAAGAAACAAGACAGGTAGGAGAGAAACAATGAAGTCCTAGAAAACAGCCATCAGAAGCATCAAAGCAATGTTGACTCCACTTTCTCTGTTAGGATGGGATTGTGTAGCCCCATTTATAAAATGATCTAATAAAATAAATCTAGTTAGTAGAATACATATAATTCAAGATCTCGAGTTAGGAAGCTTTGAGGTAGAATCCTGCCTGCTTCAAACATAGCACTGCGACCCTGGGCAATTAATGAATTAATTAATGTCTGTCAGCCTTAGTTTTCTCATCTATAAAATGGAGTTGATAATAGTGCCTATATCCAAGGATTGTTGTGTGGATCAAATGATATTTTACACGCATCCAGAGAGAGAGAGAGAGAGAGAGAGAGAGAGCACTTTGCAAACCTTGAAAGGGTTATGTAAATGCTAACTATTATTACTAGTAACCAGGGAGGGGAGAGAAGGAGGAGATCAAAGATTCCTTCCAGCTCTCAGTTTATTATCCTGTGATGTTAAGCTATTTATCTTCAGAATTCTCAATCAGCACAAACCTGCACCTCTTATACAGGTGACCCTTGTTAGGATTTGGATTCTTTGCTAAATGCCAAGCCCTAATCAACCACAACTTGAGTTGAACTCCATCCAAAATAACCCATTTCACTAGGTTAACGGGTTTATGGTTGACATGCTTAGATGTTTGCATCCCTGCAACTATAATGACGATTCAAGCCCTGGGAAGTATTAGGTGAAAAAATTTAGAAAAAGTGCCCAAAATAATGAAAATCTTTCTGTAACACCACTAAGAAAGAAACAGGTACATTCAGAGTTTGTCACTAATGGTGTATTATAAAAACAGTCAGAGACTGAGAGGGAAGGAGGGTGAAGCTAGGAAAATAAGGTAACGTTAAAGTAACAAGAAGAAAATCAAGTCAGTAGGCTCATTAGAACTTTGTTTTGAATCATAGCCTCTTATTTGTCTTTTTCTATGGTTACAGGTGTTTGGGAGAAATGTTATTTACTAAGGGAAACTATGTATATGTTGTCTTCTCATCTTTCAAAAGAATATCCTATGTTTTAGACCCCAGGCATAGAAAAAAATTTCAAGTAGTAGGATAAAAGAATGAGAAATCATTATTCTGTTTTTATTATATTCTTATTTTTAGTCTGAGTATAGTAGATAATAATAATAAAAAGTATATTTCTTTGTATGCTAACACCTTCCATTGTGTGGAGCCACCACATCTCTTATGTCCCCTATGCAATGTTAAAAAGCAACAAGTAAGGAGTGGAAAAGAACGTTATTTTTCCTATTTAAAGGAAGGCATATTATCAACCTAGAATATATATTTAAGGCATTCATTAGTAACAGTTATTCCTCCTGTTATCCACCTGGTATTTTTCTGCTAAATGTATTTGCTGTAGTATCAAACCTGAGCAAATCAAACATTCTTGTTTTCATGCTTTGATGTATTACATTTTAATCACCGCACCTCATCCTCTTTTTTTAAAAAGGCGGATACATTCCAAATTAAAACAAAGAACTTAGGATGTCTGGACCGAATTGAAATTATGCATGATGGAAAAGGGCTCAGTAAGTACCTGTGTTTCTTTATTTTTACCAATCTAGAATTGCTGCCCTACAGGTCTGTGGGTGGTCTTTATATTTGTAAATGTTCCCACTGACTACAGTGCTCTCTGAACATATGAGGATGGCTGAAAAGACCAACATGTAGCCCAGGCCTTTTCCCGGTGTGTGTGAATGAAGATTGCCCTTTAGCTAACAGCTGTAGATACTCTTTGCCAAGCTTGTTGCTATTTTTGATTCTGGACTTTCCACAAAGAGAAGGGAGAAAATGATCTCATCACTGACTGCTAGGTATAAGACTGGTCTGTTTCTCTATTGCCCCAAATTCTACACTACCTGGCATTAGCTATTAACACAAGTTTCTACCACTTATTTTGGTTTTTAGATTATAGTATATTATTTTCCCCAATTACATCAAGACAATTTTAGCTCTCATTTTGTAAAATTTTGAGTTCCAAATTTTTCTCCCTTCCTTACCTCCCCCTTCCTAAAATAGAAGGTAATTTGATGTAGGTTATGCATGTGCTATCATGCAAAACTTATTTCCATATTAGTCACAGTTGTGAAAGAAGAAACATCAAAAGGAAAAAATGATAAAAAATAATAAAGTAAGTGAAGAAGATATGCTCTGATCTGCAGTCAGAGTTCATCAGTTCTTTATCTGGATGTGGATAGCGTTTTCCTTCATAAATCCTTTGTGTTTGTCTTGGATCATTTTGTGACTGTGAAGAACTGGATAATTCATAGCTGATCATCACACAATGTTGCTGATGCTGTTCACTGGTCTCCTGGTTCTGCTCATTTCACTTTGTGTTGGTTTGTACAGTATTTTCCAGGTTTTTCTGAAACCTGCCTGTTCATAATTTCTCACTGCTCAATAGCATTCCATTACATTCATATACCACAACTTGCTCAACTACTCCTCAACTGATGAGCATCTCCTCAGTTTCCAATATTTTACTACCACAGAAAAGGGCTGCTATAAATATTTTTATACATGTAGGTCCTTTAAATTCTTTTTATGATCTCTGGGATACTGACCTAGAAGTGGAATTGCTGGATCAAAGGATCACAGTTTGATTGCCTTTGGGCCTAGTTTCAAATTGCTCTGCAGAATGATTGGATCAGTTGACAATTCCATCAATAATGCATATGTCCCAATTCTCCCATATTCCATCCAAATTCAATCTAATAGGTGTGAGGTGCTTTAATTTGCATTTCTCTAATTAAAAGTGATTTAGAGCACTTGTACATGTACCTATAGATAGCTTTCATTTCTTCATCTGAAAAGTGTCTATAAATATTCTTTGACCATCTATCAATTGAGGAATGGCTTGACTTAGTCCTGTATATATATATTTAAAATAAGGCATTTAATAGAGACACTGGCTGTAAACGTTGTTTTCTGATTTTCTGCTTCCTTTCTAATATTGGTTGCATTGATTTTGTTTGTGCAAACCTTTTTTAAAAATTTACTGTAATCAAAATTATCTATTTTACATTTCGTAATGCTCTCTGCCTTTCTTTGATCATGAGTTCTTTCCTTCTTCACAGATCTGACAGGTAGACTATTATTTGCTCTTCTAATTTGCCCCCTTTATGTCTAAACCATGTACCCCTTTTGACCTTATCTTGGTATCTCATGTGAGATGTTGGTCTGTATCTAGTTGGTGACCTATTGTTTCCTAGTTTTCCCAGAAATTTTTGTCAAACAATGAGTTCTTATTCCAAAGATTGGGATCTTTGGTTTATCAGCACTAGTTACTATGGACATTTATTACTGTGTCTCATGTACCTAATCTAGCCCACTGATCCACTACTCTATTTCTTAGTCAGTACCAGATAGTTTTGATGATTACAGCTTTATAATATAGTTTGAGATCAGGCATTGTTAAACCACCTTCCTTTCTATCTTTTTTTTCATTAATTGCCTTGATATTCTTAACCTTTTGTTCTTCCAGATGAATTTTGCTATTTTTTTCTAGCTCTATAAAATAATTTTTGGTAATTTGCTTGATATGGCACTGAATAAGTAAATTAATTTAGGTAGAATCATCATTCTTATTATGTTGGCTTGGACTATCCATGAACAATTGATAGTTTTCCATTTCTTTAGATCTGACTTGATTTGTGTTAGAAGGGTTTTCAACTGTGTTCATATACTTCCCTGGGTTGTCTTGGCAAGTAGACTTCCAAATATTGTATATTGTTTGTAGTTATTTTTGGTGGAATTTCTCTTTCTCTCTCTTGCTTCTGGACTTTGTTGGTCATATAAAGAAATGCTGATGGTTTATGTGAATTTTTATTATGTACTGCAGCATTGCTAAAGTTGTTAATTATTTTGAGTTGTTTTTTAAAGTTGATTATCTAGAGTTCTCTAAGTACGGTATCATTTCATTTACAAAGAGGAATAGCTTTGTTTCCTCATTGCCTATTCTAATTCCTTTGATTTCTTTTTCTTCTCTTATTGCTATAGCTAATATTTCTAATACTATATTGAATAATTATGGTGATAATGGAAATCCTTACTTCACTCCCATTCTTATTGGGAAGGCTTCTAGATTATCCCCATTATAGATGATGCTTGCTGATGATTTTAGATGTATATAGCTTATCATTTTAAGGAATGCTCCCTTTGTACCTATGTTCTCTTGTGTTTTAATAGGAATAGGTGCTGCATTTTGTCAAAAGTTTTTTTGGCATCTATTGAGATAATCATATGATTTCTGTTAGTTTTGTTATTGATATGCTCAATTATGCTGAAATTTTTGCTAATACTGTATCAGTCCTGTATTCCTGGTATAAATCACACCTAGTTATAGTGTATAATCCTTGCAATATATTGCTATAATTGCCTTTCTAGTATTTTGTTCAAATTTTTTTTATTGACATTCATTAGGGAAATTGGTCTATAATTTTGTTTCTATGCTTTTGTTCTTCCTGGTTTAGGTATCAGCACCATATCTGTATCATAAAAGGAGTGTGACAGAGCTTCTTCTTCACCTATTTTTCCGAATAGTTTATATAGCATTTGAATCAATTATTCTTGACATATTTGGTAGAATTCACTTGTGAGCCCATCTGATCCTGGGAATTTTTTTCTTAATGAGTTCATTAATGGCTAATTCAATTTCTTTTTCTAAGATGAGCTTACTTAGGCATTCTATTTCCTGATCTGTGAATCTAGGCAATTTTTATTTTCATAAATTTTGATAAATTTCACATAAATTGTCAGATTTGTTGGCATAAGATTGGACAAAATATTTCCTAAGGATTATTTTAATTTCTTCATTAGTGGTGATTTTGTCCTTTTCATTTTTGATACTGGATATTTGGTTTTCTCTCTTTCTTTTTTTAAAAAAAAATCAAATTAATCAATGGCTTCTCTGTCTTATTGTTCTTTTTTTCCCACAAAAGCAGTTCCTAGTTTTATTAGTTTATTGTTTTTTTTAACTTTCAAATTTGTTAATTTCACCTTTGATTTTTCAGGACTTCCAATTTGGTGCTCAACTCTGGATTTTTTTTTTTTAGTTGCATGCCCAATTCACTGATCTGTTTTTTTCTCTATTTTGTTGATGTAAGAATTTAGAGAAATAAACTTTGGCTGCATCTCATAAATTTTGAATGTTGTCTCATTGTTGTCAATCTTTTTAATGAAATTATTTATTGTTTCTATGATTTGGTCTTTGATTCACTTATTTCTCAGGATTCGATTATTTAGTTTTCAAATAATTTTAATGTATCTCTCCATTGTGCTTTGTTGAATGTAATTTTTAATGCCTTATGATCTGAAAAAATAAATTTAATATTTCTGCCTTTCCAAATTGGATTTTGAGGTTTTATGCCCTAATACATGGTTAATTTTTGTGTGGGTATCTTGTGCTGCTGAGAAAAAAAAATATATTGCTTTTGTCTCTGTTCAGTTTTCTCCAAAGGTCTGTCATATCTAACTTTTCTAATATTCTATTTTCTTCCTTAGTTTATTTTATTTATTTTTTTGGTTAGATTTATCAATTTATGAGAGGGGACAGCTGAGGTCCCCCATTATTACAGTTTTGTTGTCTATTTCTTCCTGTAACTCATTTAACTTCTCTTTCAAGAATTTGGATGCTGTACTAATTGGTGCATGTAATGTTTAGTATTGCTCTTATTTCATTGTCTATGGTACCTTTTAGCAAATGTAGTTTCCTTCCTTATCTCCTTTAATTAGTTTTATTTTAGTTTTATTTTTCTTTGTCTGAGATCAAGATTGCTATCTCTACTTTTTTTTCTTTTTACTTCAGCTGAAGCATAACATTTTCTCTGTCTCTCTGCTTCAGGTGTGTTTCTTGTAAACAACATATTATAGGATTCTGGTTTTTGATCCACTCTGCTATTCATTTCTGTTTTATGGGACAGTTTATCCCATTTCATATTCACAGTTATGATTAGTAGTTGTGCATTTCCCTCCAACATATTTTTCTTCCTGTTTGTCCTCTCTCTTTTCATCCTTTCCCTCCTTGAATGTGTTTTGCTTCTGTCTAACACCTCCCCTGGTCTGATCTCTCTTCTGTCAGACCCCATGACCCTTTATGAAATCTCCTCCCTTCCTACTTTGCTGTTGGGTAAGATAGATTTTTTTATAGTCTACTGATTGTTTATATTATTCCCTGTTTGAGCCAATACTGTTAAGAATAAGGTTCAAGTAATGTCCATTTCTCACTCTCCCATCTTTTCCTCCACTGCACTAGGTTTTTCCACATCTACCTGTGAAATAATTTACCTAATTCTACCTCTCCCTTCCTTCTATTCCCATTGTATTCATCTTTCTCATCCTTTAATTATTTTTATGTCATTCTCTTAAATTCACCTTATACCCATGTCCTCTACCTATGTATATTCCTTCAAGCTATACTATTCTCGGCAATTTTTAGGAATTACAAGTATCATCTTCCTCTGTAGGGATGTAAATAGTTCAGCTCCATTGAATCCCTTATGTTTTCTTTTCCCTTTTTAACTTTTTAGCCATCTCTTGGGTCTTGATATTGAAGATCAATTTTTTTTGTTCAATTCTGGTCTTCTTTTGAAAGTTTGAAATTCTTCTTTTTCATTGAATGACCATTTTTATCCTTTGAAGTATTATGCTTAATTTCCTGAGGTAGATGATTTGCAGTTATAGTCCTATTTCCTTTGCCTTCCAGAATATCATTTCATGACCTCTGACCCTCTAACATTGCAGCTGCTAAGTCCTATGTAATCCTGATTGTGACTCCCCAATATTTGAATTGCTTTTTTCTGACCACTTGTAATATTTTTTCCTTGACCTGATAGTTTTGAAATTTGACTATAATGCTCCTTGGAGTTTTAATTTTGAGATCTCTTTTCTAAGGTCTTCAGTGGATTTTTTTCAATACCTGTTTTTACTTCTGGTTCCAGTGGCAGTTTTCCTTGGTAATTTCTTTAAACATGCTGTCCAAGTCTTCCTTTTTATTGTGACTTTCAGGTAATCTGATGATTCTGACATTATCTATCCTGTATCTATTTTAAAGGTCAGTTGTTTTATCCAATGAGGTATTTTATCTTTTCTTCTGTTTTCCATTCTTTTGAACTTGATTGATTGATTCTGGATGTCCCACAGATCATTAACTTCCACTTGCCCAATTCTAACTTTTAAGGAGCTGTTTTCCTTAGCTACCTTTTGTACTTCCTTTCCACAATTTGCCAATTGTACTTTTTAAGGAGTTGTTTTATTTTTTCAATTCTCTTCATAATTCTTTTCCATCACTCTCTTTTCCCAAGTATTTTTCTACTGCTCTTATATGATTTTAAGCTACTTTTCAGACTCTTCCATGAGTTTTTCCTGGGCTTGATACCATTTCCTATTTTTCTTTGAGGTTTTGCTCATAGATATTTTGACATTGCTATTCTCTTCTGAGTTTGTGTCTTGATCTTTCCTATCACCAAACTTTTTATGATCAGATTCATTTTTGTATTTTGCTCATCTTTTTTGGCCTTTTCCCTTTCTTTTAATTTGAACTCTACTCCTAGGGTGGAATGGACACTGTTTCATACTTCTTGTGCCAGGGGCTGCACATCCTGACTGTTTACCTGGTGTTGCATTGATATTGCTCTGAGGCCCATAGGGGACCTTTGCTTCTGTGCTGAAGGGGTGTGGTGGAGGGTGGCTGTGGCTGCTGGAGGCCATAAGTGTCCAGCACTTGGAGTACTAATGCTGATTTCTGGCATGTGCTGAGGGAGGTTGAATGTTTCTGCATTACCCAAGGCTACACTGAAACACAGTAGTCTGGCAACTGGAGGTTGCCTTTTTGCCCAGAATTATGCTGAAACATGTGGTGCTTCTGGGTGCTGGAGTCTACCAAATCCCTTGGCTATGCTAAGGCATATGGGAGATCCAGGTATTGGTGTTTGCCTGCTCTGCCATCCTGAGGATAGGATGTTCTGCTGGTTTACTGAGGTGGAACCTACTGCTGGCTTGCTGGGATGCTTCCTGTCCTGGTCTGTGCTCCCATTTTGACAAGTGAAACAGACCTTTTTGGCCTTCCTTCCAAGTTTCTTGGGCTCAAAGATTGTTTTATCCTACAGTTTTTTGGTTCTGCTTTTTCAGGATTTGTTTTGGGGTGCTAGTGTATGGTTGTTTAGAGATGAATATGAGAGAGTTATGACAATTTGTTGTTTACTCCACCATCTTGACTTCTGGACTCTAGTATTTATCTTGATTGAATTTTTTAATGCTACCTTAATTTCAGTTCTTTTTTCCAACAACTGCTACTTAGAGATCTGTTGCCACAAATAAGTCATTCCATTCCATTTTAATGGAGAAGGTGGAGCAAGCATTGTTTTTTTGCTCAGTCACTGGCTGCACTACTGGACTTTGTTGTTTTCCTTCCTAGCTTGCTACTTCTCATTTTGTGTGGCTCAAAAATAATAATAACGAACCTGCATAGAAAGGTCTTGGTGCTGTTTGTGGCACAGTTTCAGTCATAGACAGGGCAATCTCCAATCATCCTGATCTATGTCTTGACACTGGATCCAGATGGCTCTGGAGGAGAAATTGAGACTGGTGACTTTGGAGAGCCCTGCCTCACTTAAATCCAATTCACTTGCAAGTCAAGGCATCACTTTCCTTATGTCATGGGTACTCTTTGAGAATGAAGCACAATGTCTGTGAGTGCCCTACTGGGGACCCAAATGGTCAGTTCCCGTTGGTGAGCAATGCTACTTCCTTCCTTCCTCCTTTCCTTCTTTGCTTCTTTTCTTCCTTCTTTCCTCTCTTCCTTTTTTCTTCCCTCTACATGGAAATTATACATTTGCATGTGGGTGCTCTTTCCAAAGAAATATAAATTTCTGGAAATAGAGTTATGGAAACCAGACATTGATAAAGTCATTCACATCCATATGGAGTAACTTGACTATGTCTTAAACTCAAATCACTCTGTTCCTTAATGATTGGCCAATAATAGGTCATAGCCCAAGCCTCTAGTCATCATTCTTTTGGTATCATTGGCTCAGAGTGAGTGTAAATAGCAATTTTTTTTAGTTCTGGCCCAAAACACTGAAGTTCCTCCTCTCCCAAATTGAACTTTTTTTTTTTTTTTGAATGGGCAGATGAGAATGGGGAGATGAGATTACCCAACCTTAAATCAATGAATGGGTGTTGCCTCAGAAGAACTGAGACCTAGGAAAGATCTTATAAGGAATATAACTTTCTGGAAATAGAGCTCTGGAAGCCAGACATTGATAAAGTCATGCAGATTCATATGGATTTATTTGACTATGCCTTAAACCCAAATCACTTTGAATCTCACTGATTCACCAATAATGGACCCCAAACCAAGTCTCTGTTGGTCATTGTATGGGTTTTATTGGCTCAGAGTGAGTGTAGACAGTAATTGTGTCTGTTCTGGCCAGAAACCCTGAGGGTCTTCCCCTACTAGACAGATTTTTTTTTAATTAGGTAAAAGAAGGCATTTGTTGCCTAATTTCTTACCTAGCCTTAATCACTGAAACAGATAAACTGAAACATAGAAAAGTCCTTAGTATAAAAAGGTCAAGGTCTCCCTAGGGTATGGGTCCATCCCCAATCATTCTGATCTATGTCTTGATACTGGACACAGATGGCTCTGGAGGAAAGAGTGAGGCTAGTGACTTTGCACAGCCCTCCCTCACTTAAATCCAATTCACTTGAAAGTCAAGACACCACCTTCTTGTTGTTATTGGTCCTCTTTGAGAATGAAAGACAAAGAATAGTACAGTCATCAAGATGACTGAGTCAAAAGTAATGAACACCTTCATTTCACTGCCAGCTAACCAAAGGACAGAATCATCATCTTCATGGAAGCTATGTGCTTTACAACAATTCAAGGAGTGCTTTTGAGTCTATGCCAGCAAACATATTTGACTTTATGGGCATTGGTTGAGATACCAGAAACACTCCAATCGTAACATGAGGATGTACTGATAAAACATTAAGGAAAAACCTATACAGTAGAAGGGGAGCATAATTTTGCTGGGGAGGATATCGATTATCGATTCAAATATATATATTATCAAATATAAATATATATATTATCATGTGCTATGTTTGTTCATGTATCCCCATATATACCTCATGGAGGATCACAAAGATCATTCACTGACATCTGGAGCAATATCAGCTCTTCACTGTTACTTATTAGTATTAGTCAAAGGTGATAATTTGACTTTCGTTTTGCTATAACCCATGAAACTAGAAAATAACAATCAAGGAAAATAAACAATGTTCCTGTAGTAAAATGGAATCATGTAACCAAGTATAAGGGAGATTACTATTTGAAAGCCACTACAAGCTTACAATGCATCATTAGTTTAGAAAAAAGTCTCATAATAATTGGCCTTTCCTCCATGCAATGCCACTCCCAGCCTTTTTATATAAGTACTACAGACTATTCTATTTTTCTTCTGAGTATTTGGAAAAGATGGTTATTCATTCTCCTACATATCTCCTACATATCCCATTCCATTCATCAACTTGGGTTTTGTTTTGTTTTGGTTTGGTTTTTTTTCCTTTCTCTGCATCTACTATTCTCCCTAATATGCATCTGCTTCAATGCCCACTGATGTTAAGAAATTCAGAATTGTTAATGCAAATATTGTTTGTAGAGTCCGAATTCTTCCTCCCTTTCTTTAAGCTATTAAGAGATAAAATCCTACAGTTTTCAGAATGACCTTTGTAATTCTTCAATATTTTCACTGAAGTTCATAAGTCAAGGAAAAGGTCTTGGAAATTATTTAGAAAGTCTTTCCAGTGATTGAAAATACCAGAGGCAGACAGACTGTCTCCTGTGAGGGAATCATTTCTGAGTAAATCATCGTTTTGACTTGAGCTTTGTCATTTTGATTGGAACTGTCCTGTCTACTTCTTCATGGAAGGATTTAGCATGTTTGCAATGCAGTGCCAGGTAAAACACAGAAGTACCTTATATGAAGAGATGAAAGTAAGTAGAAAAATAATGATAACCGCAATAACAACACCAACAACAACATCTAGCAAGATGTGAACTGGTGACTACAATGAAATATTAGACAATATTATTTTTCATGGCAGATCAGAAATCCCCATATTCTAAATACAGAACTTAAAATATTCTACAGAATTCAATGAAAATATACTAAATCAGATCATTGCAACAAACTGACCTGCTGCTTACAATCACCCAGACAAAACTTAGATCCATGAGAACTTAAGAATAGAATTTTAGTAGCTGTCACTTTCTTAAATATGCATAAACTCTCAAATATGCAGGGAAGATGCTTTTCAAATATAGAGACCTAGCAGAGGAAATAAGAATTATTTTGGAACATGAGTAAAGTGCATGTCATTCCTATTGTCCTTTCTGCCACTAGAATTTTACCAAGGATGTTTTTGATGAAGCTACATGCTAATAATTTTATTGAGTTATAAAATGTGGTTTTATACTTCTGATATAGTCCAGCAAGCATAAATATAAAACAATAGTACTTGAATAATAGCTTGTCTCTTACCTGTTTCTATCAGAATTCCATCAAAAAGCTAAAGAACTAGATGACAACAACAGTGATGATGATGTTGATGATGATGTCACTGAGTGGGTTAGCATCCTAAGTCAGTCAATAAACATTAACTAAGCATCTAGTGTGTGCCAGGATTGTACAGGTGCTAGGAAGATGGAAGAAAGGTAAATTTTAGTCCCAGCTCTCATGGAGGTCAAAGTTTAATTGTGGGTGGGAGAGGAAGGAGACAAAAATTAATTATGTACAAACAAGCTTTATACAGGATAAATAGGAAATAATCAAGAGAGGAAAGGCAGTAGTATTAAAGAGGATGAGGAAAGGCTTCCTTTAGATGGCTGAATTTTTTCTGGGACTTGAAGGAAGCCAGTAGAAAAAGATGAGCAAAGAAAGTAGCCAGTTAATATGCCTGGAATCAAGAGTTGGAGTATCTTGTGTACAGAAAAAAAAGAAGGCCAATGCTACTAGTTTATAAATCATGTAGATGAAGTAGGGGTGTAAATATTAAGAAGACTGGAAAGGTAGGGGTAGTAGAACCAGATTGTGAAAGTCTTTGAACTACAGAGAATTTTACATGTGATCCTGAAGGTAATAGGAAATGAATAGCAATAAGTGTGTGTGTGTGTGTGTATGTGTGTGTGTGTGTGTGTGTGAAATGCTCAGACCAACGCTTTAAGATCATTGGCAACTGAGCAGAGGATGAATTGGGATCCAGAAAGACTTGAGGCAGGAGACCAGCCAGTAGCAAGCTATTGCAATAGTCCAGGAGTGAGGAGATGAGGGCTTGCACGAGAATAGTGGCAGTATCAGAGGAAAACAGGAGGCATATGTGAGAGCTTTTGCAAAGGTGAAATTGACAGTGTGATGAAACTGCTTATAAGATGAAATGAAATAGAAAGGGAGACAGATAGCTTCAGGTTTGCCTTTCTGTGAATACGCAGGATAATCAATTTCATATAAAATATAGCAGGGTAAGTGGCATTCCTTCCTTCCCTTCTCTTTTTTGGTGCCACAAGAAAGCAAGATACTCCAGAACAAAACAAATGCCATACCCTGCTTGCACTGAAATACTTCAATGCAGATGGCACTAATCACTACGGTGGGCAAGCCTTTAGTGCTTATGAATAGTCTGAAGAAATGAATATTTCTATTTTTGCCCAGTATTTTTTCCTGATAAAATTAGAAATAGATCACAAAGAAATCTTTCCAATGTCAGACAAAGTAATGAGGTGCTGGCAGGTTCAAGTCACACAACAATGTGTTGCCAACCAATGCAATGAACCCATTAAAAACAATTTCATACTGGAAAAATTTTAAAAAATGAGATAAATTGAGGTACTACTAAAATCCAAAGAAAGAAAAATTGGAAATTTTGAAATATTGAAAGTATTCATGTAATATAAACTCGAGAAATTATACCTAATAATAAAACAGGTTACATAAAGCACTAATGCCTCAAATAATTTTGAAAGAAAAAGACTGACATACTTAGAATAGAATTCCAAAATCCCTTTTATCTATTTTGACAGCATGAATCCAGCTAATGGACCAACTAAATGAAAACATAGTTAAGTCAAAGAGCTAGTAAATTCTATCAGGTATCTTTTTGTGGGGTCAAACACCCCTCTGCCAGTTTGGCAGAAATGAGTCCATATGTACCTTCTCAGAACAGATCATTAAAGCATAAATTGTTTTTAAAGCATGAAGTAAAAGATACAAAGGATTATGATAGAAATCAAATTAAAATACAGCTATCAATTTTTTGACGTTCACAGATCCCAAGTTAAGAACTCTTGTATCTAATTATCATAGATGAATGTTTTCTCCTATGGTATTTAACAAAAAGTATTAAAAAGAAGGACTTGACAGCAGTATGTGGTCATTTCCATGGTAATTACCACAGGGGAAAAGGTAGAGTTTTCAAAGAATAACTCTAAGCACAGGTATTCTTCCATCTCAGTGAAAGTGATTTGAGAGAGCTATTGAAGTAATATTAAACTACATTGCCTGCACTTTTGGTATTTTCTGTGAGCCTTAAAAGGATAAGTTTACATCCTACTTTTTTAAAACTACACAAAAGAGTTATTATATTCAACTGGGCAATAACCTATAGAACAACAACAAAAATAAATATAGTAGCAGGATATCAACTACTCTCAGGATGATTTTTTTTAACTTTTTAAAATAAAAAAAAATCATTTCAACATTTATGGTAATTTATCAATTCTACTACCCCTTCTGCTCATTGAACAATGACAATTAATAAAACACCAAAACCTTAATCATACAAAACATATTCCCCCAAAAACCTAAATTCCAACATTGTCTATAGCTTTTAACTTCTCATTTGTGGCAAGAGTTAAGTGGCCTATTTCATCTGTAGTCCCCTGGACTTATGGTTTCCCATTTCTTTGATTTGAGATTTCATCTTTTAAAGTTGTTTTCCTCTACAATATTGTTGTATTTGTATTCATCATACTTCATTCTGCCTTAGTTCATAAAGGTCTTTGTATCTTCTTCTGAACACTGTCCCTTTTGTTGCTTACTTTGGAACAATAAATCCCATTATATTCATAAACTATAATTTATTTAGTCATACCTCAATAAGAGGACAGCCCTTTAGTTTCCAATTTGGGGATAATATGAAATAGCTAACATTTTTGTGTACAAGGTCTTTATATCTTCAGAGTATGGCTTAGCAGCAGAAGCAGCAGCAGCAGCAATAACATAGCAGGGTCAAAGAATACATACAATAACTCTCTAGGCATAGTTCCAAAATTGTTTTCTGGAATTGATGGACCAGTTCACAGCTTCACCAACAATGCGTGCACAGTCTCCCTCTGTTCTTACAGTCTTTCCAATGTTTGTCATTTTCCTCTTTTGTTATCTTGGCTAATCTAATGCTCCAGGTGGAACCTCAAAATCACCTTAATTTTTAAATTTCTAACTATTGGTGATCTAGAGTCTTGTTCATGAAAACTTTATCTATCCAATCTCCATTGAAAAGGATGAAAAGAACAAGATGATCAATCAACTAACATTTACTAAGTATCTTCTGCATATCAGGCACTTTGTTAGGTACTGGGGATATGGAAATTACAAGAAAAGTCAGCTGCAAAAATTGAAATGCTCCTACTGATAGTAACAACAGAAATGGAACTGAGTATGACATAAACATGGAGAGAACTAACTAGAAATTCCACTGAAATATCTGTGAAAGTTCTCTGAATATACATTTGTGCATTTAGATTCTTAAGCTGGGACATAATTAAGTGAATAAAAATTAAATGTTGATATGTCTTTGAGTGATGATAAAAACTATTTTCCCTTAAATTTTGTGAATTTGTATTCATTAATACAAACCGAACTTTTCTTTTATCATGCAGACTCTCACTTTACTTGTTTATCACATAGTCCAAAAGGGAAAATGCATATGTATCAAAATACGGAAGTGTGTTTGAAGTTGGTTTCATATAAATGAGAGAATTTCATATCCTTTTCTTAAGAAAAGTTTTAAGAATTTAGCACCATAAAATGGTAAAACTGGCAAGGATTCTTAAAATCAGCTAGTCCAAATACCCTCATTTTATAGATGAAGAAACCAAGATTTAGAGAAATTAAATTTTTATGTAAGATTGTACAACATATTGATAATATAACCAAACCTTGAGTACAAGTGCTCAGACCCAGCTCTGTAGAGTCTTTCTGCAACATTATTACCTAAGTTTGAAATATAGCTCTCAAGTCTATTGACTTGATTCAAATTTCCAAAATCTGAACCTGAAACAAATAACTTCTTTTGATTTATAAAAAGACGTATAAGTTTTCATGGGTTTGGAGAGACATTCTGAGCTTATAGAAATTTCTAATAAAATTGATGAATAAATGTAATATACAGTCTTAGGAGTTTGATCTGTTCTTTTGGAGTGTTCTACTTAAAACTTTCTGTTGCTCTGAGTAAAACAGTCTTCATTGAGGATTGCTATGGCTTTCTTGCTTTGGCATAGAATAAAGATCACCACACATTAGCAGTAAGCTACATTCTTAAATAGAATTCTGCCTTGGTAAAAAGAAACAATATCAGGTTTTCAGAATTTGCCCTGTATTGTTTCATATTTCACATTTGATGTAATTCACTCTCTAGAATATGTTTAAAATGATTTAAAATTGAATCCAAACTCACCTTTTTATATTAGTTCTAAGAACTTGTTCCATGATAAGAAAAATAGTTTTGGAAAGGGTTTGAGATTCTGCTTCAGGGTTACTGTGTTTGATATTATAAATATCGACAACGGTAAATCATGAACTATACTCTTCAGTGTCAAAGAAAACAATAACAACAGTTATAAAAAGATAACCTATGTATCTATATGTGTATATATGTAATATATTAAGTTGTTTGATCATTTGGGATTTTTTTTTCCCCATAGCAAATGGTTGGTTTCTAGAAAAAGTGAAAGTCATAGATATGTCCACAAAGGAAAAGCATTGCTTCCAATGCAATCGGTATGTAAGTCCATTTGTTTCTATATATGTTTAAGAATATCAGTTCTCATTATATATGTATTTGTAGCATGTATATGGGAGGTGTAATATACTTATGTGTTTATGTGCATATGTATGCAGCACATAGTCCTTCAGGTAGCTTGCCTCTCACTGGTACTGGTAAGTGGCTTCAGAACAAGAATAACCACTATTCCTGAAATCCTGAGGGGTTTGGGATTTCTCTAGTACTTTTGTTCATGAAGGTCATCCTCCTAAATTCAATCATTATTTACTATCTTCCCAATACCATCAATAGCCCCTTAATATCAATTAGACTTTGCAAAGTAACATTTACTGAGAAAGAAAATAGGAGCTCACTATATTCCACTATTTTAGTCTCTGAGGAGAATGGACTTATACTTCAGGTAATGATTACCACACGTTTTCCCACATAGTTCACTTCTAGGTTTGTACTGTCGAGTTGTTCCCTTTGTCGTAGGACTCTTGTCTTGGCTATCAAGTCAGTATTTCTCTCCTCCGGGCTGGCTCTTCACTAGGTTTCACTGCTGAGGTTACTGGAAGGCTCTCGTTTGGACTCCAGTGGAATTCTGATGTCCTCTAACCTTCTGAATCTCACAGACTTGTATAATCTGTTTTATTTTATGTCTTGGATATTCATTCACTTAGGATCAGGAAAAAGTATACAGAACAGATATTGAAAAAGAGGTAGCACCCTACATTCATGGGCTCATGACAACTGACTAAGGAGAGTAGGATACTAGTTACTGCATGCCTAATGTAGCCAAAGCTACCACTCTAGCCAACCTGGAGGCTTAAAGCATTTCTTCTTCCTTATTTGATAGTAGCCTGGGAAGAAAGAGAGCATTTCTCTAATTAAGACTTTTTATACATACTCATTTTTGCCTCAGAAGTCAGTCAAAAAGACTTCTGTCACTGCTTAGCCAACTTAGAGGAGAAAGTCAGGGTACCTCAACATGCTTTGAATCAGGGAAGGGAAGGCTCTCTGTATCTCATACTTAGTGAAGCAACTGTGGGGCATGTGAAGCACACTGCCTATATTCTTAAAGACTTGGCCTTCATCAGTCAGTCCCACCTCCCACATACATGTATATATATACATATATATGTATATATGTATATATATGTATATATTCATATATACAGAGATGACATAGTGACATATAGATATAGAAAAATATGTAGATATCCAAACTTATACATACATATATGTATACATTTACATATGAATACATATGTGCCTATGACTGAGCATGTCTGGCTTGTGCTCTGTATTACACAATGTCCTCTCTATAGCCCCAGCTTTTCCACCCCTTATGGTAGCCTAGGCTACATTAGCTTTTTATTTCAGGGCATGAATAGTCAATTGAGCAGAACCATATGATTTTAACAGGCAAAAGAGATAGCTGTCCTGGGCCATTCTTTGACCTTTTTTCCTCATTGCTGATGGCCCTCAGAGAATGCCTGTTACCTTTCCCACTCAGTTCTCTCTACCATTGCTACCAAGAATGGATATGTTATGACTGATTATCAGAAAGAGAGCACTGTGCCACTGAACAGGGAGAAAGAATTTTGACTGAGGGCTTTTGTCATGCTCTCTGTTCCACAGTATAATGAGAATGGCACTTCTGAGAAAGTCCAGCTCATTAATGGATATGAGAACTCATATGAAGTCATCTCAGTGAACTCCTTGCTCAGAGTAAAGCAGGGTCTTAATAATCGTGTAGCATAATGGCTAATAAGCAGTGACCTGATGAGGTCTTGAGAGTTCTCAGTAGCCCACCAAGATTTTAATGTGTTTGCCAAGGATTGCCCAAGGAGATGTGTTAACAAGTAATAACCTATTTTCTAGAAAATGGAGATGAGTAGAAAAAAGGAAGGAAAGCAAAGGAGAAAAATGTGAATGAGGTGGAGTGGAAGAGGTGGGAAAATGAGTGAAAATTCAAACCCTCAAGAAATTGAAAAGATGCATTCTATTTTACTTAGTTTTATTGTATTTAAAAATATAATATAAATGATATGTTGTATATTATATAATATGTGAATATATGCAGAAATAGACATATAAGTGTATATACATATATGTGTTGTATGTGTGTGTGTATATATATATATATATTTCAAGCAGTATTGTACAAAGTAGCCTTTTACACAGTTCAGCTCAATTCAACTCAACAAACATTTATTGAGCACCTCCAATATGTGAGCAGCATGCTAGATCCTACGATATAAAGATACAAAGGAGCCACTGAGGGAATATCTTCAAGGGGCTTACAATCACGCAATCTTCCCAAAATCCCCAAGAAAAGAAAGTTGCCCTGTTTTATATGTAGTCAATTTGTGTAAATTGAGTATATTGGATCCTTTTTTAATTTACATATAAACCCATTACATTTTTAATAATTTGTAAAAAAGAGTCTCTACCCTAGACCTTAAAGATCTAGGCAGCTTAATTTAGATTCTTCTTTGCATGGAGAGAGAGGCAGCATGGCCTAGTAGATTAAGAGCCATCTTTAGAATAAGCAAGACTGGGTTCAAATCTTCCACTGATACATACAGACTATATGACCAAGGGCAAATCATGTAACCCCTGAGTTAGCCAGGCAATTTCCTAAGGTCATAAGTTGCAGAAGAAGGTCTGATATACTTTGATAGAGGGAATTTTCTCATTGAGAATCCCAATGAAATAATACTTATCACCTCTCATCCCCCTTAAAAAATATAAAATCTGCATCAGAGGATAAATTTAGTTAAGTACACAGAAATTTATCATCAGAAATCAAATGATCAATTCTTTGGCCACAGTAAGTTATGAAAAATAAGAAAAAATAGCAAATATCTCTTAATCTTATGTGACCAGTTACTACTCTGTAATGGTAGAAACAGAATCATGAGAGAAAGAGTCAGATAATTACCACAAAATTTGTCTTTAACACTCAAGAAGTATGTGTTAAGAGTCTGCTATGTGCCAAGAATTATGCAAAGGCAAAAATGAAACACTCTGTTGTGGGGCAGGGCGAAGACAATATATGCATATCTATATGAAATATAAGCCAACAAATACAAGGTGATAGAGGAGGGAGAACCCTAGCTGCCACAGGGAGAGTAAGAATAGCCTTATGTTGAATGTGACATTTGTATTTTGAAGGGAAAAGAGGGCTTGAAGCATAAATCAGGAAGAAGAGTACTGCAAAACTAGGAAATAGCAGCGCAAAGCTACAGACATGGGAAGTGAAGTGTTGAGTTTGAGGAAAAGAAAGAAATTTAATCTGTCTGGATTGCAAAATATGGGAAGGAGAGTAATATTTAGCACGGTTGAAAAAGATAGATTATGAAACAGTTTAAAATATTAGCAAATGAATTTATATTTGATTCCCAAAGCAGTAGGGAGCCACAGGAGTTTATTGAGTAGGGGAGTATTGTGGTCAAAGTTGTGCTTTAATAAACTCTCTTTATAGCTGTTTAAAAGATGAATTGAGGAAGAAGAAAGATGAGAAAAATTACAAGACTCTTGCAATAGTTCCAAGCACAAAGTAATAGTGGTCTGATCTAGAATAGTAGCTATGTGAGTAGAAAACAAGGAAATAGAAGTGAGAAATACTGTGGTTGTGAAAAAGAGAGTATTTAGAAAACACAGAGCGTGAGGAGTGAAAGGTAATCCTCCTATTGTTACTGAAAGACTGGTAATGTATTGGAAAGGAATTGGAAAGTAAAGAAAGTTGACTTTGGAGGAAATTATTTTAAAAAGTTCTGTTTTGGGTATAGTGTATTTGAGATATCTACAGCCCATCTAGTATGAAATTTCTAATACACAGTTGAAGATGAAATGCTGGAGATTTAGGAACTAGTTTAGGGCAAGCTATACAGAATAAAATTAAATCCAAAGAAGCTAATTGTGTCACTAAGAATGTGTAGATAGAAAAGAAGTTCTGTGATTTAATACTATGTTGGAATAGACAGGTAGAAGAACATGGAGAGGTGTCATGAAAACCTATGGAGAAGAGAGTATTCAGGAGGAGATAATGGTCAATAGATTCAAATGCTACAGAGATTGAGGGTTGGTGTTTTAAATATGATTTTTATCCAATGACCAACAAGCTGAGAGTATCTGCATCAATCAATAAGAATTTATTAGCCACCACTATGCTATACAATGGGAAAGACAAAAGTGGTCACTGCCCTCAAGGAGCTTAAATTCTACCAGGGGAGATAATATGTAATTTATAAGTATATATGAAATTGGTAAAAAGTTAACTTTTTGAGGGTTGTTTCAGGTACAACCTATAAGACCTTGGGCAGATTATTTCACTTCCTTAAGCCTCAGTTTCCTTATCTGTAGCAAGAAGTAGTTGGACTAAGTGAACTCTATGGTCATTTTCAGATTCAAATATTTAATCCTATATACCTTGTAACTGAATAAACTCATTTTGGGGGACAACAGAAAAATCACCTTGAAAAATATAAGAAATGAAAATAAGAAATGAAAAGGACAAAAAATTTCAGGTTATTGATAATCCTAATAATACATCATCAATACTATTTTTTACAAGAAAAAGAGTCCAAAGGCAAAACTGACAAATATCATAAGGAATAAAAAAGAAAAAATTAAGATCAGAATTTTTTAATGCAGTGATCATTGTCAGAATCAGCTCTGTACTGTCATATCATTTGTTGAGTAAAATATATTTAGTCAATACTAAATGAGATAAAAGATGAGAAGACTTCACCTTCAATAACATCTCTCTAGCCCAACATTTTTAAGCAAATTGTACAGGAATGAAATAGAGCATATTCTCTTATTAATAAGAAGGCCTATGAGGCTTTCATCAGTAAAAAGAGTTGATAAGGTTTTTAGGGCGAGTTCTAGAAAGAAATTTTAGTAATTCAAGGTATTCTGCCTTTTCCCCTGGTAAGTACCACTGTCATTAGTGATGCCTTATTAGGATTTTCACACCTGTTAGATTTTAGGTATTAAAAACTGAAATACATGCTTAAAATAGCTTGTTTATTCAATAAAATTCAAATTAGTCAGTTTATCTTTATACTCTTTGACTATTAAATATATTACATCATTTAGGTGTTGAGTGTGAATGTGTCTGGTCCAAAATTGTCCAGTCTGCAAGAAAAATCCACTGAGGCAGAGTTCCAAGTAAATAGCACTTCATTAAAAGGTCCATGGTTCCCTTTAATAAAGTGGATCTCAGATCTTCCTCATGATCTTAGATGCTCCCGTTCCCCAAGACATTGTTTTTATAGGTATTGGTACCTAAATTTGCAAAGGAGGCATGGTAAAATATGGAATCTCACTGGTCGATAGATTTTGCTTTTGAGGGTCAAAAATTAAAATGAACAAGGCAACAGTCATCTCCAATGACTAAGTAGTTGGTCACCTGCCCATGTTGGACAAGAGAAAATAGTGCAAGGTACAAAACTAAGTTGGGGGACTTTCCAAAGAATCAAGGCATCCCATCCATGCTGGGTTTGGACATGAAATTTGGGTAAAATGGTATGGTGACATCTTTGCCAGCCTTCTTGTAGTTGTAAAGTGAGCTTTGTAACTAGTAAACAAGTAGTGAACATTACATTAAAGTTTGAAGTCTACTAAAGGCCTACTATAAGAACTTATCTAAACATCTCTATATGATTTACGTAAAATGTCAAACTGATTAATACTGATTGGAATAGAGTAGGAGTCCTAATGATCATATCTCACAAGGTGCCACTTTACAGAAACGACACTGAAGAGCTAGAGTAGATCTAGGAGAAGATGGCCACCATGCTACACTAACAGTCATTGAAGGAAGACATACTGCTTGACCTGGAAGAAGAAAAAAAAACCTTAAGTAGGAAACAGGATATTTGTTTTCAAGCATTTGCAGGATTATTGCATGGAAAGGCTATCATACTTGTTCTGCTTAATCCCAGAACACAGAACTAAAATATGTGGAAAGAAATTGCAGTCTTGATGTCAGTCAAAAACTTCCTATGAAGCCCAACTATTTCAAACTGGAAAGGGTTGCCTTGGGTTAGCCAAATCTTCCTCACTGAAGGTCTTCAAGAGAAAGCAGAAAGACTACTTGCTATGTATGTCAAAAAGGGGATTTCTATTCAGACATAGGTTGGTTTAGCTAGACTTAAGTCTCTTCCAACTTCAAGATTCAGTGATTCTGAGAAAGTAATGAACAAGAAACTCTTGGGCACTTCTTTTGAACTACTTCTATTACACCCATAATGCATTCCTGGAAAAATTTTCAGGTGTATCTTCCAGAAGATGAAGGGTTACATCAGTCACTTTGGAGGTGTCTGTTACCAAGAACAGAAACTATTTAATGAGCAGAGAAAGAGGGTGAGAGATAAAGTATGGGTACTTCATTAAGCAGCTGAACTGGCTGAGTAGGGAGGCACATGTGAAGCTGAGAAAATTCATGACTGCTTGTGTCTTGTCACCACCTTCACTCACAACGTGTCCTCTTAACATGGATGATTATCTTTCTCAACTGACAAGTGGCCCTATGTCCTTTTTATTGCTTCTGGTTGACCGCCATGATTTACACTTGTTTACAGTTGCTTAAAGTACAGGTGTTAAATGCCTCATTAACACTTTTCTTTTACTCACTCTGGGAATATGTCCCCAAGTACCTCCCTCAATTTTTCCTCAGTTCTTTCCTACCATATCCTCTAAGCCTTGATGTCTTGTGTCCCAAGATTGTCTGATAGCTCTAAACCTTTTAAAGGGAAGACATGAAGTAATGCCTTGTCTCAGCTGGGTAAGGGTGGACACCTAGGATAGGATGGGAAGAGGTAGTGAGGCAACTTGTCTCTTACAGAAGTCTGAACGTTATTTCTTCTATAGAATCAGAAGCAAGCAAACTCACAAATAGGTGGCTTTAGCAACAAAAACAGGTAACTTCACAAAATCAAAAAAATTCTTATTTTGTATCCCTTACTACTAACTAAAGAAATAGCTATTGTTCGCAACAATACTGCTGCTGCTACTGTTACTACTACTACTACAATGTATACCAGAAGAACTTAAGTTATAACAATCAAAATGCTTTTATTGGCAATATTGGACTATTGAGGGCTATAGATAAAGTGGGAATTGAGCTCTAAAGGCAAGTATATGCTGACTGCTAGCTCCATTTGAAGTAGACATTACCTGTGGTGCCAATCTCATTCTTCTTTTCTTTTTCTCCAAATATAGATGGCTTACTGAAGATGAGCATGATGGACTTGCTGTTATAAAACTTTATCCATAAATCTGTTTTTTCTGCATTTATCTTCAATATGGTTCTCTCTATTGATCTGAATTCTCATATTTCTTTATTAATTATAAAAGTTCTATAATTATTATAGATAAATGTCAAAATAACAGCTAGCATTTAATATCACCAGTAGCATTTAATGTTTGTTCGATGTGTAATTCCTTCTATGAGAAATATTAAATGCTTGGACAGGAATAATCTGTAAATAAACAGACTTAAAACTCAGTAGTGACTCTGTCCATGTATGACAAATACACTTAAGCAGATCAATTTAGTCCCCAAGACATTGTTTTTTTTTCCATTAAGTATTGATTGTCCTGATAGCCTTTAGTAAAATAAAGTGAGGAAACAATCATGCTGTTACCACAAATGTGTGACACATCTGTCTTTCCAAAGAGTTTGCTCTAAATA
This sequence comes from Bettongia penicillata ogilbyi, assembly GCA_023548195.1. Classification (NCBI taxonomy): domain Eukaryota; kingdom Metazoa; phylum Chordata; class Mammalia; order Diprotodontia; family Potoroidae; genus Bettongia; species Bettongia penicillata. The sequence goes on along the minus strand of JAJHZJ010000367.1, from coordinate 1,860,186 downwards.
TATTTATTTCAAAGCAGAGATAATAACAATAACAGCTACCAAATATAAAATGCTTTCAGTGTTGCAAAGTGCCTTGCATATACTATCTCATTTTATCCACACAATAACCCTGAGAGGTAAGTGCTCTTATTATCTCCATTTTACAGATAACAAAGCTGAGATTGTGCCCTCCCTAAATTTGCATAAATGTATGAGGCTAATGAATTCAGGTTTTCCGACTCCAGGTCTAGTATTCTTTTCACTATGTTACTAATATGTAGGAGAAATGTATTAAATTCCAGATTGTAAATGTATTTAAGTTATGGGTTGAAGAGTTCCTTAGTGTTCCTAGCTTCTCAAAGCTACTCTCCTTTATGTCTGATGCTCTGAAGTATTGCTTAGTTTTATGAATCTTTGGAGCTGGAAGAGATGATTGGAAGTCATCTTGTCTTCACCAGTAATATAGGTATGGAAACTGGTGCCCACAGAAGTTGAATGACTTACCTATGTTGATGGAGTAAATAAATGTGCTAGCCTAGACTCTAGGTTTTCTGACCCCTAATCCAGGATTTTTCCCTCTGCCATGTTGCTTTCTAATATATGTTATTATTACTAAGAACCATAACTATGTTAATTTCCCCTTATCCTTTGTTCATTATAATGTTTTCTTCTTCCTAACTTCCTAGTTACCTAGGCTTATTACCTTCTGGTAATCATTGACTCTCATCTCTCTGTTAAGAGGAAATACACTTTAATATGATGCCTATAATGTGCCAGACACCATATTAAGTGCTTTAAAAAATAGTATCTTATTTAATCATTACAACAACCCTGTCAAAAACTTATTATTGTCCCCATTTTACAGTTGAAGACACTGAGCCAAATAGCTAAGCAACTTGATCACCCAGCTAGTAAGTATCTCAGGCAAGATTTGAATTCAGGTCTTCCTGACTCCATGCTCAATGCTCTATCTACCTTATCACAAGCTGCCAACTGTTAACTGCCACATTTAGTCAATAGACAAGTCAACTTTACCTTGTCAATATCTCTCGTATATCTCCTCTCTTTTTGTTTTGACTATACTTATCCTAGTTCAGGACCTCTATTTATACAGTGATGATACAATAATAATTTCCTTGTCTGCCTGAATTTCAATCTCTTCATTTTCCAATTCACCCTTCAGACTGAGTGAACATTTCACCTATGTCCTTGATCATTAATAATCAAATACCTTCAGTAGCTTATGATTCCTTACTAAGATGCATAATTCTTGTCATGTCCATCAGGGCTATTGACAATCTGGTTCCAATCCTTCTTTAAGGGAAGGCCTCTGTGATTTTTGTGCGTGTGTGTGTGTTTTAGTTTTCCTTTATATTATTAGTATATTACTTATTTTGTGAACAAGTGACTCCCTTCTTCCCTCATTAGATTATAAACGCCCTGAGAAGACTATTCTGAAGAACTTAATGGAAGAGAATATCTACCTCCAAAGAAAGAACTGATGGATCTGAATACAGATCAAAACATATTGTTTTAGCTTTATTTTTCTTGTTGTTTTTTGGGGGAAGAGGAGGGAGGATCTGTTTTATTTGAGCACATACCTAATATGGAAATATGTTTTCCATGACTGCAAATGTATAACCTGTATTAAATTGCCACCTCAATGAAGGGGAAAGGAAAAAAGAGAGGGAGAAAATTTGGAACACAATTACTTTAAAAAAAATGAATGTTAAATACTGTTTTTACTTGTAATTTGAAAAAAAAATTAAAAAATTAACATATTTAGCCCAAGACCAAGTCATATTTAGCTTGATAGTCTCAATACTTTCTACAAAATAGGTGTTTAATTAGTATTTGTTGTTAAATTATCCCAAATAGTTTGAGTTCAGAAAACAAAGGAAAACTAACAAAGGTTGATTTTCCAGCAAAATTCCCAGCAATTCCTATTCTCAATCAAGCTAGAAATACCTTGAGGACATCCTTTCTCATTGGAAGCTCTCAAATTAGCTTTTCACTATGATCAGAAATAATAAGTGGTGAGAAATGAAAAAATAAAAAGTAAAAAAAATACCAGAATATTCTCAAAACCCTGATCATTTGTTCCTTTGTTCTAGCCTAATAAATTGTTTTGACAAGGAAAATCCATAATCCCACCCTTCCTCTACCCCTCCTCCCACCCTCTATGAATATGTTTTGAATAGTGTGGGGCCTATATTTGGAAGCCAATATGGCAGAGTAAAGAGCATTCTAGATGAATATTCCCAGCATTCCCGTTCAAACAACTTTAAAATAACACATCAAATTAAATTCTAAAATGGCATAGCCAACTAAAGGTCAGGGTAAGTTATTTTTTTCAGCCCAGAACAACTGAAGAGGTGAGGAGAGGTCTGTGGCACTGAGATGGGGCTTGGACAGAAGTGCAGCATGGTAGTTATGAGCCTCAAAGGTGGTTTCAGGGACAGACAAGATAGCAGAAGAACCAGGGGCTGTCACTGCTCAGATATGGTAAGGAGATTAGAGACCAGTAAGGGGGGAAAAATACAACCCCCCTCACTATCCCTCATGCTATCACTAAACACAGGACCAGTTGCCATTTAGCAATTCCACTTCCCATTACACAGTTTCAGATTGAAGTTCCAGGGAGGAGAGGATATGGATGTCAAGAAAGGAGCAACCCTATCTGGATCAGGACAAGAGTATAGACAAACAGAGCAATGATTACACCTCTCCATACATCATAGCATCTTGGAAGCATGAAAAAGTTACAGACACCCAGGGCTAGTTTTGAAAAAAAGCAGAGTAAAGAAGCCTGAAGTTTGGGACAACTCCCTGCCAGAAGTGAACAGAGCCTAAATTTAACATGAAGTTCAAAGTCAAGAAAGGGACTGGGGAAATGAGCAAAAAACAAAAAATAAGTTGACCATAAAAATTTATCACGGTGAAAGGGAAGCTTGAAAGACATACCTCAGAAGAAGACAACCACCAGACAATATCTAGAAGTAAAGCCTTCAAGGGAAAAAAAGTAGATTAAACCCAAGCCCAATAAGAATTACTAGAAGATTTAAAGATTTAACAGCAAATGAATTTTAGGGAAAATTTGGAAAATAAATAAGAGCAGTGCAAGAAAAGTATGAAAAGAAAATCAATAGCTTGGGGAAAAGGCACAAAAATGCTGGAAAAAATAATTCTTTTAAAAACAGAATTAGTCAAATAGTAAAAGAGTTACCAAACTTCATTGAAGGAAATAAATTCTTAAAAAGCACAGTTGGCAAGGTGAGGAAAGAAGTACAAAACCTCATGAAAGAAAATAACTCCTTAAAAATTAGAATTGGTAAGAGGGTGGAGCCAAGATGATGGAATAACAGCATAGACTTTCTTGAGCTCTTCCCCCAAACCCAGCCAAATACCTGTAAAAAGTGGCTATAAACAAATTGTGGAGCAGAGCCCATAAAGATGTAGTGAAGCAAATCTCTAGCCCAAGATATCCTGGAAGATCAACAAGAAATGTCTATCACACAGTTCTGGGAGCAGAGCATAATTCAGTGTGAGTCATGGTGGCGGAGACAGGACCTGGGCAGGCCTTGGTGAGACTGAATCTTGAGCACCTGTGCCAGTTTCCAGACTTTATGACCCCAAAACACAGAGGACAAATTGGAAGGTTAGTGGAAAAATACTGTGGGACCTGTATGAGAGACTAGAGTGGTCCAGCCCCAGGGCAACAGAGGACTAAGGAGAGGGAGGAAACTGCTGCAGCCAAAGAAATAGGAGGGGCAGCCAACAGTACACCTTCCCACACTGGCAACAGAGAACTACCTTCACAAAGAGCTCAAAGTCAAATAAATGGCTGGGGAAATCAGCAAAAAAGGGGGAAAGAATTAGACTATAGAATGTTGCTTTGGTGAGAAGGAAGACCAAGGTATGCAAAGAGAAGACAACAAAGTCAAAGCTCCTCCCTCCAAAGCCTCCAAGAAAAATGTGAATGGTCTCAGGACATGGAAGACCTCAGAAAGGATTTTGAAAATCAAGTAAGAGAAGTAGAGAAAAAAACTGGGAAGAGAAATGAGTGATGCAAGAAAAACAAACAAATTGCCTGCTCAAGGAAGCCCCAAAATGCTGAAGAAAATAACACTTTAAAAAATAGACTAACCCAAATGGCAAAAGAGATCCAAAAAGTCAACGAGGAGAAGAATGCCCTAAAAAACAAAATTGGCCAGAGGGAAAAGGAGGTCTAAAAACTGACTGAAGAAAATAGATTACAAAGGAGCAGAGAGAAGCTAATGATGTCATGAAGAATCAAGAAATTATAAAGCAAAAACAAAGGAAAAAATATCAGACAATGTGAAATATCTCATTAGAAAAACAATTGACCTAGAAAACAGATCCAAGAGAGACAATTTACAAATTATTGGACTATCTAAAAACTATGATCAAAAAAAGAGCCTAGACATCATCTTTCAAGAAATTATCTAGGAAAATTTTTCTGACATTCTAGAACCAGAGGGTAAAATATATATTGAAAGAATCTACTGATTACCTCCTGAGATTCCAAAAGGAAAGCTCCTAGAAATATTGTGGCCACATTTCACAGCTCTCAGATCAAGGAGAAAATATTGCAAGCTGTCAGAAAGAAACAACTCAAGTATTGTGGAAATACAATCAGGATAACAAAAGATCTAACAGTTTCTACATTAAGGGACTGTAGGGTTTAGAATATGATATTCCAAAGGTCAAAGGAGCTAGGATTAAAACCAAGAATTGCCTACCCAGCCAAACTGAGCCTAATATCCAACGAGGAAAAATTATCATTTAATGAAATAGAGGACTTTCAAGCATTCTTGATGAAAAGACCAGAGCTGAATAGAAAATCTAACTTGCAAACACAAGAATAAGAGAAACATGAAAAGATAAACAGGAAAGAGAAATCATAAGGGACTGACTAAAGTTGAACTATTTACATTCCTACATGGAAAGATAATATTTGTAACTCTTGAAACTTTTCTCAGTATTAGGGTAGCTGGAGTGATCATAGATATATAGACAGAGGGCACAGAGTGAGTTGAATAGGAAGGGAGGATATCCAAAAAAAGTCAAATTAAGGGATGAGAGAGGAATATATTGGGAAGAGAAAGGGAGAAATAGAATGGGGCAAATTATCTCTCACATAAAAGATGCAAGAAAAAGTTTTTCAATGGAGGGAAGAAGGGGGGAGGTGAGAGAGAAAGAGTTAACCTTTCATCACATTTAGTTTAATGAGGAAATAACGCACGCACTCAATTTGCTATGAAAATCTATCTTACACTACAGGAAATTAGGGGAGAAGAGGATAAGTGGGGTGTGGGGGGATGACAGAAGGGAAGGCAAATGGGAGGTGGGAGTAATTATAAGTAAACACTTTTGGGGAAAGCAACTGACCTGATCAAGGAGAGATAATTTAATAACTATTGAATTGCCTGAAATTCATGATGCAAAAAAGAGCCTATATATCATATTTCAAGAAAAAAATAAAGCCAAACTGCCCACATAGCTTATAACCAAAGGAAAAAAATAGAAATTTAAAGAATACATTTGTCACCTCCTGAAAGAGATCCCAAACTGAAAAAGTGAAGGAATATTACACTCAAATTTTAGAGCTCTTAGGTCAAGGAGAAAATCCTAAAAGAAGTCAGAAAGAAACAATTCAATACTGGAGTGCTAGAGTTAAGATAACACAAAATTTAGCATCTACCATTATAAAGGAGCAGAAGACTTGAAATATAGTATTTTAGAAGGCAAAAGAGCCAGGATTACAACCAAAAATCACCTACCTGGAAAAAACTGACTATAATTCTATAGGGAAAATGAATAATTAATGAAATAGAGACTTTCTGGGCATTCCTGATGAAAAGACCAGAGCTAAATAGAAAATTTAACATTGAAACACAAGTAGAAGCAAAAAAAAATAAACATGAGTGAAATCATGAGGAACTTAATAAACTGTTTACATTCCCAAATGTGAAGATGATAAATGTATCTTCCAAGAACTTTGTCATCATTAGGTCCATCAGAAGGAATATGCTTAGAGTGTATGGATATGATTTTATTATGTTTGGATGATCTCAAAGTGAAAAAGGGGACATTTCAAAGGAAAAAATGGAAGACTGAGAAAAAGGTATGTATTTGGAATGAGGGGAAAGAAAGAAGAATAGAGGAAATTACGGCACATAAATGAGGTGTGCAAGGAAAAGTTTTTACAAGGGAGAGTAAATGGGGAGGGGCAACTGTGTGACATTTGAACCTCTTAAAATGAACTAGATCAAAGAAGGAAAAATATATACTTATTATACACACTCAATTCAGTATAAAATTCTGATATACCTAAGTGAGAAGTAGGAGAGGAAGAGACTATACGAAAGAGAGGAAGAAGAAAGACAGATTAAGAGAGGCAGTGGTCAGAAGCAAAACAGTCTTTTGGGGAGTATCAGGGTAAAAAAGAGAGGATAGAAAGAAAAATAGGATGGAGGAAAATACCGAGTTACCAATCATAACTGAATGTGAATGGGATGAACTCGTCAATTGAACAGCAGCAGCTAGTATAATGGATTAGAAACCAGAATCCAACAACATGTCTGCCCAAAATACACTTGAAAAAGAAATACATACAGAGTTAAAATAAGGGGCCAATTTTCCTATTTTGATGCAAAAATTTTAAATAAAATGCTAGCAAAAAAATTACAGCAATACATTACAAAGATCATACATGATGACTAGGTGCAATTTATACTAGGACTGCATGGCTGGTTCAATATTAGGAAAATTATAAGCATAATTGACCGTATCAGTAACAAAACCAACAAAACTTACATGATTATATAAATGGATGCAAAAGAAAAGCTTCTGACCTCCCTTCTTACTGAAAAGATAAGAAAGCAAAAGAAACTTTTCTTAAAATGATAAGTAGTCTCTACATAAAATCACAAGCAAGCATTATCTGAAAAAGGGAAAAACTACAGGTCATCCCAGTAGGATTGGGGGTGAATCAAGGATGGCCATTATCACCTTTATTGTCCATTGTTGTACTAGAAATGTTTGCTATAGAAATAAAACAAGAAAAAGTTATTGAAAAAAATAAGAATGGGAAGCAAAGAAACAAAATCATCACTCTTTGCAGATAATATGTTAGTATACTTAGAGAACCCTGGGGAATCAACTAAAAAAAACTAATTGAAACAATTAACAACTTTGGCAAAGTTGCAGGATATAAAATGAATCCATATAAATCATTATCATTTCTATATATTACCAACAAAACCTAGCAGGAAGAGGTATAAAGAGAAATTTCATATAAAATAACTGCAGATAATATAAAATACTTGGGAATCTACCTGCCAAGGCAAACCCAGGACCATATGAGCACAAATACCAAATAGTGATATAAACAATTGGAAAATATTAATTTCTCATGAGTCAGTATGATAAAAATGACCTTCCTGCCTTTATTTATTTATTTATTCAGTGTCACACAAATTAAGTTACCAAAGGATTTTTTACAGAACTAGAAAAAATAATTACAATTAATCCAGAAGAAAAAGAGGTCAAAATTATAAAGGAAATCAAAGAAAAAAATGTGAAAGAAGGTATCCAATAGTACCAGAATTGAAACTATACTACAAAGCAGTAATCAAAATAGTCTGGTACTGAATAAGAAATAGTGCTTGTTCAGTTAAATAAATTAGTACATAGTAGAAAATTACCATAGTAATCTAGAGTTTGATAAATCCAAATAGGTAAGCTTTTGTGCCAAGGACTCATTTTCTGGGGAAAAAAACTGCTGTAAAAACAAAGGTAATTGGGCAGAGACTTGGCATAGACTAATATCTTACATTGTCTATTGAGATAAGGTAAACATGGGTACATAGTTTAAAAATAAATGGTGATATTATAGGGAAATTAGATGAGCATCTAAAAAAATACCTGTTACCTTATCTAAATAAAAGGGAAGAGTTTAGGACCAAATGAGATATAGAAAGTATCTAGGGAGGCAAAAAATGAATGATTTTGATTTCATGCAATTAAAAAATACAACCAAATTTAGAAAAAAAGCAAGTTTCTCTGATAAAGAGGATTTGGGGAAGATGGTGGAATATGGCAGGAAATTGCCTGACTCTCCAAATTCCCCGACAAACCATTTAATACGATGCCTCCAAGTAAACTTGAGCAATGCAGAAATAACTAAAAGTTAGGGTAAAGCACTTGTTTAACCTAAGACAACTTGGGAAGACTTTAGGAAAATCCTGAGCATCTAGGGTGGTGGTCTGCCCTGATTGAAGTGCAGATGCCTGTAGGCAGATACCGCTAATTAACAAACCATAAGCCCTGGGGTACCTGTGTTGAAGTAGCCTCATCTTCAGGAACTTCTACCAAAGGGACAGTATGGGAGTCAGATGACTGATCAAGGGGTGATTGCAGAGACCTCCACTAGAGCTGGAAGAGGTGTCCATTTGTGCTGACCAGACATAGTCCCAGAAAGTGGCTAGGGGATAGAAGGAGTGAGCACACACAGGTAAGTGATATTATAGAAAGGTGGGGCTCTGCTGTCTGTGGTCACTCAAAGGAAAGCAGAGTCCCTAGTTTGAGTTCCAGGGCAGAACGTTGGGCTGAAGCTTGTGGTCACTGAAGGAAATACAGGGAATTAGAATATTTGTAGTGACAGCATTGCTGGGGGCCCTGTCACAGCTCAGGAAATGAGAAGAGAACCTGAGGTCAAACTCCCAGATAGAGCTTAGAAAATAATAGCATGGGAGTAAAGCCCAACTCTAATACAAAGTTAATAGCCAAGAAATAAGCTACTTAAAAATGAGTAAGTGAAAGAGAAAGAAAATGACCACAGAGAGCTACTATGGTGATAAACAAGATTTGAATTCAAACTCAGAAGAAAGCAGATAAGTCAAAATAGCTACTTCTACTTCAAAGAAAAACATAATATGGCCACAAGACCAAAAATAGTTCTTGGAAGAGGTTGAAAAAGACTTTAAAAATCAAATAAGAGAGATTGAGGGAAAATTAAAGGAGAAAGTAAGAATAATGAAATAAAATCCCAAAAATTATGAGAACATCAAGCAATTGGAAAAAGAGATCCAAAAACTTATAGAAGAAAATAACACCTTAAAAATTAGAATTGGGTGAGGGAAGCTAATGACTTCATAAGATACTAAGGTATAACAAAATAAAATCAAAGGAATGAAAAAATTGAAGAGAATGCAAAACTTCTTGTTAGAAAAACAACTGTCTGGAAAACAGATGAAGAAAAGACAAAATAAGAATTGTTGGACTACCACAAAATTATGATAAAAAGTGCCCTGAAGTTTTAGAACTAGAGGGTAAAATAGAAATTGAAAAGAAAATCCACTGTTGACTACCTGAAAGAGATCCTGAGATGAAAACTCACAGGAACATTATAGCTACATTTCAAAGCTCCTAGCTCAAGAAGAAAATACTATAAACAACTAGAATGAAACAATTTTAATGTTGTAGACCTACAGTCAGGATAACACAAGATTTAGCAGGTCCTACAATAAGAGACCAAGGGCATGGAACATGTTATTCTGAATAGCAAAGGAGCTGAGTTTGCAACAAAGGGTAACTTGCCCAGCAAAGTTGAGTACAATTCTGCATAGAAAAATTGGGTATTTAATGAATTAAAGGACTTTAAGGTATTTGTAAGGAAAAGACCAGAACTGAATGAATAATTTTTTCTTATGAGAATCAAGAGAAACATAAGAAGGTAAACATGAAAGATCAATTATAAAGGATTTAATAAAGTCAGACTGTTTACTTCTTATATGGGAAAATGGTATCTGTAACTCTTAAGAATGCATCATTACTACAGCAGTTTGAGACAGCATGCGCAGACAGAAGTCTTGGAGTTGAGTTGAGTATGATAGGATGATCTTTGAAAAATAAAATTAGGTAGGAAGAGATAAAATGCAGCAATTGTCTCATACAAACAAGGTGTGAATGGAAGAACTGTTAAAGTAGAGGGTAGGAAGGGATGGAGAGCTGGTAGTGAAAGAACCTTGTTCTCAACAGAACTGAGTTAAAAGGGGAATAACATACACATGGAAAGGAATAAAAGCCTTCTTAACTCACAGAGAAATAGGAATATGAGGGGATAGGATGAGGGAGGGACTCTTAGAATGGTGATTTGGTTAAGGAAAGAAAGGCAAGGAAAGAGAGTAATGGAGGGATTCTTAAAATGGGTGTGGATTAGAGAGACAGGGATCAGAAGTAAATTAGACACCTGAGGTGGGATAAGGTAAAAAGACAGAGAGAAAAAATAGGATTGAGGGAAATATTGAACTAGAAATTATAACTTTGAATGTGAATGGAATAAAGTCACCCATAAAACAGAAATAGATAGCAGATTGGAGCAAAAACCACAATTCAATAATATATTGTTTACAAGAATGAAATTTTAAAATAAAAGATACATATAGAGCAAAAATAAAGGGCTGGAGTAGAATTTATCATACCTCACCTGATATAAAAATATAAAAAAGCAGAGGGTAGCAATCATGATCCCAGAATAGATTTAATTAAAAAATAACTGGGGCAACTAAAATATGATAAAAGGTATGATAAAAGACAAAATAATGTCAGTATTAAAATTATATGTACCAAATGCTATAGCACCCAAAATTTTTAAAGAAAAAGCTAAATGAATACGGAAATAGAGTGGAAATAGAAAGCAAAACTACAATGGTGTGGGAGTTAACTTTAAGATAAGAATCAATAAAATAGGTGAATCATTGGTTAATATTATTTTAAAAAGAGAGAAGAAAAGCAAATCAATAGTATCAAAAATGAAAAGGGTAAATACACCACTAATGGAGGCAAAATCCAAACAATTATTAGGAGTTATTTTTTGCCCAATAATATGGCAATAAATTTAATAATTTAAGTGAAGTGAAAGAATACTTGTGCAAATATCAATTGCCTAGATTAACAAAAGAGGAACTAGAATTTCTAAACAAAACCATTTAAGAAAAAGAAATTGAACAGGACATAAATTACAACTTAATATACAAAAGAAAAAATAATTGGAAACAGATTTACAAGTGAATTCTGCCAAACACTTAAAGAACAACTAATTCCAATATTAAAAAAATTTATTTGGAATAATGGGCAAAAAAAAGGAGTCTAACCAAACTTCTTTAATGAAATAAATATATTGACTCCTAAACCAGGAAGAGTAAAAACAGAGATAGAAAATTATAGACCCATTTCACTAATGAATATGTGTGAAAAAAATCCTAAATAAAACACTAGCTAGGAGACTAGAGCAATATATTACAAAGATTATATACACTGTGACTAAGTGGGATTTATGCCAGGATTGCAGGGATGGTTTAACATAAGGAAACTATTAACATAATTGATTATATTAACAGCAAAAGTAAGAAAAATCATATAACTGTCAATAAATAATTTTTTTTTACAAAATACAGTGCTCATTATTTTGAAAAAACACTTGAAAGCATAGTTATAAATGGATTTCTTCTTAAAATTATAAGGAACATATATCTAAAACCATTAAAATTATTTATAATGAGAATAAGCTAGATAACTTCCCAAAAAAGATAAGGAAGGAAATAAAGATGCACACTATTACTGAAATATTCATTATTTTATTAGAAATCCTAGCAATCACAATAAAAGAAGAAACAGAAATTAAAGGAATCAGAATGTACAATGAGGTTATAAAACTATCTCTTTGTGCAGACATTATGATGATATACTTGGAAAATCTAGACATTCAAATAAAAAGCTAGTTGAAAAAATAATAATTTAGAAATCATCAGCATTTTGATATATCACCAATAAAATTATGCAAGAATAGATGGTAAGAGATATTCCACTTAAAATAACTGTAGACAGCATGAAATGCCTGAGACAAATCCAGGAGTTAAATGAGCATAATGATGAAATACTTTTTATACAAAGCTGGATCTAAATAATTGGAGAAATATTATTTGTTGGTGTACAGAGACTACATAATAAAAATGATAATTTTACCTAAACTTATTTTCTCATTCAATGTTATCTCAATTAAATGACCAAAAATATTTTATTAAACCAGAAAAAAATAATTACAAAATTGATTTTGAGGCATGAAAGATTAAGGATATCGAAGGAATTAATGGCAAAATGTAAAGGAAGGAAGTTTAGCAAATCTTAATGGAAGCACAAGATCTTCAACTATATTATAAGGCAGTAATTATCAAAACTATCTGGTACTGGCTAAGAAATAGAAAGATAGAACAGTGGAAGAAAATAGACATACAATACACAGTAGTAAATGATTATCATTTGTGTTTGACAAATGTAAAGATTTAAGTCTTGGGAATAAGAATTCACTATTTGGCCAGGGGCAGATGATTTACAAGTGAATTCTACCAAACATTTAAAGAACAATTAATTTCAATACTATATAAACTATTTGGAAAAATAGGTGAAGGAGTCCTACCAAATTCTTTTTATGATACAAATATGGTTCTGATACCTAAACCAGCAAGAGTCAAAACAGAGAAAGAAAATTATGGACCAATTTCCTTAATGATTATTGAGGTGAAAATTTTAAATAAAATATTAGCAATCAGATTACCACAATTTATCATGAGGATAATACATTATGAACAGGTGGGCTTTATACCAGGAATCTAGAGCTGGTTCAATATTAGGGAAACTGTCAGCACAATTGACCATATCAATAACAAAATTAACAGAAATCATGTGATTATTTCAGTAGATCAAGAAAAATCTTTCGATAAAACATAGCACCTTTTTCTATTTAAAATGCTAGAGAGCATAGGAATAAATGGAGTTTTCCTTAAAAGGACAAGTAGCATTTATTTAAAACCATAAGCATTACGTATATGTAATTAGATGTAATGGGGATTAGTTAGAAACATTCCCAATAAGATCAGGGATAAAGCAAGAATGTCCATCATCATTATTATTATTCAATATTGTACTACAAATGTTAACTTTAGTAGTAAGAGAAGAATAGAAAATTGAAAAAAATTAGAATAGGCAAATTATTACTCTTTGCAGATGACATAATGGTATACTTAGAAAATCCTACAGAACCAACTAAACAACTGTTTGAAACTACTTTAGCAAATGTGTAGGACATAAAATAAAACCTCAAAAATCATTGGTATTTCTATATATTACCAACAAAGTCCAACAGAAGGAGATAGAGAAATTCCATTCAAAATAATTGTAGACAACATTTTATATTCCCCAAGACAAACCTAGGAACCATATAAACACAAATACAAAACAATTTTCACATAAAGTCAGATCTAAGTAATTGGAAAAATATCAGTAGCTCATTGGTAGGCCAAGCTAAATAATAAAAATGACAATTCTACCTAAATTAACTTACTTATTCAGTGCCACACCAATCAAACACCAACAATTTATTTTATAGAGCTAGAAAAAACAATAATAAAATTCATCTAGAAGAAGAAAAGGTGCAGACTATCAAAAGAATTAAAGAAAAAATGCAAGGGAAAGGAGTCTAGCCACATCAGATCTAAGCTGTATTATAAATCAGCAATAATAAAAACTATTTGGTACCAGTTAAAAATTGAATGGTGGATCAGTAGAAGAGATTAAGTACACAAGATACAGTAGTCAATAATTATAGTAATCTATTGTTTGATAAATCTAAAGATTCCAGTTTCTGGGATAAGAACTCACTACTTGACAAAGACTGCTGTGAAAACTGGGCATAGACCAATATCTTACACCATATATGAAGATAAGGACAAAATGCGTACATAATTTAAATATAAATGATGATACCATAAGCAAATTAGGAGGGCAAGAAATAGTTTACCTGTCAGATCTATGGAAAAGGGAAGAATCTGTGACCAAACAAGACAAAGAACATTATGAAATGCAAAATGGATAATTAGGACTACATTAAATTAAAAAGATTTTGTAGAAACAAAGTCAATGCAACCAAGATAAGAAGGAAATAAGAAAGCTGGGAAACAATTTTTGCAGCTAGTGTTTCTGGTAAAGATGTCAATTCTAAAATATAGAGAGAGTGGCATCAAAATGTTAAGAATGCAAGTCATTTCCCAAGTGATAAATGGTCAAAGAATACAAACAGGCAGTTTTCAGATGAAGAAATTAAAACTATCTATAGCCATATGAAAAAGTGCTTTAAATCTTTTTGATTAGAGAAATGCAAATTAAAACAGCATTGAGGCACTACCTCCACTTATCAGATTGGTTAATGTGACAAAAAGGGAAAATGATAAATGTTGGAGATGTGAGGAAATTGGAACACTAATGTATTATTGGTAGTCACAACATGACTATTGTGGAAATATGTTTAATATGATTGTACATGTATAGACTATATCAGAGTCCATGCCATCTTAGGAAGGGGGGAGTGAGAGAATGAGAAAATAACTTGGAACTCAATCTTATAAAAGTGGATATTGCAACTATCTTTTATATGTAATTTGAAAAAATAGAATACTATTAAGTAGGGGGGAAAGAATTCACTAGTTAGTTAAAATTATTGGGAAAATTGGAAAGCAGTCTGGTAGAAATTGGGCATATACCAATATTTTATACCATTTACCAAGATAATATAAAAATGAATACATACTCTAGATATCATATATGGATATACTATATATATTATATATTAATTACATATTATATAATATCATAAGGAAATCAGGAAATAACACATGGTTCATTTTGCCCATAAGATTTATGACTAGGAAAAGAATTTATGAATAAATAAGAGACAGAGAGCATTTAGAGGGGTTAAATGGATACTTCTGACTATATTAAATTTTGCAAAGTTTTGTACAAAGAAAACCAAAGGAGTAAAAATTAGAAAAAAACAGAAAATTGGAAGAAATATTTATAGATAATTTTTTGAATAAAGGGCTCACATCTCAAATATTTAGAGAACTTTGTCAAATTTATAGGAATATGGGTCATCCCCCAATTGATAAATTGTTAAACAATATAAATAGGCAATTTGTCAATGAAGAAATCAAATCTATATCTAAGTTATTATTGGTTAGAGCAATGCAAATTAAAGCTTCATTGTGATATTATCTCATACCTATCAGATTGGCTAAAATAACAGAAGGAGAAAAATGACAAATGTTGGAGGGGAGGTGGAAAAATTGGGACACTAAATGACTGTTGGTGGAAGTATGAACTGATCTAACCATTCCGGAGAGCAATTTGGAATTATGCCCAAAGATTGTACATATCCTTTGATACAGCCATACCTAAGATGATCAGGGAAAAAAGGAAGAGAATCTTTATATTCTAATACATATACATATGTGTGTGTATACATGCATACATACATATTATATATACATATATGTGTAGGGACAGCTAGGTAGTGCAGTGGATAGAGCATCAGTGCAGGAGTCAGGAGGACCTGAGTTCAAATCTCACCTCAGACACTTGACACTCACTAGCTCTGTGATCATGGACAAGTCACTTAACCCCAACTGCCTCATCCTGGGTCATCTCCAGTCATCCTGATGAATATCTGGTCACTGGATTCAGATGGCTCTGGAGGAGAAGTGAGGCTGGTAACCTGCACAGCCCTCCCTCACTCAAAACAAAGTCAAGTGCAAATCATGTCATTATTTCTCTGATGGCATGGTCTTCTTTGGCAACCAAGAATGAATACAATATACATATATGTGTATACACACACTCACAAATATATAGCTATAGATATATACAATCAGCCCTCGTTGTAGCAGCAAAGCTAGAAAATGAAGGGATGCCCATCATTTGGAGGATGCCTAAACAAGTTGTGGTATATGATTGTAATGGAATACTGCTGTGCTATAATAAATGGTGAGCAAGTTGGTTTTAGAAAAAATATGGAAAGAAAAATGAAATAATGAAGAAAGAAATTAGTAGAACCAAGAGAACAAAATACATGGTAATAGCAAAATTTTCTGAAGAATAAATGTGAATAATGAATTTATTCTGAGCATTATAAATACTCAAATCAATTAACTACAAAGGACTTATAAAGGAAGGTGCCATCCACCTTCAGAAAAAAAAAGAACAATAAATAGAAGTATGAATAGTGTAGTATTTTACACACACACACACACACACACACACATCTCTCATCTCTCTCTCTCTCTCTCTCTCTCCCTCTCTCTCTTTCTCCACATATACATCTGGGTCAGTGATGGCCTTCTCTAGGGTGGGCTCACGAGGGCAAGAAGGAGACAATTTAGAACTTTAAATGCAACAAATAAATTAAGCAAAAATTTAAAAAACAAATTAAGCAAAAATTTAAAAATATAAAAAATATAAATAAATTATAAATAAAAATATAAAAAATTTCAAAAATAAATGAAGCAAAGATTTAAAAAAGAAAAAGAAAGGTCAGATGGAACCAAAGAAACAATGACAACAAAAAGTTTTCTGTAACGAGGGTCTTGTTGATAGATAATTGGGTCAAACTTATAAAAACGAGTCATTTCCCAATTGATGAATGGTCAAAGGAGATAAACAGTCAGCTTTCAGAAGAAGAAATCAAAGCTATCAATAGTCAAGTGAAAAATGCTCCAAATCACTAATAGTTAATCAATGACTCAAAACAACTCTGAAGTATCACCTCACACCTTTCAGATTGACTATTATGACAAAGAAGGAAAAGAATGAAAGAGGAAGGGGATGTGGAAAAATAGGGATAGTAAGGGATTGTTGTGAACTAGTCCAACCATCCTGGAGATGAATTTGGTAGTACGCTGAAAGGCTATTAAAAACGTACACATCCTTTGACCCATAAATACTGATACTAGATCTACATCCCAATGAGATTTTTTGAAAAAGGAAAATGATATATATGTATAAAAATATTTCTATATGCTATTTTTGTGGTGACAAAGAAATAGAAATTGAGAGGGTGCCCATCAACTGGGGAATAACTCAACAAGCTGTAGCATATAATTGTGACGGAATTCTATTGTTGTAAGAAATGACAAATGGTATGGTTTTTGAAAAAACCTGCTAAGACATATGAACTGATACAAAGTGAAGAGAGCAGAACCAGGATAACATTGTACATAATAACCATGATATTGTAACAATGATCAACTGTGAAAGACTTAGCTAATTTGATCAATACAATGATCCAAGTTGCCAAAGACCTATCATGAAAAATATCCATGAAAAAACCTGCAGACAGAAAGCTGATGTACTCTGAGTGCAGACTGCAGCATAATTTTTCACTTTTTTCCTTCCTTTTTTCTTTCCTTCCTTTTCCTTTCTTCTTTCCTTCCTTTCTTTTTTCTTCCTTACTTTCTTCCAACATGACTAATATCCAAATATATTTTTCATAATTTCCCATGTATCACAGGCATCCTATTTCTTGCCTTCTCAACGAGTGGAGGAGGGACAAGAAGGAGGGACAACTAGGAATTCAAACTTTAAAATTAATGCTAAAATCATAAAAACTACAAAAATAAAAAGGTGTAGGACCAGAGCTGTGAATGAGAACTGAAGAGATTTCCACCTCTACTCTGTCAGGCTTGTGCCTCAGCTAATCCAGTTATAGCATGGTATAATGTTGGAAAAAATAACAGGAATTAAACCAGAGTTTAAGCCCTCTAGCTTCCCTACTTAATAAACACTGTGTGACCGTGAGTACATCACTTTCTGAGGAAGAAATCTTTCTAATATTTAGTTTCTACTGTATAGGAAACTGAAGAAACATTCATTAAATACCAACTGTATTCCAGGGAGGTCCCATTGTAGGCACCAATGATACAAAGATAAAAATGACAATAGTACTTGCTCTCAAGGCACTAATGTTGTCTTGGAGTCACGTAACATGTATGCCAATTTTTTTTTCGTGTCTGACTCTTTGTCACCCCATTTGGGATTTTATTGGCAAAGACACCGGAATAGTTTACTATTTCCTTTTCCAGCTCATTTTATAGATGAGGAAATTGAAGCAAACAGAGTTAAATGACTTTCCCAGAGTCACACAAATACTTTGTGTCTGATGCTATTTTTGAATTCACAAAGTTGAATCTTTCTCACTTTAGACCTGGCACGCTATCCATAGTGCTATCTAGCTGTCCCCATATATGCCAATAAATAAGAAGTAAAAATGTTTTCACAAAACTGGGAAAGGTGAGTGGTTAATAAAGGAATTGAAAACAGATTCATGTAGGAGGTGACACTGAAACCAAGTCTTAAGTCAGAAGATCCCAAGAGGTTGGTGTAGCAATAAGATAGATAATAAGCTGAGCCAAGATTTCAGTGCTACCTTAAAAATCAATTGAATGCATATTTTTCTAATAGCATCTCTTTTTTATGCAATCATCTGTCCTATTTCTTTCATTTCTGTGCCTCTATTTCCTCTTCTGCATGATGATCATCTGTCTCACCTTTGTAGAGGCAATCTGCTGGTGGAGATTTACAGTCTTTGCTTATGGTGTAAGATGATAAAATCTTTCATAGAGACTCCATTCAAGGAAGAATGATTTGCTAAGCATGTTTAAGTTGTGTCATCTTTGATGGCCAAAACTGACGATGAAACATGAATTCTTATACAAGTTGATTTTTGGATATTTCAATGATTAATTTGAATAAGTGATTATTCTCATGAATTGATTTGAACAGAATAAAGAAAACAATGATGTAACATTATTTCCTAGGAAAATAGAATTTCTTTTTAAATTGTTTTAATTGTTGCAATGATTTTAAATTCCATCCCCAGAGACCATGGCCTGCTTACTTTTTAGCAGTATTCATTATAGTAAGGCACTTTGTTGTGACAAGTTATGGGCTTTATTCCATTAGTAAGTCTTTAATTAATGGTCTATAATATATTAAATCTCTTTGATATTGTGTGAAATTACCATGTGTAAATAAGGCCACTGTAGTCTATTTTATAATACTAGTAGTAAACACTTTCTTTAGTGTCTGCCTTTTTTTTCCTTCTTTTCAAAAATTGCCTTGATATGACCTGTCCTATGGGTCAGCTAGGTAGCACAGTGGAGAGAGTGTCAGGCTTGGAGCCAGGAAAACTCATCTTCCTAGGTTCAAATCTCTCATTATGTACTTACTGACTATATGACCCTGGGCAAGCCAATTAACCCTGTTGGCCTCAGTTTCTTCATCTATAAAATGAGCTGGAGAAGGAAATGGCAAACTACTCTACTATCTTTGTCAAGGAAATCCCAAGTGGAATCAGGAAGAGTCAGACATAACTGAAAATATTGAATAACAACATATATGTTTGTGCGTACCTAATTGATTCATTTTAAATCTAAAGAAGTAGAAATCCCCAAACTCTGTGATTGCCTCAAAATGAGCATATAAGGCAAAACAGTTTGTACCTTCTTAAACATAACATTCAGAGTGTTTTTTTTTTTAGACAGAGAAAGAGGCAGAGACAGAGACACAAAAAGACACACTGAAAAAGGGAGACAGAAAATTGGTTAATTTGACTCAAAAGTAAGAAGATAATAGATTTAGAGATTCATTTATCAAAAGGGAAAAATAATTACAAAGAAAATGCATTGTATAAGGACAACCACTTAGAGAGCTGATGGTACTATGTTTCTAATCACCTTTTTTGGCCATCATCACTCTGATGGAATGCTACTGCCATTGTTATTTGAAATATTAAGATGACAATCAGTCAGATTTATGGTATCAAACAGCTTGAGGTGGAAATTTTTCTAGGAGGGCCTTTCCATCGACACAACACTGAATGCGCATTCTCTAGTGACAGTACCATTGTAACTGATCTTATTTAAAAATTACTGTCAAAAGTAGGAGAGGAGGCAACAAGTGGAGCAAAGCAAATGATAGAAGGGAGGGCAGATGGGAGAAGGCAGTCACTAGAAATAAACACTTTCAAGAAGTGACAAGGTCAATTGTAGGGGGGAAAAATAAGGGGGATAGGGTAGGTCAGAGGGCAGTATAATTAGTATTACACAACATGATTATTATGGAAGTCTTTTGCAAAACAACACATGTTTAGTCTGTATTGAATTGCTACCCTTCTTAGTGGGAGGGAGAGAAGTTGAAATTCAAAGTAGCAAAGATGAATGTTGAGAATTTTTACTGCATATAATCGGGAAATAAGAATTACAGGGATAGGCGTATGGAAATTTATCTTGCCCTGAAAGAAAAGAAGGAAGATGGGGATAGGACAGGGGTGGGGTGTGATGGAGGGGAGGGTACATTGAGGGAAGGAGCAACCAGAATACAAGGTATTAGGAAGTGGGGGAGGGGGGTGATGGGGAGAAAAATTGGTCGTGTAACAAAGTGAGGTAAAAGCAATTAGTATTAAAACAATAGACTGAATTAATTACTGAGAATAAATCAATGACATCTTTAGTTTGGAGAAAAGAATTTCAGTCTAACTTTCCAAGAGGAAGGTAACCTCTGATAAAATTTGGCATTGATGGAAAAGTCAAGGTTTTAATGGTAAATTTGATTTTATGATTGCCATTTAATCAGAAACTAGAACATGTATAGAAAGACATGTAAACCACTTAAGACTTGCCTAAAAGATGTTCCTTAGCCAAACTGAAACTATAATCATATTCTAAACCTGGTTGTAGGAACTTGCCATTTTTAGATGATGTGGGACTACTTAAGTGACTGTTCTCTGAGTCTAACTCCAGGTATGGGAAGCAAGAAAGGCGATCAGAGCCTCCATTACATGATGCCAGTATGCTCGAGAAATGCTGGTATGAACTGCATAGGTGATCTCAAGGGAAGAGTGGGAGAGCAGATTCTCCGGACTCAATTTCCCCAATGACACCTAGCAGACCTGAAGTCTAACTGAATACAGTGGACAATCTCCTTCTGCCTGGAATAGACATGAAGTTGGGGAGATATTGTTTCCCTGAAATGTCCCTACTCTTGGTGGCAATTCCCTATAGTTAAAAGGTTTGTAAGCTTAATACCAGATCTATTAAATTATAGGTTATAGGTAGAGGAACATCCAAGGCTGCCTAAAATTAAGCTATTAGGCACGGGACTTTAGATCAACAACATTAAGTTAGGGACTTTTTATTCTTAATAATACTGAGGAGACAATTAGATCAAGAGATTGTGAAGATAGCAACATAAATGTTACCTGTGTCTTAGCTGGCTTATGTTTAAAAAAAAAAATTCTTTTGTGGTCCATATGTAAATGCTTTAAAAAGATGTATCACCTGACCAAAAGTTTGAATTTCTTTATCTGTTATAAACTGTGTTAAAAATAAAAAATAAAAATAAATAAATAAAACAACAAAAATATGTTTCAGAAAAAAAATAAAAAACATTACTGTCATACATGCATTTATTGTCATACCTACGCTAGTAAATAGGTCTGTAGTGACATCCAGTTTGATTAGGTCTATGTATAGTCTCTGTCTATACTAAATATACTCTGTATACTAAACTGATTGTATCTAGGTTTTTTTTTAATTTGTAGACCACAAAAATGATAATACAGTTTATTCATTAACTTTGCCTGAATGATTTCAATCACAACCATAGAGCCATGGGCCCCCAGAAAGCTATAGAAAATTAATTTAAAAGATGAAATTCAATTCTTAGTGCTTAAACCAAGACTTTTGTTTTTCAACTAGAAAGATAAGAAGACAAGAAATATAAGGAAGATTGTGGAGGTAGCCTATGAAAAAGTTATAAAGGGTTCAATTAATAATGAAGAGTAAATTGGGTTCATTGACATGTGGTGTGGTGTAATGGATAAAGTGTTGGAATTGAAGTTGAAAAGATAAAGATTAAATTCTTTAGATACCTACTAGCTATATGACCTAGAAAAAATGTGTTTTACCTCTCTGATCCTTAGCTTCATATTCTTTAAAATATGGATGCCACCTTATAGATTGCTGTTAGTATCAAATTAGATAAGTTATATAAAGTGCTTATGTACATGTGAGCTTATATTAAATTTTATTCCATAAAATGGGAGCTGAAGTACATATATGTGAGTATAGATACAGGAGTAATTCAGGCTGCTTTTCTTACATGTTTACAACATGAATTGAATTCCTAGTCACAAATCATTTTTCAGAGAACTATTTCATAAGAAACCATTTCAATGGATCTGTTTTGCTTCTGTCCTCTTGGGACGTAGTCAATGAAAGCACACCCTTGAAATATTCCAAGTCATATGGTAAACTGGGTTGTGGATCCAGGGTTATCAAACTCAAAAAGAAAACAGATATTTGTAGGTCACATCTTGATTTAGAAAACCAAAAAATTAACATTACATTGTATTGAATTTTTATTTATTTTATTAAATGTTTCCCAGTCATAGTCTACTCAGATTTGACTCTCATTAGGGAGGCTTGTGGGCTGTGAGTTTGACACTGCTGGTGTTCACTATGTAAATTAATTTTCCCCGTAACTATCTATGTCATTCTGTAATATGTCTCCAGTGTCCAAAATAATACCTGCAAATTCTGATTGATGTTACCTAGTAATTCTTTCTTTTAGCAATTTTACACAATTAAATTCAAAGGATCATAGAATTAAAGCTGGAGGGAACTTTAGGCATTCCTCTACTTTTTTGTGTTCTTGGTTTTGTTAGTACAGCTGAGCACGATAATTCTGATAATTAGGTTTTTTTAAATTTTTTCTGGTTTTATTGTGATTTCACCATGTTCATTTGCTATGTTGCAGATTTAATCTTTTGCTCTGTTCTTTTTATTCAGATTGGCTAAAGATTTATAAATTTTGTTAGACTTTTTAAAGAATAAGATTTTAAGTTTATTTATCATTTTTACATAATTTTTGTTTTCAGTTTATCTATTTCTTCTCTTCTTTTTTATTAATTTATTTTAAACTTGCATAAACAGTAAAAAAGAAAAAGAAACATCATAAACATAAATATTAAAGCTTAAGTATAAAATAAGTAAAGAAAAAAAGCGAATGCAAGAGAAGATTCAAAACATATAGCAACAAATTCCCATTTCAAGAAAGTCTATATAAGAAGTAGGACCCATTGTGTTCAGAGCTGTCTATCTTTTCTTTACTTCTTCTTATGCTTTCTTTTTATTTTATTCCTTTTTTTCTCCTTTCCTCCCTCCCCCAAAAAAGACTACAGTTAAGTGTGGATACACACACACATATACACTCATATGTACGCATATGCACACAAACATACACATATACATATATACATACATATATATGTACGCTTACATACACGTATATGTACTTGGATATCTACAATCATACTCATATATAGACATATACATTCATATGCATCTATGTATGGCTGTACTATACTTGTTTGTCCTGTGTTTCTCTGAGGGTGAATAATACTTTCTTTCATGAGCCCAAGTCTTTCCATATTTTTCTAAGTCCACCAATTCATCATTTCCCACACATTCCAACCTCATACTGTCTAGTCATTTTAAATAGTCTAAAACAATATTGATTACTACAGCTGACATAGTTTCCCTAGTTTCCCTAGTTTTATCTTTTAACTCTATTTTAACTTTAATTTTATCTGAGATCATGATTACTACCACTGCTTTTTATCCTAATAAATTCTATTCCTGATTTTTATTTTTGGTGTGTATTTTGTTTCCTATCTCTCATAATTACTCCACTTTACTTCTACTCACTACTTTCCCTGCTATACCTTAACCTACCAAAGTTCCAAGGATCCTTTTTTTATCCTTTCATTCCAGCTAATCTAAACACCCTTCTATATTCCCAGTATTCTATTCCCTTATCCTCTTATTTCTTTATATATTTAGAAGACTTTTATTCCTTTCTAAATGTATACATTATTCTCTCTTTAACCCAGACCTGATGTGAGTAGGGTTCTCTCTAAAAATCCCTTCCTTATACTCTCCCCACCTCCCTATCCTCTTAGACTCTCATTTCTTTTTGAATTTAGAAGACTTTTGTATAGATGTGTGTATGTATGTATTGTCCCCTCTCCTTGGTGATGAGAGTAGGTTTCTAGAACTACCAGCCCTCTTCCCTGCCAATTCCCTGTGTCATTTCTTCCTCTTGCACCTCATTTGTATAAGTTAATTACTTTTTTCTTTTCCTAAACAGTTACTTTTAAAAATCACATCATAGTCAAGTCTACCTCAATCTTTCTTTCAAATTACCCTATTACTAATAACAATCCTAAACATACTTTTTACATTTCCTCATATAAAAAGTAAAGTCTGTCCTTATTGAGTCCCTTGTAATTAATTTTTTATGTGTACCTTATATATCTCATGGATCTTGTATGTCAAATTTTCTATTAAGTACAGGTCTTTTTGGCAACACAATCCTGAAAGTCTGGGAATTCATTTAATGTCCACTTATGTTTTTTAGAATTATGCTTACCTTTACTGGATATGACATTTTCAGCCACGTCCCCAGTTCTTTTGCTCTTCAGTATATTGCGGTCCAAGACCTGAGGTCTTTTAGTGTTACCACCACTAAGTCTTACATAATTCTAAATGGAGCTTCTCCATATTTGAATTATTTTTTTCCTGTTCATATTTTCTCCTTGAGTTGGGGGCTTTAGAATTTGACTGTGATATTCCTATAGGTTTTTCTTATAGAATCTCTTTCAGGTGGTGATTGGTAGATTTTTTTCTATTTCTTCTTTCCCCTGTAAGGGGCAGCTAGGTAGTGCAGTGGATAGAGCACCAGTGCTGGAGGACTGAGTTCAAATCTCACCTCAGACACTTGATACCCTCTGGCTGTGTGACCTTGGGCAAGTCACTTAACCCCAACTGCCTCATCCTGGGTCATCTCCAATCATCCTGATGAATATCTAGTCACTGGATTCAGGTGGCTCTGGAGGAGAAGTGAGACTGGTGACCTGCACAGCCCTCCCTCACTCAAAACAAAGTCAAGTGCAAGTCATGTCATCATTTCTCTGATGGCATGGTCTTCTTTGGCAACAAAGGATGAACACACACAACTTTCCCCTGTTCTAATGCTTTTGGACAATTTTCACTAATTATTTCTTGTATTATTGTATGAAGATTGTTTTTTGATCATAGCTTTTAGTTAGTCTGATTATTCTTATGTTTTCTCTTTTTGATCTGTTCTCCAGATTAGTTGTTTTTCTTGTGAGCTGTTTTACATTCTCTTCTATTTTTTCATTCTTTATGTTTGCTTTATTATAACTTCTTATAACTCTTATAACTTCTGTAGCTTCACCTTACCCAATCCTAATTTTCAAGCAGTCATTTTCTTCTTTAAGATTAAGAATCTCCTTTTTCCAGGTGGTTGACTTTCTTTTCATAATCTTCTTGTTTTTCTTGGATTGTTCTTATTTTTTTAAATTTTTCCTCAGTCTCTCTCGTTTGATTTTAAAGTCTTTTTTTAAGTTCTTCTATGAATTCTTTTTGGATAGGTGAGCATTTGACATAACATTTTTTGGAGTAAGAGAGACTTTTTTTTACTCCTCTGAAGATGAATGCCAGTCTTCTCTATTTCCATAGTACCTTTCTATAGTTGGATTCTCTCTCCTTTGCATACTCATTTTTTTTTTACTTGTAGTAGCTTATTATTGGAACTACCTCCAGTCCTGCAGTTTGGGTGATGATGCCTCTGGCCTTACCTCCTCCTTCAGTTTTCCCCTCTGACCTGGAACCAAAATTAAGAAATTCACTCTTTCTTTTAGTGCCTACATCCAGAAAGTTTCCCCAATCCACTATTTCTGCACTCATCTAGCATGTGCTGGTTCCGTCTCACCCAGGGCTGTGTCTCAGTAGCATAGCTGGGCCTGTCATCCCTATTTTGAAGAGGTTCCCTCAATCTTCCCCTGTTCAGACACATGACTCTCCACACTGTCGTGGAGGTAGAAATTCCTGTGACCGAGGAGGAGGCTACCTCCCAACCCAGCTAGTCCCAGGGCTCACTGCTTGCTGCTTCAGCTGTTTCAGTCCTGGGATTTTGTTTGTGGAAACTTCTTCCCATTGTCCCAACAGGACCACTCTTCTGCTCCTACTCTTCTTCATTCTTACTGTTTGTCTTGAGGTACAATTTTGTTTTGGAGGAGGGGGAAATTTGGAGAGCTTGGAATTTTCTGATCTACTCTGCCATCTTCCCGAAATCCTCTCTTCTCCAATTTTAGCATGAACTCTTCTGTGTTTATTTTAGGCTTGTTCATTTGTTAGCTTTCTCATTTTTAAAAATGTACATTCAGTTTTTATTAACCCCCTTTTTCTATTTTGTTAAATAAATTTCCAAGGAAATAATATCCCCTCCAATTAATGCTTTAGCTGAATCTCAAAATGTTTTTGTACTTGAAAGCTTCATTGTTATTATTTTATTTCACATAAGTATTGCTTGTTTTTATGATTTGTTCTTTGACCCACTTATTACTTAGAATTTCATTGTTAAGTTTCCATTTGTGTGACTTTTTATGTATGTGTGTACTCTCTGAATTAATTTTATTGTGTAACGGTTTACAAAGAATGTACTTACTATTTCCACTTATTTTACATTTATTTTCCATATCTCTGTGCATTAATGCATGATCAATTTTTATAAAGTTTTATGTAGTGTTAAGAAATACATATATTCTGAGGGAGGAGCCAAGATGGTGGAGTAGAAAGACTCATGTATGCTAGCTCCAAACCCACAGCCCATAAATTTTCTGTAAAAAGAACTCCCCACAAATTCTGGAGCCGTGGAAGCAATGCAGTGGAGAAGATTTCCGTTCCAGAGAGCCCTGAAAAACCAGCACCAAATGTCCATCATGCACTGGACAGTGGAGCCCAGCCCTGGGTGCACGGCCCCAAGAGGAGCAGATCCGAGAAGGCTTCAGGGATGGAATCTCTGGCAGCCGTGAAGGTACCCCCACCCACAGGTGCACAGGTCAGTGAGAGAGACTTCTGGGCTGGCCAAGAGGGGAGCAGGGTGTCTCTTTGGCTCGGGCCCACTTGGGAGGCAGAGGCAGAGGCAGCAGGTGGCCAGAAGCTCCTGGAGCAGACAGGAGCTCAGATCCATTACTGAAGATCTCTGCATGAACCCCCTGAGGGAACTGAGCCTGGAAGGCAGCCCTGCCCCCACCTAAGAATCTGAATTTAATCTTACCCTGAATAGCAGCCCTGCCCACCACTGAAAGCCCTGAGGCTGGGGAGAAGCATTTGAATCTCTGACCCCAAGCACTAGCTGGGCGGATCTAGGCAGGGGTGGACAGGAATCTCAGAAGTCAAGTAACTGGCTAGGAAAATGCCCAGAAAAGGGAAGAAAATAAGACCATAGAAGACTACTTTCTTGGTGAACAGATGTTTCCTCCTTTCATTTCTAATGAGGAGGATCAATGCTTACCATCAGGGAAATACATAGAAGTCAAGGCCTCTGTATCCCAAACATCCAAAATAGATATCCAATGGGCTCAGGCCATGGAAGAGCTCAAAAAGGATTTTGAAAATCAAGTTAGACAGGTAGAGGAAAACTGGGAAGAGAAATGAGAGAGATGCAAGAAAAGCATGAAAAGCGGGTCAATACCTTGGTAAAGGAGACCCAAAAAATGCTGAAGAAAATAACACTTTGAAAAATAGGCTCACTCAATTGGCAAAAGAGGTTCAAAAAGCCAATGAGGAGAAGAATGCTTTCAAAAGCAGAATTAGCCAAATGGAAAAAGAGGTTCAAAAGCTCACTGAAGAAAATAGTTCTCTCAAAATTAGAATGGAACAGATGGAGGATAATGACTTTCTGAGAAACCAAGAAATCACAAAACAAAACCCAAAGAATGAAAAAATGGAAGAGAATGTGAAATATCTTATTGGAAAAACAACTGACCTGGAAAATAGATCCAGGAGAGACAATTTAAAAATTATGGGACTACCTGAAAGCCATGATCAGAAAAAGAGCTTAGACATCAT
Organism: Bettongia penicillata ogilbyi; assembly: GCA_023548195.1. NCBI lineage: Eukaryota > Metazoa > Chordata > Mammalia > Diprotodontia > Potoroidae > Bettongia > Bettongia penicillata. Next base: position 1,832,299 of record JAJHZJ010000367.1, on the reverse strand, counting down.
CTTTCATGAAATTATCAAGGAAAACTGCCCTGAGATTCTAGAACCAGAAGGCAAAACGAGTATTGAAGAAATCCATCGATCACCACCTGAAAGAGATCCAAAAAGAGAAACTCCTAGGAACATTGTGGTCAAATTCCAGAACTCCCAGGTCAAGGAGAAAATATTGCAAGCAGCTAGAAAGAAACAATTCCAGTATTGTGGAAATACAATCAGGATAACACAAGATCTAGCAACTTCTACATTAAGGGATCGAAGGGCGTGGAATAGGATATTCCAGAAGTCAAAGGAACTAGGACTCAAACCAAGAATCACCTACCCAGCAAAACTGAGTATAATACTTCAGGGGAAAATATGGTCTTTCAATGAAACAGAGGACTTTCAAGCATTCTTGATGAAAAGACCAGAGCTGAAAAGAAAATGTGACTTTCAAACACAAGAATGAGAAGAAGCATGAAAAAGTAAACAGCAAAGAGAAGTCATAAGGGACTTACCAAGGGTGAACTGTTTACATTCCTACATGGAAAGACAATATTTGTAACTCTTGAAACTTTTCAGTATGTGGGTAGTTGGTGGGACTACACACACACATACACACACACACATGTACACATGTGCGTGCACACACATACACACATGCATGCACACACAGAGACAGAGAGCACAGAGTGAATTGACTAGGATGGGACCATATCTTAAAAGAAATTAAGGTAAATGGTGAGAGAGAAATGTAGTGGGAGGAAAGAGGGTGAAATGGAATGGGGTAATTATATGTCATTTAAGAGGCAAGTAGGAGACTTTTTAGTGGAGGGAAAAAGAAGAGAGCTGAGAAAAAAAAAAAAGCAAGAAGTTTACCCTCATCACATTTGACTAAAGGAAGGAATAAAATGCACACTCATTTTGGTATGAAAATCTATCTTACAGTATAGGAAAGTGGGGGAGAAGGAGATAAGCAAGGGGGGGAATGATGGAAGGGAGGGCAAAGGGAGGAGGGAGTAATTTGAAGTCAACACTCGGGGAGGGACAGGATCAAAATACAGAATAGAAACAATGAGGGGCAGGATAGGATGGAGGGTAATCCAGTTAGTCTTACACAACGTGACTATCATGGAAGTCATTTGCAAAACTACACAGATATGGCCTATATTGAATTGCCTGCCTTCCCAAAGGGAATGGGTGGGGAGGGAGGGATGGGGAGAATTTGGATCGCAAAGTTTTAGGAACAACTGTTTAGTATTGTTGTTGCTACTAGGAAAGAAGACATACAGTTAATGAGGAATAGAAAGTCATCTGGCCCTACAGGAGAAAAGAGAAGATGGGGACAAGAGAAGGGAGGGATGACAGAAGAGAGGACAGATTGGAGATAGGAAAAATTAGATTGCTTGGTGTATTGGGGTGGGGGGAGGGGATAAAAGGGGAGAAAATTTGGAACCCAAAATTTTGTGAAAATGAATGTAAAAAGTTAAATAAATAAATAAATAATTTTTTTAAAAAAAGAAAAGATACCATAAGTTTTTTAGTTCTGGTTTCTCCAGCAATTTGTTCGATTATTTTACCTTTTGTTTATTTTTTCCTGTTAGACTGAGAGAAAAGCCTTGAAACCTCTTGCCATGATTGCACTAGTTTTTTTGTTCTTCAATTTTTTGTCCTTTATGAATTTGGATACTAGGGCATTAGAAGCATATAAGTTTAGTGGTGATATTGTTTTCTTTTCCCTGGTTGCTTTCAGCACAATGTAATTTCCTGATTTGTTCCTTTTTATGTTTTGATGGATTTTTTGTTATGATAGAATGAAAGCAAGTCCTGACTTTTTTAATTCATCTGATGCAAAATAATTTTTCCCAGTCCCTCATTTTAGTTCTGGGTATTTGTTAGTTTACAGAATATCTTTCTTATAAGTAACAGATTGTGAGATTTTCTTTTCTTACTTTTTCTGTTGCTTTTTTGTTGTTTTATTGGCCTGTTTAATCTATTCACATTTAAATTTGTGAGATTTTTATTTTTCATCTTTTGTCTCTGACAGTTTTTAAATAATGACTGTTCCCTCTGTAATCATATTACTATATGTCTTCAGTTATTTTAGCTTAGTTTTCCCATATTTGTTTACCTTTCTTTTCTTTTTGTTAAGTTTCTTGGATAAAGCAAATAATTTCTTCAGGTCTGGTTTTATTTTTAAGGATGTTTGGAATACCTCTTTCATCATAGTGGTTAGAATCAATTGTGGGGTGTCACCTTTGGTGCATCTTCAGCTCCTTTGCTTATTGGAACACGATATTCCATTTGCTCTTGCAGTTTTTGTTGTTTTTAGAAGTTTTACATTGTTCTAATTTCTTTCCCTTTGTATTTGAAGATCTTTCTTGTGATCACTTACAGGACTTTTTTCTCAGTGGAATTATTATTACTTTTTGTTTAACTTCCCCCAAATCTCCCTTCACTTCCATGCGTTTGTCTTTCCATTCAGTTGTTCTCTCTTTTGTTTCTTTGATAAGACCACTACGTATTCAAATTTTTCTATTCTGCCAATTATTTCTGGTAAACAGGTCATAAATCCTGAATTTACTATTCTTAATTCTCTTTTAAACTATTCAAGAACAGTATGCTGTTCCATATTCTGTTGAGAATCCAGAGATTTTGATGCATTTTGCTTTTTTATCACAATATTTATTCATAGATTTCTAGACTTGCTTTGCTGATCTGGAGGCCATATCACCATCTGTTATTAATATCTTTCCTGTTTCTTTATCTGCTACCCTCAAGGTTGTTAGAAGTTTTCATCTTCCTCATAATTTCAGGCTTTTTCCTCCTTTATATCTCAATATTGCCCATTTTCTTATTCTTTCCCCTTTGAATGTGATTTTCCTAGAGACTGGATCACAAAGCCATCTCATCCTCTTCCCATACTGGGAAATTCACTTTTCACCAGTCTCAGTCCTTTCCCCAAATGCCTTCTGGGTATACAGACCAGGCCCCAGCTAAATCCTGTACTCTGTCCCTCAGACTTAATGGATTACTGTACAATTGCAAATAACGGTCCTGTCCCCATTCTTTCTGTTCTTCAGTTCTCTGTTGGGGCAGAGTCACGTGCTGCTTCTGTCCAACCTTAAGAAATCTTTTGCTTTTTGACTTTCTGTGGTACTGAGAGAAGTAGCAGTGGTTAGGGGTAGAGGCTAATGGGCATAGAGTTGAGTTCTGTTGCATGTAAGCCTATGGGCTAGTTTGTATAGCCCTAATGTGAGAGCATGGTGTATACTAAGGGAGAGGATGCTGAGTGAGCAAATTAGAGGAAATTAGCCTGCTCTAGTTCATTGAATTTTTATTTCATTTAAATCATCAGTGTCCTAGACTTTGACACAATGGAACTTGATTTCTCTAGCATGCAATTCCTGTTTTGAAGAGATGTGAGAAATTGGAAGGATCAAAGAAAATATCTAATCTTCCATCTTGTTGGTTATGTGGTCCGAAGTTTGGAAGGAATCTCAGAGGTAATCTAGTCAAACTCTTACCTGATTGGTGAAAAGACTGAGGTCATATAGTGTGCCTAAGGCTACATAGGTTGTTAGTTGAAGAGCTAACACTTTTACCCATGACTGGCCTCTCATAATCCAGTTCTCTTTCTATTGTACTATTCCGTTCTCCAGAGAGTTTTTAAATAAACTTATATATTTCATTCTTCTAGACAAATAGTTTAGTATATTTTAGCACTTATCTGTAACTTGCTAAAGCATTTTGCAGGCAGTAGGAACATGTAAATACCTGTTGTCATTTAGACTTGCTTTAGTAAATGCAGTCTAATGTTTAATAAGGAAGCAATAAGAAAAAATTGTGATTTGTGGTTGTTATTGATTTTTAACTTTGTATTACTTTTTCTTAGACTAGATCTATAATTTTATTGATGTGAGAACCTGTAAATTAGGAAAGAATTTTATGTAAGAAGCAGTATGGTATATCAGTTAGAGAGATTATATAGAGTTAATAACTTCTGAGGCAGAAAGCCAGATACACGTCCTGTTTCTGAAACATAATGGCTAAAGGACACTGGGTAAGTCATTTGATCTCTTATTTCCTCAGCCACCTCTGAGTATATGTGAAGAACAGATTTGAATCTGCATTTTATTAGTGTATTTGTATTAAACAAATTTCAATTTATATGTCATTTGCACAGTAAGATTGTTAAAAAAAGTAAAGTCATCATGTTCTTCAGGTACTTGCATTTTTATTGAGTGAATGGCATTTTCTTTTGTGGTGCTTACACCTTCATATATTCTGAGGAACACATGAATCACCTTAGCTCCCTTTAATGCTCTTTCCCAAAGAACTCGGAAACTTAATTAGGGAAAAGCAGTTCATCGGGCTCTGGAATGTGGCCCAGTTCTCTTTCGGACTTCAAAGAGAGTTCTAGCCACTAAAGAGATAAGGAGAAAGAGATGAGAAGTGGTGAGGTCCCCTGGGCATTCCAGAGTATCTTTTCTCTGCTGCTTTTGAATAATGGAAGCTCAGCCTGCTGAGGCAATATCTACAAGTACTAAAGAGAGTCCAGATCAAGTACCTTATATGTGATTTTTCCCTTCAGGTTAAATATGTGTTTTAAAATATTGGGTGGAGGGTATGGAGAGAAACAGTTTATATATTTCTGACTTCCCTGCTTTCAAAATGCTTGAATAGAAATACTATATAAACATGAAGTTTAGCAAACATGAATTGCTTGAAAATACTGCCTACCCAAAGTTCTGGACATCCCCCTCATTGCCGTATGGTCAATGTATGGTTTACACTGTAAGGTAAAATATCCAGAAATGTCAGTTACTGGAATAGAAAATTTTGCATGATCTCCAGCACCTGCGGATATCTCCATAGAATCTGATGCAATGACTTGGTTTGCATGGCTGTTTAGTGAATATTAAATGATTTTGTTCAGTGCCATTTCAGAACATGAAATGTACCTACAAAAAAATGAAAAAAGATTTAAGGGCACTGGCATAAGAGAATTTGTATTCCATTGATCTACAACATGCTTATTTCCAAGATCTGCCTTGAATTCAGTATAGTAGATGGCATAAAAATTAGAAATGATCCATCATGAAAGCTGTTGCTACTTCTTTAGCACACTTCTTTTTTTAGATTTATCTGTCTACTTTTAGTTTTCAACATTCACTTCTGTAATATTCTGACTTCCAAATTTTCTCCCCATCTTTCCCCTCCATATAGCCCAAGACAGTGCACATTCTAATTACCCCTTCCCCCAATCTGCCCTTCCTTCTATCACACCCTTCTCTTCTCTTATTCCCATCCTCTCTATTTTCCTGTAGGGCAACATGGATTTCTATACCGCATTGCCTGTATATCTTATTTCCCAGTTGCATGGAAGAACAAATTTTAACATTTGTTTTTAAAACTTTGAGTTCCAACTTCTCTCCCTTCCTCCCTCCCCACCCATCCCCACTGAGAAGACAAGCAATTCAATATAGGTGATACATGTGTAGTTATGCAAAACACTTGAAAACCTAACTATATTTCCCTCCATCTTATCTTGTCCCCTCTATTCTCTCTTCTGATTCTGTCCCTCCTCAAAAGTTTTTACTTCTAATTACCTACTCCTCCCATTTGCCTAACCTTCTATCATGCACTAACCCTATTCATCCCCTTCCCCCCTACTTTCCTGTAGTGTAAGATAGATTTTCATACCAAATTAAGTGTGCATGTTATTCTCTCCTGAAGTCAAATGTGATGAGAGTAAGATTCACTCTTTCCCTCTCACCTCTCCACTCTTCCCCTCCATTGAAAAAGCTTTTTCTTGTCTCTTTTATGCGAGAGATAATTTGCCCCATTCTATTTCTCCTTCTCCTCCCAATATATTCCTTTCTCACCCCTTAATTTTATTTTTTAGATATCATCCCTTCCTATTCACCTCACCCTGTGCCCTCTGTCTACATCTACATAATCCCTCCCAACTACCCAAATACTGAGAAAAGTCTCAAGAGTTACAAATGTTATCATTTCATGTAGGAATGTAAACAGTTTTAATTTAGTAATTCTCTTAAGATTTCTCTTTCCTGTTTACCTTTTCATGCTTTTCTTGATTTTTGTCTTTCCAAGTCAAATTTTCTATTCAACTGGCTGCTTCCAATATTTTCTCCTTGACTGGGGAACTCTGGAATTTGGCTACAAGATTCCTAGGAGTTTTCCTTTTGGCATCTCTTTCAGGAGGTGATTGGTGGATTCTCTCAATACGTATTTTACCCTCTGGTTCTAAAATATCAAGACAGTTTTCCTTGATAATTTCTTGAAAGATGATGTCTAGGTTCTTTTTTGATCATGGCTTTCAGGTAGTCCAGTAATTTTTAAATTGTCTCTCCTGGATCTATTTTCCAGGTTAGTTGTTTTTCCAATGAGATATTGTCTATTATGTTTTACAGTCCTTTGGTTTTGTTTTATAATTTCTAGATTTTTCATAAAGCAATTAGCTTCCATCTGCTCCATTCTAATATCTAAGAAATTATTTTCTTCAGTGAGCTTTTGGAACCCCTTTTCTCTCTGGCCAATTCTGCTTTTTAAGGCATTCTTCTCTTCATTGACTTCTTGGATCTCTTTTGCCATTTGTGTTACTTAATGTGTTATTTTCTTCAGCATTTTTTTGGGTTCCCTTTAGTAAGCAATTGACTCATTTTTCATTATTTTCTTGCATAACTTTCATTTCTCTTCTCAATTTTTCCTCTACTTCTCTTACTTGATTTTCAAAAGCCTTTTTGAGCTCTTCCTTGGCCTGATACCAATTTATATTTCTCTTAGAGACTTTGGATGCAGGAGCTTTGACTTTGTTTTCTTCTTCTGTTTGCAAATTTTGGTCTTCCTTGTCATCAAAGTAAGATTCTAGAGTATGATTTTTTTCCCCAGTTTTTCTTCATTTCCCCAGCCATTTACTTGCCTTTTGAGTTCTTTGTCAAGGTAATTCTCTACTTCCAGTCGGGGTAGGGGTTATACTGTCAGCCACTGCATCCCCCCACAATCTGTGAGCTTAGAGCCCCAGAAACATCCTCTTCTGCTTCTCCTGCCCTTGCTGAGGCTGTTGTAGGTTCTTCCAGCCCCTCCATACCCTGGGGCTGGGGCCAGACCACTCTACTCTCACAGAGGTCCCACAGGTTTTTTCCACTGACCTACCAATTTGTCCTTGGCATTTTGGGGTCATAAAATCTGGAAACCACAATAAGTGCCAGGGATTCAGTCTCCCTAAGGTCTGCTCAAGTGACTTTTGTGCCAGTGTGGCCCAAGCTGGACTGTGCTCTGCTCTCAGTATGGCACAATAGACACTTCCTGTCAACCTTCCAGGTTGTCTTAGACTAGAGATTTGCCTCACTCTGTCATGCTGTGGGTTCTACATCTCCAGAATTTGTTTAGAGTCATTTTTTACAGATATTTCCTTGGCTTGATGGGGGAGCTCTAGTAAGTCAGTGCTTTTATTCCACCATCTTGGCTCCATCCCCCACAACAGAATTCTTTATGTTTTTTTCCTATTTATTTCTATTTATGTTTTTTTTCTAGGTAATAATGCTTTTATCTTGCTTTTCATTCTATAATAAAAATAACATTAATTTAAGAATTCTTAATGTTCTGTCTAAGTAATTGTGATGAACAATGGATTATTTTTATGCATATCATTTATATTACGTGGAGTTTAGGGTAGCAAAGAGAAAATCTAAAATAGTCATTTTTCTTCTCAGCTAGATAAACATAAGCTCTATTGGACTTATTTAAAGGAACAAAGAGAACATAAAGCAAGAAAAGTATAGGAAGAAGAAAAACAGATGACAGAAGAGAAAACAAAAGGGAAAAAGTCTTCTTGTGGATTTATTAGTGTCTTATAAGGAAGAATGCAAACTGTTCATTAATTGAGTCAACAAAGTATATAATCTACATGATTTTCTAATATAAAGATATTTGTGTTAAGGAAATAGCTCTTCTCTTAACTATAAAAAGAAGGCAAAAAATATTTGTTTCACATTAAAAAAGATTAGCCACAAAATTATTTTTTAGCCAAGATAGAGATCTAAAGAAAAAAATGAATTGAAATGATTGGATATTGAAATAAATGAAATAAAACAGAGTGCTGACAGTTTGCTTACCCTCTGGAATTTTTATCTACTAGGATTCAATCAGTAATCCTAAGGAATAAATTCATTCCATTTGCTAGATTATAGCTTGACCTGAGAGATGGATGAATGTTTCTACCACATGTACTCACACATATATACAAATATACATTTTGCAACATTGTCCTTCACGCTATCTTCTTTTTAAACCTCCGCTGGGTTCTTTCTTCTCTCAGCCTGTGAAATATATTTCATCCAAAACATCTTAATGAAACAATTGCATGCCTGTCATTAAGTATGAAAAATTATTAAACTAGAATAATGTCAGTTTCAGTCTTATCAACAAAACAGAGGAAGCAATTTGAACCGTAGCTAGGGTGAACTCATTGAAACTTTGACTCATAAAAGAAAATTTAGTGGGAATTTATAGGAACATATCAGGACACACCCCCTCCAGCACTCCCCCCAAAACAACCACATTGTAAGCCCCTCCCCTGCTTAGTCCACCATGTAAAGGTAGAGGCTTCATCCAGAGGCATAATCCTCCCCCACCTATTTGCTTAGCTCCTGACCCCAGCTCCTCTGTCCAGTAGCACCGAGTCCTTCAGCGACCTATAAAATTCTTCCACTTTTCTTTTGTTGCTGTTGGTGTTCAGTCATTTTCTGTTGTGTCAGATTTTTTGTGATGTCTATTTTCCTAGGGTATGCTTTCCCATGGAAAGGTTAAGCTCTCTCTCCCACCTGCTTGCTCCAGGTTTAATAACTGAGCTCTGGTAGTAACTCTGAACCCACAATGAGCTAAGGAAATTACATAAGCAGGGGGAATTACAAAAGTCTCAGGACTCGTTGTAACTTGAAAGGGTTACTCTATAGACATGCCTCAAGTTACAAACACCACACCTGTGTACAGAAAAGTTTCCAACTTCCCCTTTACACTAAACTCTCTCCCATGATTCTGCTTCTTCTAAAATTTTTGTGATTTTAAAAATATTTTATTATCAAGTTGTCTGTAAAAATTAACAAAACCAATTAAACACTTTTCATCACTTTACCTTGATTAGCAAGGGCTAATGAAGACACCTAGACATTGATAACAACTGACAAAAGGACAGACACTTGTATCTAACTTGATGATTATTCCTCATCTGCTCTTTTTTTCCTTCTTCCTTAGGTGGATTATGCACATATTTGTGCACATTCTTTGAGTCAAGATTTCAAAGTTGGGAAGTATATACAAAAGGGGATATATACTCCAATACGAACCCAAATAGGAACAACAATCCTACCTAGATCCTGCTAACTTATCATTCAATTTCCTTGAAAAGCTCCAAAAAGATAGAACTCACTATCTAACTTCTATGGGAACCCATTCTACTTTTGGAGAAAAATCTTCCTCTCTATAACTTCCACCCATTGCTCCTAGTTCTACCCTCTGAGACTAGGCAGAAAAATTATAATGCCTCTGACAATGAGAATTCTATAAATAGTTGAAGATATGAGCTACCTTGGACAAGTAATGTAGCCCTTCTTGGCCCCACTTTCTTCATCTAAAGATGATAAAGTTGCATTAGATGATCCTTGAGATCTCATGCCACTCTAAATCATTGAAGAAATGATGACAGTAATGATTTTGATAATGAACTCTAATAAGTCTTCTCTTCTCCAGGACAATTGCATCCAGTGTTATAAACTATCTTTATTTAGTATGATATATAGTTTCATCATTCTTGCATCCCTCTTTTGGACATATTCCACTTTCTTAATATCCTATCTGTGATGCAACAATAAGCACAGTATTCTAAAATATTGTATGACCAGTACAGAGCAAAGAACAATTGTCACATCCCTTATTACGGAATTCCTTCAACTCAATTTATTTCATTTTAATCTATTTCTTTTAGAATGTACACACATCCTTTCTATTGTCCTTCCCCTCCATCTTGCAATTTTTATTCAATTACCTCAGAAAAATTCTCTTCCTCTCACTTTTTTCCATTTGTGAGCCAAAAGAAATCCTTCAATGTTATAGATAAGGATAAGATCAGTGAGTAATGCATTTGTATCAAGTAAAAAGAAGAGAAAAAAAGAAAGAGAAAATTTGAAAATAAACCAAATGTCATAAATAATCAGTTATTAACCACTTGAAAATTTCTTTTAGAATAGCTACTAAAGTTTCCAACTACCTTACTAAATTGCCTTCTTTTAAAGCACAAGGACTCAAAATAAATAAAATTAATTTATTCAACATTGTTTTTCTCTATTTTGAAATTACATTTTCTCTTTCATTACAAATGCATACTACTACTAAACTGTGAGATTCTTGAAGGCAGAGGTAGTGTTTTATGTAACCATATCTCAGTCACTGAATAAACTAGCACTATGTACACATTAGGTACTGAACAAATGTTCATTTGTCCTTGGAATAATTCAGCTCCATGAGAAGTTTCTTGAATTGCTGTTTGTTGACCTAAGAAATTACCCAAAATAAAGAACACTATTTATATAGGGAGAAATGAGTTCTAAGTTCCAAATATCTAGTTTATAAATACCATTCTAGAACATAAGACATCTGTAAGTTGTATATTAATAGTAATAGAGTGTGAAACAAAGCCTACTGACTTGATATTTCTTACTCCATCAAATACAGGCTGTTTTCTCTGGGTTTTGAGGTCATCTCTATTCTCCCTTGCCTTACTTGTTCAACATTATTTGCCAAAACTAAAGTTTGCAATGACTCAAGATACCAGCTATGAAAGCCTCTCTTCATGAAAAGGTAGTAGTAGCTCAACAAACCTGTGAGATATTCCATACAAGGTTACCTAAGATGGACATGTCATAGTGGAGAGTTCTGACAAAAGGTGACCCAGTGAAGAAGGAAATGGCAACCGCTTTAGTATCTTTGCCAAGAAAATTTCATTGATGGTATTAAAATGATAAAACATATGAAATTAGAAGATGAGTTCCTCAGGTTGAGAGGTGTCCAATATACTACTGGGGGAGAACACAAATACAAGTAGTTCCAGAAAGAAGGAAGCAACTGAAACAAAGCCAAAAAGAAGCTCAGGTGTGGATGTGTCAAAAGGAAAATCTGATATTATAAGGATCAGTACTCCATAGGAACCTTGAATGTAAGAAATATGAATCAAAGTAAGCTGAATGTGGCCAAACAGGAGATGGAAAGGTTAAACACTGACATCTTGGGTGTCACTGAACTTAAATGGATGGGAATGAATGAATTTAATTCAGGTGATCATTACATATACAAGAATCATTTATAAGAAATGGAGTAGTTCTCATAGTCAATAAAAGGGTGAGAAAAGCAGTACTGGGATAAAATCCCCCAGATGACAGAATGACCTCTATCCAAGGCAAACTGTTCAAGATTACATTAATAAAAGTCTATGCTCCACCAATGATGTCAAAGAGGTCAAAGTTTGTCAGTGTTTTTGAATACCTACAATATCTTCTAGAAATAATACCAAAAAGAAAAAAAAAGACATCATCATATTCATCATAGAAAATCAAAATGCTAAAGTAGGAAATCAAAAGATAATTGGAATAACAGATAACTTTGGCCTTGGAGTACACAATGAAGTGGAGACTAATAGTTTTGTCAAGATAACTCAATGGTCATAGCAAACACTCTTTTTTCAATAATCCAAAAGTTGACTCTACACATGGACATTATCAGATGGTCAATATCAAAATGAGACTGGTTATGTAAGTTGCAACCAAACATGGAAAAGCTCTATGCAATCAGTTAAAACAAGACCTAGCACTGACTGTGGCTCAGATCATGAGCTCCTTAGTGAAAAATTAAGACAAAAATTGAAGAAAATAGGGAAAATATCAGACCATATGATTAGACCTAAATAATATGAATATGAGGTGGAAGTGATGAACAGATTTAAGGGTTTAGGTCTGGTAGATACAGTGCCTGTAAAACTGTAGACAATAGTTTGCAATATTGTATAGGAGGCAGCAACAAAAACATCCCATAGGGAAAAAAAGATCAAGAAAGCAAAATGGATTATGATGGGTTTTGCAAAGAACTAAGAGAACTCTGTACACATACAGCTATGTATATTGTGCAGTTATTAAATTTGATAGACTTAGCTCTTCTCAGCGATGCAAGGATCTACAAATCCAAAAGATTCATGATGGAAAATGCTATCCATCTTCAGAGAAAGAATGTTTGGAGTCTGAATGCCGATAGAAACATACTATTTGCTCTCTTTTTTATTCTTTTGTTTATTCTTTCTTGTGGCTCCTCCTATTATGGTTGTGGTTCTAATTGTGGTTTTACATCATGACTAATGTGAAAATATGTATAGTATGAATGTATATGTAGAACCTCTATCAGATTGCATGCCATCTTGTGAAGTGGGGAGGTAGGGAAGGGGAGAAAATGTAAAACTCAAAATCTTATGGAAGTGGATGTTGGAAGCTAAAATTTAATTAATTAATTAAAAAATTTAAATGAAATGACAAGCAGGATGGTTTCAAAAAAGCCTGGGAATACTTACGTGAAGTCATGCTAAGTAAAGTGAACAGCACCATAAGAACACCGTACACAGTAATGGTGACATTTTAATGATGATCAACCATGAAAGACTTAGCTACTCTGATCAATATCCAATATCCAATAATCCAAGACAATTCCGTGATGAAAAATGCAATCCACCTCCAGAGGTCCAAATAAGTCTGGGTACAGATTGAAGCATACTTTTGAATTTTATTTATTTTTCTTTTCGTGTGAATCAAGATAGGGAAATGAGGAGATGATGGCTAGTGCAGGGGAGATGCCCTGGGAGAGAACTGAGGCATCAAGGGAGTGGATATTAAGATTGGATAAGGAAATTTCAGAATTTTTGAAATGAAAAGTGGGTGATTTGTAAGTGATGGCAAGATCAAAAGTATGGTTATTTTGTGTATAGCTGAGTGGGGTGGAGGTAAGCAGGCATACAAATTGAAGAACTATGTGGTTTGAGTATTTGAAGAAGAATCAAGATGCATGTTGAAGTCCCCTAGTGTAAGAGTAGGAGTTGGGTTGGAGGGGAATATTGTTAACCAGTCTGTAGACAACAGCTACCAGGATTTTGATTGGGTAGTAGATATGAATGACATGAAGCTCATATAAAGAGAGGCCAGTGAGCAATGGAGGAAAGGAGAACAAAAAGAAGTTCAGTGAGGAGCAAGGAGGAACCAGGGGGCTTATGATTGAGTAACAGCTGGCAGATGGAAGGGAGGATGGAGGAAAAGATTTAAGATGAAGGGAATTTTATGGCTTATGGAACAAGTATTCCAGAGAACACAGTAGAAGGTCTGAAGAAATTAGGACAAAACTTTGGGCTGAAAGGATTGAGGGATTTAAATGATTAATCATGTGGAAAGTGGTAAAGAATGGAGTCTGAATATTATTTGAAGGATTTCAAAGTCATTGGGAGATGAAGGGCATGAATAGATGTGAGAATATTTATCACTCAGTAGATAGTGCCATTTCTGTACCCTTAAAAGACAGGTGCAGTCAAAGAGAGGTTATTCTTCTTTGCACTGAAGGTTCTGCACAGCCCAGTGGGAAATTGGGCTGGCAGCAGAAGGTGGTAGAAGTCTTGTCCTGTTACAGATAGACGTGGTTGTTTTGGGTAGATGGAAGATTTTGACGTGGGTCCTAGAAGCCTTTCCTAAGGGAAGATACTGAACCCAGCAGGAGATAAAAAGGATCAAGGTACTCATACACATGGCATCTGAAGTCTTCTCATCCAAGGCTGGCTATCAGGCAGTAGCAGGAATTGAGCATTTTGGACTTGAAGACCAATCCAAGGTAAATAGATCCCAGTCACCTTTTAATATGACAGCCATAAGTAGGTCAGATAAGGATAAATGCTGAGGTTGGCAGGATATCCTTGGTGTCAAGAACTCTACTTAAAGCTCTCATCAGTCATTCTAATTCTGTCTACTTATCCCCGTTTTCATTCTGAGGGGGGGAGACCAAATCTAACTAAATAGTAACAGCTCTTTTTATTACAAGAGTTGTTCACATATATGTTAACACACACACACACACACACTCACGCACACACACACCATTAGGTCATAAACTGAGGACAGATACCAAAAGTGCTTGGAGGAGTTTTTCATACACAATGGGCATTGAATATATAACTCTTGGCTGAATGAGTTATATATAGATATATGCATATCCATATTCAACTTTTAAAAAACTGATTTTTACAATTTACCGTGAATATTGGGGCAACTTCTTGTTCTCATTTACAATTTGCTCCCCAGTTCACTCTTCTTATCCACATGCTACCCACTCTTCAAATTTCAACTTCTATTCATCCGCCTCCATTGATCTCTGTTTGAGGCAGATGGGTGACACAGCATGTTAGGCTTAGAATAAAGAAAACCTTAATTCAAATCCTGCCTGAGACCCTTGTTAAACGCTTGACCCTGCACAAGTCACTTAACCTCTCTTACCCTCAGTTTCCTCATCTGTAAAATGTGGGTTAATTAAAGTATTTACTTACCTCACTGGATTGTTGTGAAAATAAAATGAGATAACATTTGTGAAGCACACTTAAGGATTATGCAGTGCCAACTCTCTCTCTGTCTCTGTCTCTCTGTCTCTGTCTCTCTCTCTGTCTCTCTCTCTCTCTGTCTCTGTCTCTCTGTCTCTGTCTCTGTCTCTATCTCTGTCTCTCTCTCTCTGTCTCTCTCTCTCTGTCTCTGTCTCCTCTCTCTCTCTCTCTCTGTCTCTCTCTCTGTCTCTCTCTCTCTCTGTCTCTGTCTCTCTCTCTGTCTCTCTTTCTGTCTCTCTGTCTCTCTCTCTGTCTCTGTCTCTCTGTCTCTGTCTCTCTCTCTCTCTCTGTCTCTCTCTCTCTGTCTCTCTCTCTCTCTGTCTCTCTCTCTCTCTGTCTCTCTCTCTCTCTGTCTCTCTGTCTCTGTCTCTGTCTCTCTCTCTCTGTCTCTCTCCCTCTCTGTCTCTCTCTGTCTCTCTGTCTCTCTGTCTCTCTCTCTCTCTCTCTCTCTCTCTCTCTCTCTCTCTCTCTCTCCATCTCTCTCTCTCTCTGTATGTGTGTGTGTGTTAGCTGGCACAATGTGTAATGCTCTGGACCTGGAGTTAGAAGTTCAGATATGGTCTCAGACACTTCCTAACTATGCGACTCTGAGCAAAGTCATTTAAACTTTGTCTGCCCCAGTTTTCTCATCTCCACGATGGAGATAATGAGTGTCTTACCTCCTAAGGTGGCTTGAGGACAAAATGAGATATTTGTAAAGCATTGTGCAAACCTTAAATCACTACATAAATTCGGATTTTGCTTGGTGATGGTGGTGGTGTTTCTTTCCTCTGAACTGCTATTATACCTTAGCACAATTTACTTGGTGTATATTCCATATACACATGCACAGACATATCAGGAGATTGACCAGTTATAGTGCAGACTTTATGGAGCATGAATATGCTCTACCATAGAAGGTTTGTGTGCCTGGCTCTAGAAATACCTGATGGTATGTAATGTTGCTCTCTGATCCAGAGCATGTGCAGGCATTTTATTACTATTTTCTGTTGGCTTATTTTGTAGCAACAAAAAATTTTTTTTGACATTGTGAGCTTGAAAAATTTGGAAGGGTCAGCAGGGTTCCAGCAACTAGAGTCCACAGTAGAATCATGGGCAGTCACAGAAGCTGAACTGGGTAAAAATCCAGCCCTGAAGATCAACCCACTCAACTTAGCCTAAGAGTGAATCAATTGGATTCCCTACATTTCAGAATCCCTTGGAGACAAATTGAAGTCTTTTCTCCTTTTATATTTAAAGATGTTACTGTATAGTTTTCTGGTGTTTTTCCTTCTAAGTCAGACCACTTGCTTTGTGATAATAACCTCTGCTTTTTTAAAATGCTCATACAATTTGTTTTGTTACTATCTCTGGTATTAGTATTATAGTTAATATAAGTAGTATGGATTTTGTCTTCATAAAAATTTATGAGTTCATAAATGCTCATTTTCTAATTGTTTTGACATTCTAAACCCAATTAGAAAGCTTGCCTCCCTTTCCTCCACCTCCTTTTCAACTACTCTTCATGCTCTCTCATCTACAGTCCTGAAAGCTTTTTCCTAAGAGACCACAGGAGTCACCTTTCCCTCAATACTAGCCCTTGACCAGGACACAGAACACCCTCTCCTCTCTCCTACTCCCCCCACCTCTAAGTACCTTTCCTTACATTCTTTAATTTGGGTTCACAAAAAAAAAACAAAAACAAATAACCAAAAACAAAATATTGATTCAAGTATTAGCTGGGTATGGAGAAGTTCTTTCCATGATGGCCTAGACCCACTTCTCCATCATTGCCTCCAACTGTCTTCAGTCTTCATCCCTGTTTCCTTGTGCACATTTAAGTATCTTAATGGTTTCTGTGCCACCACTCTTGCTGCTGCTGACCTTGCCTGATGCATTTACTCCTTGTCTTGAATTTCTATTGTGTGGGGTTGTTGAGAAGCAAACGTTTTCTTCCTCTATTGTTTTCTTTCTAAGAACACTTTAAATGCTTATTTATTATTGAACATCTATCTTTTTTCATTTATGGTTATGCTCAGATTTGCAAGGGAGGTCATCTTGGGCTGCATTTTGAGCTCCATTGCCCTTGGAACCTATCGCCTGAATTTTCTAGTGGGTGAAGAATAGTCTTGTGGTATTTGAATTTCCTTTCCTTTGTATTTAAAAGTCTTTCTCCCAGTTGCTTAGAGATTTCATTGTTTCTCCATGGAACTATTAAATTTTAACTACTATGTGTCTTAAAATGTTCAACCTTTTTGGGGGGTAGGGTAGGGAGCAAATCTATGGATTATTTTATTGACACTGTTTTCTGTGTTCAGAAATTCTGAGTAGTTTCCTTGTGTTATTTCTTTCATTCTTGTTTCAGGACTTTTAGACTTGTCATGTTCTTTTGGGAGACCTATACTTCTTAAGATATCTCTACATGTCCTGTTTTTGAAATCAATATGTTTTTCTTGTCGGAAGTGTGTGTTTTTTTAAATGTTATTTTTTTGCTTCTGTTCTTCTAGATTGACCTCCACCTCTCTGTATTTGCTTTCTCAATCATGTGTTCCTTTTTCTCTCTTTGTTGAGATTTGCCACCATGGATTATTTTTTTCTATTTTGCCAAATATTTCTGCTGTGCAGGCCATAGTTTCTACTGTCACAGATTTGATTTTTTAACCATTCAGGAATAGTGCCTTTTTGTTTCATCATCTCCTCAATTATATACCTGAATTATGTTCCTTTGCAATATATATTCCTTGAAGCCTGAACTAGCTTCCCAGATCTGGAGGCCATATTTCCTTCTGCTATTAGTTTCTTCCCTATTTGGTTTATCTGTTTATCTTCTAGGTCTTTCAGTTATTTTTCTCTTAAGATGTTTGGAAATTTCTGTTTTGTTTTCCCCTCTTGCTTACTTTCTGACTTCCTCTCCTCTCCTTGTTATCTGGGGTGAGGATCTCAAAGAATCTCAACCATTTCCCATAGTAGGTAATTCATGATTCACCAGCCTTAGTCTCTGCCCCAAGTGACTTTTGAAGTGAGGGAATAGAACTGACCCCAGTTGGATGCTGAGTTCTTTTCCCTCAGCCTTATTGGGTTGCCTTATAGCTCCCCACACATGGTCTCCTACCTCATTCTCTCTGTTCCTCAGTTCTCTAGCTCAGCAGTAGAGAATGCTGCCATGCTGCTGCTATTGAAGCCTGAGTAAATTTCTGTAGTTTAGAGTTTGGATCTCAGTGACATATAGTTAAGCTCTATTACAAGCCCAGACATATGTCCTGCCCTATTCCCTCTGTTCCACTGGTCTCGTGCAGAGCTCTGTTGCAATACAGAATGCTTCTGTGGTGCTGGCTATCAGAGCTTCAGCAAATTTCTGCATTTTGGAGTTTGAATCTCCAAAGCACTGGAGGGGGGTGGGATTAAGGTGTGGGGTTTCATTCTATTGTAAACCCCCAGGTTAAGTCCATTTGTGTGGTTTTGCTTCTGGATGGTAGGGGAAAGAGTGCTGAGTAAGCCCAAGTTAGGCAGGGAGTTCATGGAGTTTTTACCTTTTTTCATAGAGAATGTCAGGTTTTATTGTTTGCTTGACAGAAATACAAATGGGAAGCTGGGATATACTCCCTTGATTTTTTAAAATTGTGGTTCAGTGGTAATATTGGTGAATGAAATACATGTTATTTAGGAAAAGATAGCTATTTTTTAAATAAAATCTTTGACTGGGCAACAAAGGGGAAAGAAAACAAAATAGAAAAGTATAGAAATGAACATGTTTGTAGAGGAGAGATTATTTTATCCTAAACTCCACCACAGATTATTTTGACCAGCACAGTTTATGGGACACTCACATATTCCTTTCCTTCACCTGTGTTGGAGGCAGAGGTGTGCTGGTAAATGTTTAAGGAAAAGTAGGGGCAGGATGCTTAATACACTTTTAAGATCAATCTATATTATTAATATTTTCTTCATCACTTTTTAAAAGTCTAGACCATAAAGAAGAGTAAATAAAGTCCTGATTTGCAACATTTACCAACTTCTAAGGTGTAAATGCTCACACTGAAAATTTAGCAACTGGTTCATTATAAGCTGGTTTCAGCACACCCTTGATTGGTGCTATATTAAGTTACTTCAGCTTCTAGCCTGAGAAAGGTTTGTGTTGTCACTACTCCATGATCCTGTAGTGTCCCTCATCTCCTCTAAAATCTGCTTCCCAGGTTTATTAATTTTTGTGCGCCACTCCCAAGTCATTTTCTCTGGCCCTCAGCCTCATACTGGACTTCTGTTCTGAAGTCATAAGGCTGAGATTTCTTTTCATTGTATACTTTTAACCTTAAACCTATAAGCTAATTACCACAGTAACAGGAATCTCCGCATTGTGTTCCACAACAAGTATGGAAAAATATAATTCCTACGTAGTGATCAATCCATTTATGGAAATAATTGCCTTCCAAAAGCTGTACAAAGAGAAAAAATATGGTTTAAAAGAGTCAAGTTTGTGAACTGATGCTAAGAGAATTTGAAATATACCTTACCTTTAACACTGAAATCAGGGATAAAAAGCATGCCCTCCCATGGGGAGTCTCTTGGGGCCACTGTTGGCAAGAGAAAACTGGGTTACATGAATTATGATTCTGACAAAGAAGTGTAGCTCCTACATGTGTATGGTATAGGTATTTGAGAACCTGATTTAGAACAATATGTTCTTCTAAAAGAAGCCCTGGGCCCTTCTCTATAGCCTATTGTGGATTCCTATTTGCACCTAGTACAATACAAGTCATTTGCTTTGTCTTAGAATATACTCTGTCACTTGGGAGTCAGTAACCTAAGAGATAATTTCTTTCCCAAAGTGCCTTTGCAGTAGTTAAACCCAGCAGGAACAATCTGAGCAAGACTCTTTAGATTTGAACTTGATGGGGAAGGGAAAGAAGAGGGAATTTTTTCACCCATTGGTATTTTCCATTAAAGGACTTTGCCGTACTATTAAAGTTCAATATTAAGGGTGAAGTTAACATTTTTTTTGTCTGACATTCTCAAGTGGTTAACAATATTTAGCTTCCTTTAGAGTTGTTCTTTGCTCACCATATTCATCATTAGGCTGTTTTGCTCATATTATATTGGACATATTAATTTAGCTTGGTTTTGTGTCTGTGTGGAATAACTCAGATCTTTCTGCAAACAGTTTCATTAAAAAGAATAGGCAAAGAATCAGAGGAAGGTTAAAAAGCAAGGTCGTTAGCATGTCAGCCTGAGAGTGAATGGCAGTTTGTGTTCAGTGAGTGGAACTGATTCCATTCCAACTATCCAAGCAAGTTGATACGTCTTTGGCGTAATGTAGTTTAGGTGACTCTTTCTATAAGCAGAGAAATAATGGTCATTCCTAAGGACCTAAATGATCCTCCTATTTAAATCCCAAGTCAGCTGCCATTTCCGGTTCTTCTTGCCACTGGCTTGATGACGAGTGAGAAAGTTGGTGGGAAACTAGTTACAAGGAAAATGTCATGCTTTTTTTCCTCTCGATGTAAATGAATATAACTGATGCTGTCGTTTGAAAATCGTGTCACCTCACTTCCGTTTCTGCTCTTTGCAATCTGAGTCACTGCGTGACAACAAGAATTATAGTCCCTGGCTTTTACATTTGCAAAATTTAAAGGATGCAAAGCAATGACTAAGTTTACTTTGGGGAAAGGTGACCGTGGAGCATATTTATTTACTGGACCTTCTAGAATATGTTTAAGCTCTAGAGTTTTTCTCATTGTTATCATTATTACTTTTCTGTGATAGTGAGTTAAGCTGATCCTGGGCTGAGCCCTTTTTGAAGGGATAGGGACATTTACTTATTCCACAGCTTCTGTCTCTTTAAGAGAAAAAAAATTAAATGGGTGGAGAAGGTGGTCGAAGCTCTTTCAATTTAGCTACTTCCAGATGTTCTGATCTAAGAAAAGCCCTCCTGCAGTCTTCCCGGGTGCTAACAGTCAGATCTTCTACTAGCTGACAGACCTGCAGTACTTCACCACCTGCTGAGACAAAGTGGAAAACCCTGTCGCTCGGGCCAGCCACCCAGAGTAGTTACGGGGCAGGGCAGCAGTAGTCAGAGGCATGAAATAGCCACGGGTACACAATCAGGTGGCTTCAGCCTAGGAGAGAAGGGGTAGTGTACCAAGATCGATGCTTTTCCTCTTTCAAGCTCTCTGCTCTCTGACCACCACCCCCTCTTCCCTACTAAATGCCCAGACACCAAAGCCCTCATTGAACCCCTAATACCAGTTTTTCTCTGCTCTTGAAAAACCTCTGAGAGCAAGCCATTCCCCTATTCTAAAAGGAATAGCTCGAGTTTCATCCCCAAGATCCCCTTCCCCGGGATCCTGTCCCGTCCTGCTGCTCCCCTCTTCTACTTTTGGTCCTGTCTAGCCTCTCGGGTTTTGCCTTATGCAAGAGCATCGATTCCAGGCAACAGGAAAGGTCCTTATCCACCTGCTCACCCCAGGGGCTGAACACACACACACACACACGCACGCACACACACACACACACACACGTTAACACACAGTACAGAAACACACTGTGACCTGTTCGCCACTAGAGATCCTCCACTCTACTCCACCAGGTCAAAATCTCTCTCCCATCCCTTGTATGGTTCAAAACGCTACCTGCAACACCCTTTCCAGGTACCAAGAGCCTACTGATGAATACAAAAGAAACGGGACTTTCCTCCCTTGCCCACAAATGCACAAGCTGCTCTTCCACAATCCTCTTTTCCTCTCTCGGGTTTGATGCAGAAGACCCCTCCCTTCACCTCTTTCTTCTCCCCTTCCCCTCTTTCTAGCAAATCTACCAGCCTTTTCCAAAATAGTCTACAAACAAGAGAGAATAGAGAGTGTTGGCCCTGCACACCTTACCCTCTCTGGGATAAGGAAGGTCCCACTTCTCCACCCTTTTTTCCTCCTCCTCCTTCCACTCCGGGGGACCCTCCTTCCCCCTCCCCCTTTCGTACAGGGCTGGGAGCGGCAGCAGCTGGGAGAGAAGGGATGAGGTCATCCTCTCACTCGGAGTCAGCTGGTGGAGGAGAGAAAGAGGGAGGGAGGGAGAGGAGAGGAATGTACAGGTCCGAGGACCGCCGCCGCGGCTGCTGCTGCTGCTGGCGGCGGCGGCGGCTCGGACAGCAGCAGCAACCGGGAAAAGAGGGAGAAGGAGAAGAAAAAGAAGAAGGCGACTGGAAAGGGAGGAATAGGAAGACTGGCTTGCTGTAGGCAGCCAGGCGGCGCTCCAGCTGGCGGAAGGGGAGCTGCTAGCCCCAGCCCAGATCCTACCTACCCAGCCAGTCAGCTAGGAAATCAGGGAGTGGAGCAGCAGCAGAAGCAGTAGCAGAGGAAAAGGCGGAGGGAGGGAGTAAAGAAGGAAAGGGAGGGGAAAGAGAAGAGAAAAAGGAGGTGGCTGGAGGAGGAGACAGCAGGGGGAAAAGGTGTCAGATAAAGGAGGGTTTTTCTCTGGTTTTAAGGCATCATGGCCGCTAAGTCAGACGGGAGGCTGAAAATGAAAAAGAGCAGCGACGTGGCGTTCACCCCGCTGCAGAATTCGGACCACTCGGGCTCCGTGCAGGGATTGGCTCCGGGCTTGCCGTCGGGGTCCGGAGCTGAGGACGAGGAGGCGGCCGGAGGTGGCTGCTGCACGGACGCTGGTGGAGGTGGTGGTGGCTGCTCGCGGTGCTGCTGCTGCGGCGGGAGCAGCAGCTCGGGCGGCGGCTCGGGGGTCTCTGGCGGTGGGGGAGGCTCCTCCTCGTTGTGCCTGCGTCTAGGCAGGGAGCAGCAGCGCTACTCGTTGTGGGACTGCCTCTGGATCCTGGCCGCTGTGGCGGTGTACTTCGCGGATGTGGGGACGGACATCTGGCTGGCAGTGGACTACTACCTGAGGGGCCAGCGCTGGTGGTTTGGACTCACTCTCTTCTTCGTGGTGCTGGGTTCCCTCTCCGTGCAGGTGTTCAGCTTCCGCTGGTTCGTGCACGATTTCAGTACCGAGGACAGCTCCACGAGCGCCTCAGCTGCGGCAGCTGCCCCTGGTTCCTCTTCCTCCAGCTGCCCACAGCCCGCAGCGGAATGTAAGACGGTGGTCAGCGGTGGGTCTGCAGTCGGAGAAGGAGATGCTCGTCCTTCAACACCGCAAAGGCAAGCTTCAAATGCCAGCAAGAGCTATACCACCACCACCAACAGCAGCAACAGCAGCAGTGCCACCCGGGCCAGCGGCAAGAACAGGTCGGCTTCCTGTTCATTCTGCGTCTGGCTCCTGCAGTCACTCATCCACATCTTGCAGCTCGGGCAAATCTGGAGGTACTGTATCGGGGTGCAGGGAAAGCGAGAGGCTTGCTGCCAGTATTACACGACCACCCACTTTCGTTTTTGCACTGTTATAGTTTGTGGTGATATTGTCTCAGTCACACTTTCTTAGGTACTCCGGACACTTGCAGAGTCTGACGATTATTATTTTTTTTTTAATTTGAAGCTATTACCTTGGGAAAGGAATAGAAAACGGGGAAACTGGCGTTGATTACCCCACCCTTTCTTACTCTCCTCTTCTAGTTTTGCTTTTTTTTTTTTTTACTTGCTACAGTCTTCACCTTTTTTTTTAACTGATAATGCTTTGGTGAGTGGGAGGGGCTCCACTGAGAAGCTTTTAAATATATTTTTAATGTAGAACTTGTTAGATTTGGGAGTGCTACATGGGCAATTGTATTCTTTTGTTTCTCCAGAAAATTTCTATTTCTAGTTAGATGTCATTGATCATCCATCACAAGCGCTCAGGTTTTCAGCATTCTTCCCGTGACAGCACTAGATTCAAAAGGAAAGGACCTGGCAGATACACAGTTAGTTGAGTTGTCTTTGCATGTGAATATTGAGCTCTTAGAGTGATACTCCTTTTTTGCCGTAGGTTGATGTAAATGACTACCCTTAAAGTGTATGGTATGTGAACTCAGGATCACTTCTTTGGTTCATCAGTTTCTCCATCATCATACTTGATTTCTAAACTGATTAAAAAACACATGAAGAGAAAGGCAGTGCCTGTATATGTGGTAATACTCTCTGGCATCTAGTTGGTGGTTTTACTCTGTTAACATGAAGCAGATCAGATAACAATCTTCTTACCTACTGATTACTTAAATATTTAAATGGAAATAATAACCTAAACTTGTTAGATGAAAGAGTCCAGTTATTTCATTGATTTGGATATAGTTTGCAAAGTGATTATCTTGGGTGATTTTCTCTTTTAAAAGTTTTTTAGAAGTACTTAAGAGCAACAATTTACAATATGTTGAATTCCATATATATAAAAGAATGTGAATAAAGATGTTAGTACTCTGAAACTTTTCAAATCTTCCTACTGAATGGATAGTACAGGTCTTTGTAACTGTGCCATGAGTAAATACAGAGAACTTCTTAGAAAGTATGTCTAGGTAGGAGACATGTTTCTGTACTTTACTACACCAATATTCTGTTAAAACTCTCATTCCTTGTGATGTCTTGTGGTATAAGAACTGCAAATGTGGTAACTGAATAGAGAAAGGCCATGTGGAAGAAACTTTTAGGCTTTGTGGAGCTGTAGCATTATCTGAGTTTTCTGAATCCTTTCATTGAATACCACTGCTTGCAATTAAGAAAGTGATCAGTCTGGTCCTCTACTAGGTTTTCTAGTATGAAAGGGTTACTATAGAGACAAGCATAAAAGGATTAAGAATGATTTCTTTCCAGAAGTCCCAGAGTTTTATTTTAAAAGTATCTAGGCAGTGCAGTAACATGACAACTTGAATTTTGATACCCCCACACAATTTGAATGCCTCATAATATTTTAAAACATCACTCTTGGACACGAAAGTCTTATCTCCAACGGATTTTAAATGTTGCACTGATCTATTTCTTTGAATTATTTTTCATGTTTATGTAGCCCCAAATTCAACATGAAGCATCTATATGTTTACCTTTGAATGAGTAATATAAACATTTAGTGATAATTAAAATAACAGTAGCAGATATTTTAAAAATTTGAACTGACAGCATTTTTTCAAAATTTAGACAATTTTTGCAAACTACTTTTGTTCAGTTATCTTTAATATTTCACACTATATTTTCCTTTTAGATGTGCAGTAATGTTTCAAGCACTTTGCAAAATAATGAAATAGAATTATTCTTCTTAGAAGGCAGCTTTCTATAAAGAATCTTTTGTGAAACTTTGTGAACTCCAGTAGTTGTTTAGATCATTTTTGTACTTAAATAAACTTTTTCAAATTAAAATGGGTGTATAGTTTCTCCTGATGCATAAGAAGGAAAAATAAAAAGGCTTTTAAATATCAAAGTTTCACCATCTCCCAACTCATATGCAAATGGTAGTAGGAAGGAGGAGGTGGAGATGGAGATGAAAAGCTATAACTGTCATATCATGCCATGGCTATATAGTTTATCTCATTGGAATGGCTATGCTAATAATTTAATCCTCTTGCTAAACTTCATATAACCCCTTTTTTCTTGGAAACCTCAGAGCATGCCAAGAGAATCTATGATTTTCTGGGAGGTAAAGCTGTTGGTGGATTTAATTTCTTATGTTGCTGCCACTTTTTCAGGAAAACTGACTAGATGAAGTAACCCAACAGCTGGCCCACCTTAACATTTTCCATAAGGTGTGGCTGATAATTATAGATAATTAGGATAGTCTGTTATGATCACACTCAAAAGTCAGTTACCTTCTTTTGCACTTCACAAATCCTCATTTTCCAATTCATTGTCTTTCTTGTATGCTATCTAGTGGAGGGGAACAAGGGGAAAACTGCATACATGGAAACATTCCCCAAATTACATATTTTCCTGTGCTTTGGAAGGTTAAACTAAAACTTTGGGAAATATGCATTATTTTTTTTTACTAATTTTAATGAAATAGTACTTATTTTATTAAGATCATACTATTGGCTAGAGGATTTCACAATAGCCTAATTCTTTAAAGTAATAAGAATTCCATTCACTCTTAGAGCTGTTGTTCAGAAGCCCTGAACTAAAAATACACAACAGTACCCAATGGGCCAAAGCACATGAGGTCATTATTCATATTTTAGAATGCTACTTTCTCTGATCGATAAAATAGATTTTAGCTAGCTTGGTAACTTTTTATTGTAAGTGTTTTCATGAAATTCTAGCAATTTTCAGAGACTGGGAAAATTCTGAAATCTGTTGGGGGGAAAAACTCTCTGAAATGATATCAAAATGCTGATTTGGCTGGAAATTGTCATTTGGAGTATTCTAGTCAAGATTCATATTTATGCATTTCTTACAGATGCAATTGCTGTAAGCAGTGATACATATTCATTTTAATTAAAGCTTACTAATGGGAAATTAATGGTGGTTTTTAATGTTGCATGGGGTGATCCTGGGAAAGAGCTATTTGAAATAATGAAAGTGAACTTTTTCTGCCATAGCAATTATGACTACAAAAGAACTCTGTTAATGAATGAAAAAAATAACATTCTTCCTTCTTGTTCCTTTTTTTATGATTTCAAAAATTTATTAGAGGGTAGAATTCAGTCAGCTATGGACCAGGTTGAGAAATATTTTTACAGGTGACTCATTGACAGTAATTTCTCTTTTCTTTAGTCAGTCAATAAGCATTTGTTGAACATCTGATATGTGGTAGGCACAGTGCTAAATGCTAGGGATAAATAAAAAGCAAAAGCCAGTCCCTTCTCTCAAGAAGCTTATGGTCTAATGAAGGAGACAACATAAAAAAAGAAAGTATAAACTGAAAATAATTAACAGAGACAAGGCATGGGCATTAAGGTATATCAGCAAAGGCTTCTTATAAAAATATGGTTTTAGCTGGGACTTGAAGAGAGCCAAGAGGCAGAGACTGGATGGGTAGAAATATTCTAGGCAGGGGAGACAGAGAGACATTCCAAATACTTGGAATATGGAAATGGAGCATCATGTGCAAGGAACAGTAAGGGGGCCAGTGTGACTGAATCTCAGAGTACAATAGGGGAGAGTAAAGTATAAGAAGGGAAAGGTAGGGGACAGGAACCACGTTGTAAAAGTCTTTGGATACCAGATGGAATTTTATATTTGATCCTGGAGGTGATAGGGAGCCACTGGAATTAATAAACACCTCTTTGTAAGATTTATACTAATTCTATCTAGTTTGTAGTTTTCCAGTTTTAAAAATGTATTTTTGCCATTTACTCAGAGTTTTCTATATTTTTTTAGAAAAGGAAATTATTTACTGTAAACAAAATATAAAGTATAACATAAAAATTATTGTATAAACCTTAATGTTTTTGACATTACAACAAAACTTTTCTGTAATGTTGCCCATGAGAACAAGTTTTGAAATCATGTATTAAGAAAGAAAATTGCTCTTTGACCTTTATCTAAATGTTTAAAAATTAAGCTTGATACACACACAAAAATGTTAAATGAAGGAACAACATAATGGAAACTTTATTGTATGCCAAATAGTTTACTTCGCTCTACTGTGTATAATGTTTATAATGCAACAGGATATAAACAGGAATAATGTTTTTAGAATTAATAATTCTATGTAAATAGAAATACTGTTAACAAAAGTTATGTACTAATTATTCCTGCCTTCCCCTACCCTACCCTAAGAACTCCTATAAATAGGATAGACATTTTAATTGTCCTTTTGTAAACTAAAAAAAAACAAAAAACAAAAAACCAACTTCTAGTTCAATTGTTTCCTTATTACATAAGGATATTTTACCATCTTTCAAACAGTAAATTCTTGATTTTCCTTTTTAAAACTGCAAGATTTTTTAATCTTCATATCTTTTTAAACTAAGTTCAATACACCACAGGTTTACAGAAAATCCACTGGTATACAATTTTCAAATCTACACCAGAAACTTTAGTCATAGTTAGGAGCAAAAGTGGCACACTTAATACTTCTGCTTTTCCTTCAGATGATCTATCATGCTAGGCATCTTGTAACAGATATAGTGGGGAAATAATTGATATTTCTTCATTGTCACCATAATACCTTGAATTTTTATATCACTTGTTTCAAACAATGAAGGCAGGTGAGAATAATGGTTATCATGCTTACATTATCTCCTCAGTGATTCCTAACACTGACATTGGTAAGCATAGGTCCTTCATAATTAATAGGAATTGTGTTGAATCATAGGTTGCTACAGAACTAAGATATGAAGATATAGTATTGATGATAGGTTCTTTCCTAACTAGTTCACATCTGTTGTGTGTCCAGTTTTGGTCAGTACATTTTAAGGATTAAGGAGTTAGAGTACTTTCACAGGAGGGTAACTATAATGGTGAGAGGAACCCAAAAGGAGACTGCTACCAAAGGATGACTTGAAAAAGTTCAGCTAATTTGGGGAAGATTGATGATAGAGGAGAAACAAAAGACATCTTCAAATATTTAAAGATCCATTATGTGGAAGAGAGATTCTTTTTATTTTTCTTCGCCCTGAAGGAGAGAACATTTTTTAAAATCTATAATTAGAATTGCTTAAAATTAGAATGTTCAACCTTTGGTGAAAGAAGAAAAATAGGTTGGTGAGTTTTCTGTCATAAGCAACTTTCAAGGAAGGGTTAGTTGACTTTATTGGGAATTTTAAAGAAAAAAAAGAAAACTTTTTTTCATTCTACTTTGTACTTCTGGGTGTCTCTGGTTAGCTTAAAGTCCCTTTTCCATGGTGTGTTTCCATGATGTTCTCTGGTTAGTCTATGCCAGAAATTTGGCCAAGAAAATTTTCACTAGAATGAATAATAACATGATCCCAAGTCATTAGAAAGTAGCTCTGGTCACAGAAGAAAATGCCTAGGAAAGTGTAGAAAACTCAAAAAAAGGAAAGATAACCCATAGACAAGTCAGGGGAAAAATCATTATTGATGGTATATTAGCTCACTGCTGGGCTATACATGTATCATGAAAGATTAGTGCCACCTGTCTTTTTGTTAAGTGGGTATTTCTTTTACACTTGTCTTCTCCTCCACAAAGCCTCCTGAGGGAGTTAAAATGTTAGCTTATTTTAAAGGAACTGGCTAGGTCTGAGGCCAAATTTTCATTTCATATGTGCCTCAAGCATCTCTCTTCCATTAATAGAACACCTTATGATTTTAAAGGTGCCTTCTGGTATGAGTGTGTCAATAGACTGATATAAGAACTATCTTTCCAAAAGAATCAAGTAACAATATTATTTTTTAAAATGATATTGCATAGAAAATAAAATGCTGGTCTTGTTCTTTG
Source organism: Bettongia penicillata ogilbyi (assembly GCA_023548195.1). Taxonomy (NCBI): domain Eukaryota; kingdom Metazoa; phylum Chordata; class Mammalia; order Diprotodontia; family Potoroidae; genus Bettongia; species Bettongia penicillata. The sequence continues at coordinate 1,803,423 of JAJHZJ010000367.1, read as the reverse complement.
AATTTAAAATTCATTTTTAGATTATCAGTGGGAAAAGCTAGGCTTCACTTCCTTGATATTTGGAGCAACTAGTTATCCAGAATAATTTCATGCCATTCTATCTGCCATATTCCATATTTAGTCATATTTATATGCCACTTGATCCTCACAACTCTGTGAAGCAAGGAGAAAAATTGCTATTATCCCCACTTTTTACATGTAGGGACTGAGGAGCAGAAAATGTTGGGCTTCCCCAAGGTCATAACAGTAATTAGTTGTAGGTCCAGGGCTAGGGCCCAATAGCTATAGATTCCTAATATTGTTTGTTTTTTTTTTTTCTGCCAGACTCAGCTGCCATATACTTGATCTTGCACTAAGTAGAAAGAGGGATCAGAGAGTTTATTAGGAAACACGCAGTTGTTCCTCTTTATAATCTCTTCACTGGTTTATGGATATAGAGTCTTCCCAGGAGGATCACAAATCTATGTAATTTCTCCAAATACTAGGCTTGGTATTTCAGTTTTAGCTGACAGATATGTAAAACCCCATGTAACTCTACAGCTCCCCATACTTTTATGTCAGCTTCTCAGTACTGGCTCTTTCAGGGACTGTTAGTGTAAATGATGTGGGGATCCTGAGTACTATGCCTACCTGTTCCAGTATCACTGATGCAAAGGGTTTCGATTGCTTTAACCTAGTTGAACTACAAATGTATTGTTTTCCTCATGAGACAGAAGGAACATATCTATCATCCAGACTGTTATCCATGAGAATGGCAAAATCTTGTCAGAAACTGATAAATATAAAAGCTGCTAATAATTAATATTCTTAAATATCTATATATTATTTGCTTTCTGTTTGAGGAATATCTGTGAATTCTGGATTTCTTGCCTAAAGCACATGTGCTCAGTTATTTGCTTCTAACTCTTATTGATGCTTGAGTATTAATTCCTTAATTGTCCATTATATATTTTCTACTTTTGTGGAGAGAAAAATCTAAGTTTGTGCTTCTGAATGATATTACCACTATAAGAATTAAATAGAATGACTCTCTTTTCATGGAACAGTTTGATGTAATCTCATAAATACACTTGTTTTCTTCTTTTAGAGGTTAAAGAGAACTTCTGAAAATAAGGATGAAGAATTAAATTTGAGTTAATTCTTTTTTGTAATTATTTCAAACTTTAGACTAAAAAAAGATGAAAGAAGAGAAGAAATGAAAGCTTTGAATAGTTCCCAAATATAAAACAATATTATCCACATAAATGTAGAAATGAAGATTTTATTTGGTCTTCCAGGTCTTCCTTTATTTCATCTTTGTAGTTCCCTTGATATAGTCCTGTCTAAGTATATACAGACGGACATTTTAATATTGGCATTCAAGAGAAATTTAAATGGATACACAAGCATTATAATATTGTCTGTTTGATTCTTATAAAATTCGTGCACAGTAATTCACAATGGGGAAATATTTCCTGCAATTGCCTACACTTGGATTCTGTTTCTGCATTTTTGCCAATGGAGGACTCTAACTCCAGAATGACTGGTTTATAGTCCAGTGGAAAACAGCAAACATGATGGATGAACCTTCTAAAATGACCATGACAATTGCATGACTATATGTATTTGTAGATATTGCCAAAGATATAATTCTTTCTTCTCCAGGGAAGATTGGTTAGCCTTGTTATCCGTCAGTTCTCTTAGACTGCTAATGAAAATGATTCAGGAAATTAAAACAAATAAGTAGAAAACTGGACAAAATACTCTTAAATCTACCTAGGTTTTCTGGAATTACCAACATTTCTTTTTATAATTGGAGCTAAATATTACAAGGAGTTGGGTCTCATCAGGACAGTTGCACCTGAATGCCCACATCTGCATTCCTGTACCTCCTGGCAAAAATTGATAAATAATGCATTCTACCTGGGGAAACTATGAGCTAACATTTTTTTGGCAATCTTCCCTTCCCAATATGTGAATGTCTAAATATGCGACTGGACACTACATGGTAAATTTTGGTGTCTACTCACTTTAAAGTGAGGTAGAGAAAAAATTACTAAAATAAGCAAGGCCCAAATGTTTGTGGCAGCGGTAGATAACTACATGGTCCCTTTTGGTTCTTTCTAACTATAAGAGGATGTGGAGATTGTCCCAATGTGGAAGATCAGTAGCAGACTGCTAGTGAAGCAACTTGTGAAAGTTTCCTTTTAGAGAGTGATTAATGCAGAGAGGTACTATGGTAGAGAAAACAGTAGACTGGGAATCAAGAGATCTGAATTCTCATTCTTGATTTCACATTGAATTTTTTCCAACTTAATCATTTTACTTTATTTTCAATTAAAAAGCATTTTACAATTTAATCTATACCTCCCACTATCTTCTCACTGAGCAAATAAGAAAAAAAATAAAAAGAAAGTCCTCAATAAATAGCTTCATAGTATAGCAAAACAAATTCCCACATAAGTCATATCTGCCTCTTTCAGCATTTCATCAACTCTCTGTCATGAGGTGATTGGCATGTTTCATCTTCATCCTTTTGGTCTTCTGCTTTATCCTTGCATTGACCAGTGTTCTAAAGTCCAGAAAAGTTGTTTTCTTCTATAACATTAATTTTGTGCAAATTGTTTCTACTAGTTTTCACCTTGCTCTTTATTGGCTTATAGACATCATCACAATTTTCATTGAAATTGTCCACTTTATCTTTTCTTATTGCACAATACCTTCCCATTTCATTCTTAAAACAAAATTTGGTATAATTGAAAAACCTTTTCCAAACAGGTGGAACTTTCTTAGTGTTTCCAGTATTTGCAAAATGATAAAAGAGCTGCAAGAAATATTTTGTACATATATATCCTTTTCCTTTCTTTGGTTTCTTTGGGAGTACATGTCTAATAAATAGAATTTCTGGGAGAAAAGGTATATTCAGCTTATTAATTTTCTCAGCATAGTTTCAAAATGCTCTTGAAAAATGACTAGACTAATTTGTAACTATATCCAGAGTGCATTGAAGCACCTGTTTTCCCACAGCACCTGCTACATTTATCACTTTTCTCTTTTGTCTTCTTTGTCAGTCTGATAAGTAAGTGGAAGAACCTCAAAATTACTTTCATTTACATTTATGTAATTATTAGTGATTTAAAGCATTTTTCATAGGACTGCTGATAGCTCAGACTTCTTCATTTGAAAATAGCCTATTCATATCCTTTGACCATTTACTTAATAGGGAGTGACTCTTAGTCTTACAGATTTGAATGATCTTGGATATCTTGGATATGGACCTTTTATCACAGAAAATTGTTGCATTTTTATTAACTTTGGATGAGTAGGTTGTCAGTAGGTGGAGTTACCAACTTCCTAAAAGATGAAGGTAATTCAGGCATAGAGAAGAAAGAGCATGAGCAAAGGCATGGAGGGAGGTGAGAAAGTATGGCATATATTTGTGGG